>OX246738.1:39696031-40166031 GCA_945910005.1 Isoperla grammatica | reverse complement strand
CCTAAATGCTAATCTAAACCAAATTTAAGATGGCTACGTTTACGATATAATAATCAAATTTTTTCGTAAAGCTATCATTTATACGATGTGTGTGCGTTGCAGACGACACGGATGGCGCGGACCGACTGAAGCCGCTAACCAGTTTCGACGTGTCGTGTAACGACCGCTACCTCTGTGCTGGCACGGAACTCATCGGCGGGGATGCGTTCCTCCTCTACTGGGACGCTCGGACCAGCGCTCTACTCGGGGGCTACTGGGAGTCTCACACGGACGACGTCACACAGGTAGGTGCTCGGACCAGCGCTCTACTCGGGGGCTACTGGGAGTCTCAAACGGACGACGTCACACAGGTAGGTGCTCGGACCAGCGCTCTACTCGGGGGCTACTGGGAGTCTCAAACAGACGACGTCACACAGGTAGGTGCTCGGACCAGCGCTCTACTCGGGGGCTACTGGGAGTCTCACACGGACGACGTCACACAGGTAGGTAGGTGCTCGGACCAGCGCTCTACTCGGGGGCTACTGGGAGTCTCACACGGACGACGTCACACAGGTAGGTAGGTGCTCGGACCAGCGCTCTACTCGGGGGCTACTGGGAGTCTCACACGGACGACGTCACACAGGTAGGTGCTCGGACCAGCGCTCTACTCGGGGGCTACTGGGAGTCTCACACGGACGACGTCACACAGGTAGGTGCTCGGACCAGCGCTCTACTCGGGGGCTACTGGGAGTCTCACACGGACGACGTCACACAGGTAGGTGCTCGGACCAGCGCTCTACTCGGAGGCTACTGGGAGTCTCACACGGACAACGTCACACAGGTAGGTGCTCGGACTAGTTCTCTACTTGGAGGCTACTCTCATTGCATTGAAATTAAATTATATTATCCTTTAAAAAATAAGGATGGCTGTGGAGACAAACAAACTACAATAATGACAATAAAACTAACGAAAACATTCTAGAATGAAACCAGGAACATTTAGATGTCCCAGGTGGTGTCTCTCTGGACACCGGGAGAGGTGCATGAAATCCAGGACTGTCCTGGGAAAACTGGGACGTCTGGTCACCGTATGCTGTGATGAGTTACATATGAAAAGTGAAACATCTAGGTATGCAATGCATCCATGTTGGTGTCCAGTTAATTTATGGTGGCAACAGTACCGTAGGTCGTGTTCTACAGCCCTCAACGTATTAGCCTACAAAAGTTTGGATGGAAAAATTATAATTTGTAAACATCTAACAAGCGGTGATTGACATCTCATGGAAAGGCTCTGACCTCATTTTGTACTTTTGTGGATCAGGAATAAGTAACACAAATTTAGGATTTATATAACGATCCAATGGTTATGGAACCATGTAGGCAATATTGGATCAAAATTTAGGCTTCTCGATTTAAAAAAAACAAACTGGATACTACCTACATTGATGTAGGCCCTAATCCTTCTTCTTCTTCTTTTGAACACCCAGAGTTGGAACTTATGCCATTCTCTGCCTAGTTGCCCAATAAAGGTTTGCCACATATTTCCTCCTTGCTATCTTTTGCCCCTCCATTAGATCCCTTTCTGCTAATCCAAAAAGATCAATTCATCAAATTTCTTTGAATGGATATACTAAGAGTCATCATTCGTTTTGCAGGTTGCCTTCCACCCTTCCAAGCAGAACACTGTCACAACCAGTTCCACTGACGGGCTCATCAACATTTTCGACATTGGGCTGGAGAGCGAGGATGAGGCACTGAGGCACTCGCTCAACACAGAGTCCTCGGTGGTACGTATTCCCCCCCCCCCTCTCCCACTGTTGATGTGACATCAAAGAGCAGGTTTGTGAGGGAAAATTTGGCCTAGATATCATTGTTAGTTTGTTGGAGGGCTATATTATTTATTTAATGTCTATCTATCCTATTAATGGTCGAGTAACCAAGGACAATACTTTTCGACATTTGTAACATATTTTCATATTTATATATATATCGCTACTCTTCATTCCAACATCATTTAGTTGGGTAAAGGGGTGTTTCCACCATTGATCTTGGGCATCCCAGGAACCAGTATCGGTATGCCAAGCTCGACATCATTTTCTTCAACTTCACTACTCTTCGTGAATGAATCTCTCTTTTTTCTCTTTTCATATGATGAATTTATTTGTATTGTAATCTGTTTTTATTATTAAATTACTTAAACATATTCTATTTAGAAACCTTACCACCACTGGACGACCACCTGAATTAGTACAATTAACTCAAATATTTAAAGTTATTAAGATTGATAATTATTAATTAGCATTTGTTCCAAAAAATGAATTTCTAAAAAGGTTTTGAAACATACATCTTGATCTTCTAATATGATAAACAAAAAAACATGTATAGGCTACTCATTTTAAAATCAACCAAAGCAAGTGAATCCATAAATATATCAGACGCTGATGGCGTACGATTGTGTGTGTGGCTGTGTAGGGGAAGCTGGGCTGGTTCTCTCGCGGGGGGATCGAGAACGGCCTGTCCTGCATCACGCACACGGAACATCTGCAACTGTGGGAGACGGAGGGGGCCGCCCCCTACCTCCACCTGGACCGAGAGAAGCTGACGCAGGGGCTACGCCGCAACCCCAGCGACAATGGCTACCTGGTGGACGTGCATCGCCTCCACCACTCTGAGGATCTGATGGTGTTGGGGGGCTCCACCGCCGGCAGTGGGTATGTCTTTCTCTCGGCATTCTTTGTTGAGTCACCCTGCAGAACTCCCGATTTCTGATGGTTAAAAGTGCTTTTAAGTTCAGAATACTTCAAAATTGTCAAAAGTAACCTATAGGCCTAAACGAAAATATTTCATTCCCTAGAGAAATTAATGTTCTTTCTTATAAATGTCTCTCTGTTCCAATACATATTTCAATTTTTCAAATGAACTTATTGTTAAAAGTGTGTTGCAACAACAAATTGCAAAAGTTGAACACAAAATGTTAAGGCCTTAAGGCTGTAAGTCCACGTACGTGGTCTACTGAGCACTAAGGGGGAGATGCTAACGCCGGCGCTAAGCTCTCTGGTTGGGTACAGCCTCTCAAATAAAGCAGAGCATGGAAACCCAGCCATAACGCTTTTTCCAATTTGCTCCCTTTGTTTCCAGCCAATGTCTTCGAACCCTAAGAATCACAGACACAACCATCACTCCAATGTCGGACCTCATCGGTAATAGACAGGTTGTGCGCGCCAGCTGGTTTGATGAAACGGTGAGTGTGAACTTTCTTTCATTGTGCGTGTACAGTACTGTATTAGCAGGTTTCCACAAATATTGTTCAAACTTATTAGCCAGCATAACATGGGGCAGGACAGAGAGTGCAGTACAAATATCGCTAATTTTGTTTACAGCTTAAACTAGAGGTTTTTGCACATGCACAACCTACAAAGAAGCCATTAAAGCTGCAGATCAAACTGCAGTAGCTATTGATTGTTGCATTGGCTATATTTGTTACATTCCTTTATTTTTATTACGTAGAGCCTACATACGGGATAGCCGCCGAATCTCGAGCGTGTTCCGATAGCTTCAGGTTTTGTTTTCCGCAAGGTTTCATGTGTCGTTTTCATTATTCCATCAATCTTTTGATTTATTATTATCCCCAATTAATAATTACATGTTCCGGGTCTACATGAATATGCTACAAAAGTACGAAGACTGGATGGCCACTGGCCTGGAAGACCTGATGGGAGAATGCACATTCCCCGGTGATAAGCTACATGCCTTGGCATTTTTAAGGCTTTTTATGTCGCAACTTTCATGGAAAACATAATAATAATAAACACGCCTAGGTGTTGATAAATAAGGTTTCTATCCTACCCTTGATTTATATGTACTGTAAGTGTACAACTTCACACGCTTTTTTCTTCGTTTCTATTTCATCATCAATCATCATACGTACACACAAACCAATCATCTTTGTGAAGTTTGTGACATGTCTTTCCAGAATGACGTTCTCGTGACGGGTGGCGAGAGTGGATTTCTCAGTGTCTGGAAGGCTGGAAAATCACCGAACGTACAGGTGGTCCATTCGGAAATGAAAGCTCTTTCTAGTGTAAAGAACAGCTTAGCGTTACATGCTTCCAGACCCTACTGATTGTGGTTTGGATGTTTTTATAAATAAATTATCTACAGTACAATAACAGCTATTGAATGCGTATAGTTATTGTGTAAGCACAAGAGGAACATATGTGCCAAACATATCCCACTCCATTTCTGTCTACTTGTAATCGGGGCATAAAGTGTATACATTTGTGCGCTTTTTAATATGTATTTTTTTTTTATACACGTTAATCTTCTGCGGGTTTTGTGAGTTTTGACACATATCACTCACCCTTATCTTGCAATTGTAAGCTAACTAATAGAATTTTAGAGGTTCAGATAAAGTTCAGATACTCTTCAAATGAACACTAACTGCTGAAGATAACTACCAACTGGAGAACAGTAAACCACCATGAAGATCTCATTAACCTCCATCTTGTCCACCCTCATTCTTCACTTGGCTCTTTACGCTTACATAAATGCCGAGACCCTGAAAGTGAGGAAATAAAATATATATTAAAAGGCTGTAACCCTGGCAGAAACCAGTGTGCCAAGCCACAACTAGGTTCTCTACTACATTTACCACCATCCACAGCCATTTTATTGACCTACACACTTCATTGCCTGCCAAATACCAGTGGGTGTCATTTGTATTGCTTTTGTTCAGCAGTGTAGAAATAAGACAACCTGGTGGCAGTACCTTCAGCAAGGGTTCAACTATGTGGTACTCTCTCACCCCATTCATGGGTGAGCTAGAGACTACAGTTGTATAACTTGTCTTTTCTAGCTATAGATTCATTGTTGTCTTCGTTGTAGAATATTACATGTACTAGTAAAAATCCGTTGCCACTAGCGAACTCCTATTCAGATTTTCTGCTTTCCGGCCAGTTTCCTAAACTATTTGGCCATCAATGGTTATCTTGCTGTTGGGTCTATCTGATTCAGTGAGAAAAAGTAAAGTACAGAGATTGTGAAAGCTAGAGCCAAAGTATTGTAATCGCACCAATAGAACCCTGACGGGTATGTTACGTGAAAACCAATTCCTCTCATTGTTGCCTTGTTTTTGGCGTGGAACCCTCGAGCTGACACTTTCTTAAATGATCTGAATGCATTTTCAACATTAAAATTTAATTGGACCACATCTACCTCACAGGTTTGTTCTAGTTGTGGATGTATTTTTCATGTGCACTTATCAGCCAATAATATCTAGGCTTATAGTAAGCTCTGTTTGCCCTCCTATAACAAGCAAACTCAGTAATGCCTGCAATATTGCGTGCAACGCTGTCACGCCCGGAGGAATCCGTTTCAGCGCTTGCTCTTCCTTTTAATTCATTTATAATTATTTATTTAAAGTAACAAGTTAGCTCGAAATAAACTGTCATTGTTGCACATGCAAATAAGAGTTGGAGTTTGGCTCAACAGGCCTCCATATGCTTTCGGGGAAGGAATCGACAGATATTAAATGCTTGAACATTGTTTGCAAGATTTGTAGTAATAGGTTATTTTAATGAATGAGTGAATGAGATTGGCCAGAAGTTCTTTCCCCCCGACTTGCCACTCACGTCAATAGGACCTTCTGTTGAACCGGTTTAAGAGTAACTACATTTTTATGAGAAGCAGAATTTGACATAATTATTTCGTACTGTACTTTGATACAAGATGATGCAGAATGTAGTCATACAATTTTATTTTGGTAGGTTATGTATGGGCATAAATATGTAGGTCCAAATTGATGCCCACCATGTTGAACTTTGCTTGGCATCAATATAAAGTTACACTCATTCATGCATACCTATCTATCTCTTTTTCACTGGCTTTAAAATAAAGTACCACAGGTAGAGTTTGTTTATTTGTATTTTCACAAAAAAGCAAAACAGTAATAACAGAAATAAAACTCAAAAACAGTACTAATATTAAACATAAGTAGCACATAAATATTTAGATAAAACAACTAATAATAGGTCACATCTAAATTCACAAACATCAGATAGGTACATTTTATGATACATGATAATATCTACACACTGCATGTATTTAATGTTTCAGTCCAAAATGTTTTTGATATTAGGCATGCAAATAAAGATGTTGTACATTAGTTATATGTATTATGTAATTACATGAAGGTAAGCTGCAGGCATGCATAATACGTAGTTGCCCCACTCACTACTGAAGCAGCAAAATTCTTGCACTGGAATGTGAACATATGATTATGATTTATGAATAACATAACATCCAAGTTGTTTGCGAGACATCTCGGCATTATAATAATCTAATTGCTACATCCGTCATATGAATCAATATAAAACAATATTTTAGTTTTTGGTAGGTTGGGCATAATTTCATATAACTTTGGTGATCTTGTCACTATATTTCACCCTCATTGTCTCGATTAGCCACGTTGAAAAAATATGAGACGTTAAGCCCAAACATCAATCAATCAATCCACTCATCAAAAAGAAGAAATAAAACCAACAATGGCGTGCAGTCTGATAGCTGTGCACACCCTGTGTCGCCAATTAAACAAGCATTAGGTATTTTCAAGATGCCTGTTCTCAATTAAATTACATTACATAAAGATTTAGATTAAATAAATATAGCAACCGACAACATGAATATTTATTACGTAATATGAGTAACATTAACGTCGCCTACACCGTCGTACATTTAGTGTGCTATGTAATTTTAAGAGCAACATTAACATACATCATGTGCAGAACAGATAGTTAAGAAAAGATTAGGCAATAATGTGGCAAAAGTTTTCAATGACTGGTACTCTAGTTAATTAATAATGTATATGATATAATTATTAGTACCGGTAATACTCGAACACTCGGTTTCAAGATTTAGGTCAGCAAGTGACGTTCACCAGTAACTTTATACTAGAAGGTGTAAAATTGTAAGGTAATTAGGTAATTACTTTCTCATAAAATTCAGAAGTTGAACATTTTGCAAACCTATACCTACTATGGTGATTGCCACTGGTGATGATAATACAAGTATGCCTCAGATTATTGTTATTACTTATTATGATACAATTGGCAAAATGGTCATGGCAATCAAGTGTATTTTGTAAACATGAATAAGTCAAGTACATACCTACTGTATTCATATTCTACACTGGAGTGGTATTGTGACAAATGCTATTACTGCTACGTATTAGTAATTAATTTTGTTTTTCTGGTTATCACTACATTGTCAATATGTAGGCCTAATATAATTTTAAGATTATTATAATTTCCTTGTGTTTTTTACTAGAATTTCTTTGAACATTTCCTGTTGGTATGCTTATTAATTTTCTGAAGGATCATTTTGCAAAATGAAGGAAAATTAAAAACTTAAATTTAAATAAATACGTATAGCAAACAGCTTAAAGTACAGAATATAAATTATTGCAAAGCTTTTTTTTTTAAGTTTAACTGAATTTTCTTTAAATATTATAAAGCTTATTATTTGCCATTAACTAATTCATTAAAAACTATAGTATATACATTATTATTTAATCTATAGCTACATACTAGCTAAAAAATAATTTTAACAACTCGGATTGGTAGATCTTGAAGCATTTAACTGTTATTTTTAGGTACTACGTAACAGTTTTACTGGAAATAGCACATAGTAAATACAAGATACATTCACTGCTGCACCATAAAAACTAATTGTAGTGACATGATCGACCCCGGCATAGGTTGATTTATTTTTTCATCCTCGGTAAATGCACGTGTCAACATTACCAACTAAACAATCAAATATGTCTGTAAAGTGGTGCTGTTTAAAGTTTAAACAGCTGTTAAATCAACCTCATTTGCAAATGTGAAGCAACTGCTTAAAAAACAAACTAAAAGTTCAAAGCTTAATCTGTTTTGAATTAATTACAACTACTAAGTTATATTTACATTTCCAAATATATAAGTATATAGTATATACGTTAAGTGCATCTACATACTTGTACATGTTGCATGTTTTCGGGTTGACTGCCGCACTCTTTCTTGAGACAACCCGAAAACGTGCAACATGTACATCCATCGGTCCACAAAAACCTACGCATTAACAAACAATATATATATATATATATGAATACATATAGTCTCAATAGTCAATATGTTGCAAATACATATTGTTTGGGAAAATAAAATGCACAAGCTAAAAGAGCAAATTGTCAAGAGTACTTTATAGATGTATGCTACAGTAAACTCTCATGGACACAAACAAATAGATTGTGATGAGAATAAATGTATGTGTGATGGATGCAATGAATTCGGTGCAGTCCAGTTGAGTTGTATGTAAATAATGGGGCCCACTATCACTTTATTTCCTTGATGTGTTGTGGGCTGCAGGCTTATCTTTAAGGTGACCATACGTCCCGGATTTCCCGGGACAGTCCCGTTTTTTTACACTCTGTCCCGGCGTCCCGAAGACTTTTTGAAAAGCACTTAAATGTCCCGGAATTGTGATACACGTTTCTAATGTCCCGGAAATTATCGATGCGGCAAGTATTAGAACAAAATGCGTGATATATCGAGTTACTTGTGATGGCAGCTGAACACGTAGCTTACCGGTACCATATCAGCTGACCGGCCTACCCTACCCCTACCACCTACCGTCTCGGCTTTGACTCGCCGCCTCCCAAAGGGTTTTGACTTGTTGTATTTGGCGAGTCATTTGTCTCCTTTGAACTTTGATACTGTGTGTGTTTGTTTGTGCTGCGACAATGCCGCCTCCAAAATGGAAGTGTTAATTTAACAGTGAGTTACAAAAAGACTTCTCATGTTTAAAGCAATTGCGGGCAAATGACGATTCCGACGTTCATTGCAGTCAGTGTCAATCCACATTTTCTATCGCGCACGGAGGACGATCAGACATTAAAGAGCATCTTAAAAGTAAAATAGCATCAAAAATCAACTCACTCTAAACTCATTCTAAAACGCTTAAAACCACAAAAAAAACACTTTTTTCAAAAAATTGCCTGCGGCGCTGTTGTGGGGGGCGTCCCCCCCACACCCCCCATTGTTGTCGCCGAAAGTTGTGTTTGTCCCGGAATTTCGATTTGTAAATATGGTCACCTTACTTATCTTGAACAATATTTATGCATTAACAATTACTGAAGTTTATAGCAATGTAGCCTACCCTACTTATGGTACTCATTCCAAAAAGGACCCCCTCTCACTTATACATACTGAATTACCTCCATGGCATGTTTATTAGTATAAAGTTATAAATTACTGTTTTCCTGCTTTGCTATGAGGTGCGCAAAAATGGCGACAGGAAAACTCGCGGTTTTTGTTGTTGCGGGTTGCAGTAATCCCTCCAAATTTGGTTTATAAGCAAATCGACCAAACTGCAATTGAAATGACCAATTTGAATTTGCAAATTTTTGCAATAATTGAAATTGCAAACTAGGGATTGTCTTAGATTGCAAAATAGCTCATGAAATTTTAAACTTGCTCTAAAATTAGCTAAATTTTTAGAAGAATTTGAGAGCTCGAAATTAAAACTGATTAAGGTGAGTCTTCACAAAACTCACAAAAACGTAATGTGTAATGTTGGAACATAGGAAATACGTACTGGCGTCCACACAAAAGTGTGAATAATAAATACAGTTGGGAGGAATTAGAGCATCGTTCTTTCAAGCATCGTAAATAGCCTGTGCCAAAGAATTTCCGATGAAATGTAAATGGTACTATTTAGCCACACTCTCCAAAGAACTTCAAAGAATGTCATAACTTCATCTAGACTCGTAATGCTTATGTTTCTATGTGTACCGGCGAGCTTATGTCTTATGTTACATCCATTATCCATCACACATTATGTTTTTGAGAAGATCTGCCTTTCGTCACTAGTATATGCCACTAATACCAAGTGTTGAAACTTTAACATTGTTCAATACTGTTACCAAACTGGGCAGGTTCATACAATAAGTTTGATGAAAGTAATTAACAATGTCAAGTTAAAGTGGGCTCTAAGCCTCCATTAGCTGCTTTTAACTTGAACATTGTGTATAGTAGAGGGGGCCTAGTATTAACAATGCTAATATGATTGGGCTTTCCATTTATTTTATGCATACATCACATACATTATATTACTATATAGAACTTGGCTTTGGTATAGATTCTAACGCAAGTGTTCAGACATATTTTAGCCGTGTTTGTGAGATTTACAGTGCACCTCCAATAGCCGAATCAGTAATCACTAATCAGCCATTAAATCTAAATAAAAAGAACATAGTATTATGTTACGTAGTAGTATTGTCAATTAACTACTCCGCATGGTAATGGCAATTCTTGTTGCCACCAAAAACTTACAATTATTGCAGGTAATCTTTTTTGAGCCCTGTGAAATGCTAAATGTGGAATTTGTTTTGAGTTACTATTTGCAAGTAGGACCAATAATATAAAGTTAAATTAGGTACCCACCTTTTTTGTCATTTGACTTATTTGTACATTACGCTATGTAGTAATGTCGTAAGCATAGATAATTTGCAAAATAAATGGTACTATGCACATGACATAAAATCTGTCAGAAATAAAACACTGAGGTTATCATCTTAGGATTTTTTCCTCATTTGATGTCACATTAATGGCCATTGCACAGGGCTCTAGCTTAACCCTTTTGCTTTAATACAATGGTAATGGTACCCATTGCACTAGTTATGTCGTTTTGTCACATGTATATTAGTTAACAGTTGTTTTATGGTAGTAACATAACATTGAAACATTGAAAGCCAAAGGGGCATACATTTTATCTATGAGAATAACATTAAAGCAAGGAGCAAGTATATTGCGCTGGCCTACAAGCTCTTCATATTCAATTCTTCAAGCTGCGCTAACGTTCTTTTCGCTGTGCGTGGTCTCTGCTTTATTTCGACATCAGAAACATAATAAGTCTGAAAGAAATAATGGCATTAGTAGGTTATTACTTGGGTGGGTCTCAAGTTAGTTTTAAATTGACCGTAATTAAAAGCCAAATATAAACATTTGTATTTGTATTTATTAGCAGCTGTCGGATTACATAATATGCTGCATGTACATGCATCGTAACATGAGTATTGTCATAACCTTAATCGTATCATCGTAACATGAACCAAGGTGCGTGCCTATAATGCATTGACTGAATTGACATACACCCCATCATCGGACACTATGACCATACAACCTGTCTTGCAAAACTATGTAGCAAAAAGTTTTAATCATGAGATGTACAAAAGTGTGATGCAGCAGTGGAAGATCTATTTTTGCCCTACTATACTTTTACTATTTTTGTACACTTCAATCATGGTACATTAATTATTGAGAACTTATAAAGCTGCATGAACTGTATAGTGTATATTAACTTAAAAAAACTAAGTAGGCCTACAAACAAACAAGAATGCAAGCAAATAACATTAGTCTATGTTTGAAACTCTTTCAATACAAATCCTTTTGAAGGATTACATAGAAAATATTATAATTAATGCAGAATGCATGTGGTTGAAAATACTTAGCAAATGTTATATGTATTTAATAAATATAATATATCTACCTCTTGAGTAATCACAACAGTTTGAAGCAAAAACTGCCCAAGCTCAATAATACTGATGATTAATTGATGAAGTGATAACCAGGCATAATAATCACATTGCATTTTAAGAGTAAATTTCCTTATACATAATAAAGTATTTTAAATCTACTGGTATGTTATGTTAACAGTTAACACATTGAATTAGATCTCCAGTACGCTACTGCTGGTAGCCAGAGCCACGTACAAGTAATCCCTAGGTGATCCTGATATCTAAGTTAAGTAACTTGGGCTGTTGTCAAGCCATTTTAAAATAGATAAAGAGAGTAGTTCAAGAATTCCCATACTGGTCAGAAATCAGAATCATATACATTTTTGCAATACACTAACACTATATATTATGTAGGTCTACTATACACGTAAACAGTTCACACATTAGTTGGCTCCTACATCAGTGTACCATATAAAACTGTACAAATATGTAAATTGATACATGTATATTGATAATGTACGAATATGTTGATTGATTGATTTGAATCACTTCTCAAGTCTGTCAAGTTGCAAGACAAGTTGGTAATAGATTGAAATGAACTGGTTTCACATGTGTGCTCTTGATGATGGCCGATGTAATTTTTATTACCCTATCTCTTAGTGCAAGTATAGCTATTTATGATGTGCAATATGCTTAAAATGTACACCCACAGATAAATATGTTTGCTAGATAAGTTCTGTAAATCAAAATTGTAATATCACTTCTATTTTAAGTATGCAGTATGCTACATTCTAGGAATGGGCAACAATAAGCCTATCACCGTTCCATCGTTTAGTTTATATACCTATATTTGGTGAGGTGTTCGATGTCTATTTACATTTTACACTCAATAATCGACATTTTAAAAAATTAAATCATTTTTGTTTTTAAATTTTTTTGTTGTTGCCTGGTCTGTTAAAATTGAATGCAAACGAAACAAGATAGGCCTATCAAGGTTTTAAGATTTTAAATCTCTTTGGCTGCACAACCAACAATACAAAAAATTGAAAATTGAATTTGAACCTTCTAAATTTAAAATTTGAAAAAAGCTTCACAAGTCTTTTAGTAGGCCTATTGCTATTTGCACAATTAATCAAATTTTTGATGACACGATGTATTGAAATCGAATTTTTAATGCACGACATCTATAACGATGTCCAGAGACATATAGGTAATAGGCCTACTTGTAGCCCATCCCTATACTTGTGTGAATTGTCGGCGGGATACATTGGAGCTTTACGAAGTGCACTTGCCTGAAGTTGATGGCCTTGGCAGCAAGAAGTCGGTTACATTCTGCCGTGTCTGGCAGCGGAAGAAGAACATACGGACTCTCATTGTCTTGGTCCGTGTACTCAAACTTGTGGATCTTTGCGCTGACCTTCATGTCACCAAACGGACCCTTCAAGATCAAGTAGTGGAGATTCAACGGGTAGGTAGTCTTTGTTTTCAAGATGAGCTATAACATGAATATCGCTGGTGGTAACAGATGGAAGAAACATAAGTTTAATAGGCAAGAGTCGCAAGACACACCTCTTAAATTTGCTTAACAGGAACAATTCGGATAAATGGATCATAGAGTGCATTAATAACTACATTTACATGGAGGACAGAGTCCAGTACCCTACCGAAACCTCGGGTCAAAGCAACTTACGATTTTGTGTTTTCGTGACGAGTATCGAACTGGAAGTGAACACTATTTCGGTCTTGATTTTAACACACTTTAGCGGCAAATGTATAAACAAGAAATCAAAACCTTGTATATAGCCTAGTAGTAGTAGTATCTTATTAGCATTTTTGCTATTTTACATACACATCACAACAGATCTCATAGGCCTACAACATCATAAATTCTATAGTTATCAAAATAATCAGTAAAATAGAATGACTATGTACTGTATATCATTTAAGTTTAACGCGCATAGGATGAAGGCGCCTTGGTTCCTATCAGTTGCAGAGTGTGGTATACACGTCGAATTTACCTCCAGGCGACTTTGATCCCATACATTTTGGCAAGCCAGTTGGAGGTTAGAATTCACTTTGATTTAAGTGATATACATGTCAAAGTGGTTCCGCAATCCACGACCTGTGATGTGATTGGCTGAATTCGCAGTCGGCTTAGATGAGGGCGCTTTAAATTGACGTGATATACGAAGCAGATTCCACACTCGGCAACCGATTGGAACCAAGGCGCCTTCATCCCATGCGCATTAAAATTGCGTGATATACGTAGTCAATGTAACACTTGAATCAGCTGTTTCTTTTTCAAGCGGAATTCGTAATTTTTAATTACAAAAGCTGGGATAAGATAACTAGGCCTAGTTCAAACCTCATAGGCCTAACAGTTGAAATATTGCTAAATACACGGAAATTGTGCATAATTATGTCCATTTGACCACTTTTATTTTCCTTAATTAGGCCTAGGTCTAATGATAAATCATGCTATCCCAAGTGCTAAACAAGAAGTTTTATTCACCTGGTATGTCATGTCACGTTCTGAACTCTGAGTTGGATCACGCTGACAGTTGTTGATGCGTGCCTTCACCACCCATTGGTTGTTGAAGGCAGTGAAACGACTTGTTTCGTAGAAGAGTTTGTGCACAAACTCATCTGTACGGTATGGCTTCATCTGCAGATCTTGTAACATAACAACACAAAAATATAGTCTATGAAAATTGGAAACTGAAAAGTAATAAATTTGACTCCCACAGGGATTGAACCTTACAAGATCGGGTGTTTGTAACAAACCTAGGCGTATGTTGGTGGTGACGTCTTGAAATAGTACATATCTGATTGAGAGAAGGGTTGAGTGGTTCTTACACATAGCGGCCATCATCCCATACACCGTCATTGTTGCAGACAAACATGGCACATTGCATACCAAAAAAAAAGAGTACTTTGCAGGTTGCAGAGCATTAAAGCCGGATTCACGTCCTTGCGCCAGCGCTCCCAGAGCGCTTCTAGAGCGCGGCGCTAGCGTCACGGAGGTGTCATTACATCGCGCTCATCATGGATGCCGAGAGCTCGAAGCGCTTGTGGGGAAAATTCAGTGTTTTCCGTGTTTGTGGGATGTAACGTGTCCCAGTTAAAAAAGTAGATCAATGCGGGATAACGCCTGGATTCAGGTATCAAGATACCGACATTAAGATGAGTAAAATTCATGAACGCCCCTAACCTCAAAGGCCCTAGCCTAGGTAGGGAACACCCCAGCCAGCGCCGAGTAGGCCTATCGTCTAGGAAAATCCTTTGTTTTTGTAGTTTATTAGCAATTGCATGATGATACATCTTCGGCTTTTGTTCCTTTCTGCCATCGTTTGTATTGTTGTACCCAAATGTCACGAAAGTAAACAAAACAGTAGCCACATAACCTCATTTATATATCTCTCTCTGTCACACAAGCGCGCGCTTCCAGCGCTAAAATCCAACATCGGGCGAATTCGGCGCTCGCGCTTCGCGCTCGGGAGCGCTGTTTCGTGATTGGCTGTAAAAGGCGCTTGCGCTTGGAAGCGCAAGGACGTGAATCCGGCTTAATACAGTGTATTAATTATTTCCGCTAAGTTAGTACGGGGTAACTCTAGGTGTTTGAAAGGAGAAGAGAAAATGTTTCTCAATAATTAGGGTTGCACTGATTACATTTGCAATCGCCTCAGATGCTTAAACATACTATATTTAGTCTGAACCGACTTGTTTGAACACCACTTTGGGCCACTGAACATCAGTCTTGTTACTGAGTGGGTAGACTAGGCCTATTAATATGAATATATTTAAACCACATCAAAAGGCTTCATTTATATCAGGTTGCATACCATTAAATGTAATCTTCTCGTACGAAAGTAGGTCAAAGACACAGTCATAGAGTCTCTTCTCCTCTTCACACTTGAGGTCAATGACCTGCAATGCCTCCATGACCTCGGCTCCAGTCCGATGGGGATGAGTACACAACTTCTCGTGTTCAGAACCCTCATGGAAGGGCCCGCGCCACGGGCATCCGATTCGAGCATACTTGCAGTTTGTAATCCTGAAGTACATGAGAAAGATTAGACGGGGCCACGTAACTTGTTGTAGAACTGGAGAATAAGAATAGATAATAAGGTCAGGCTGAGATGTATTCTTGGAGTGAGTAGAGACTTTTAGATATAAGGAAGGATTTGACATTAGACTTGAAGGAATGAAATCCACTGACTGGAGGGAGAGATTTTTATATTGCTTAGGAGCTTACAACAGTGTTAAGGCTAAGTAGTGTGGGGACCTTTAAAAGAGAAGACAGACAGGCCTAGGTCATGTTTGGAGGTATGAATTTGGATATTAATAACTATACATTTCAATGTGTTGCACCAAAGACCAATAACAATTTATCGTATTGAGTTATTAGGTTTATTCAATTCTATTATATTCAATTTTCTGTCACACACAAATTCGTAGCTTTCAACTAGGGCCTAGGCCTAGGCCTAGCCTAGTTTTTGTTTAGCTCACATTTGCCTGGCCTGGCCAGGGCCCTAAAACCAACCGTCTCCAAATTGGCTGACGAAATAACTAGAGCCTACGCAGTATCATAAGCCCCCTAGAGATAACTGTCTAGACCTAAGAACATTTCCCTAGCCCTAGGCCTAAATTAATTTAGAAAGCAAATCTAAAACAAACCTTTCCTCACAGAGAATTTCCTCATGCCTCTCCAAGGAATTACGAGGAAATTCTTTTCCGCAGTACTGACATTCTGAGGGCAACTCGCTCACAGCTTTTTCTACGGCCAAATTTCGAGAAGCAGACGTTTTACTTATTTCCACTCTGCAGTTCGGGCAAGTTGCGATCTCGTCTCTTAATCTTGCATCTGCAAGGACGTGGGTGAAGCATCCAGCGCACATTAAATGCCCGTTGGAGCACTGCAGAACACGTAAGACAGATTATTAATCATAGATTAATTACGGTTATGGGTGCAACATTTCCAACAGCTGATTGCATAAACAAACCTGGTAGACTGCTGTCTTTGGTAGGTCTAGGCAAACTGCGCAACACAAGATTCCGCCAAGTCTTTGTTCCAATTTCTCTCCTTTACCGTCAGGTAACTTAGTAAGTTTCCGTCGTTTATTCTCAGGTTCCATAAATTCTTCAGATTTTTCCTCATTTTCTTGTAATATGTCTGGCTGTTCGCCACTGGACGATGCAGCTTCTGGATCCGCCATTTTCTTTGTTGTGGTTTTCTGTCAGGTTCAGTGACGGGGGACAGGGTGCGCAGCAGCAGCTGGCGACCGAAGGTCGTTGTCACGTGATACCCAGCTGAAATAAGCGAACAATGAAATTGCGCAATACCCGAGTGCGCAACTTCCTTCCGCCCCACTGGGCAAAAAACGATCGATTATCATGAAAGGCGGGAGTTTAAACCATGGTTTAAACTGATGTGGATCCACCAAAGAAAGTTATGTCATGGTTGTTTCCATAACTACAGTCACAGCCTGTATGTTTGGTATTGGTTGTTCGCTGATGTTTTACAGGACCCTGATTCTGATAATATTCGAGAAGCGATCTCATGAAAATTCGAACTGAGAACTATAAAATGCGATTCTGATCGGCCGAGGCACTCGAAACTTCGTTCGAAAAAAGTGAGATCATTACATGTACCCAAAAATTCCTGAGATGTCCGTGATTGGTCAGTAAAATCTATATCACAGCCTTTTGAACATGCAGCATAGGCCTCTATAAATATTTGCGAGGGAATAACTTCGAATGAACTAGGTGTGTAATACCAAATATACGGACTAATACCAAAAGTAACTAGGATTAGACCTATGTAACACTTATAGAAGAATTAAACATATTTTCTTACACTTGCATAACATTATGGCATTATTAAAATACGCTAGGCCTAGGCCTAGGCCTAGTGGTTTTATAGTGTTACCGTTTAGGTTGTGAAGTGTAATATAGGATGACACGTAACCCCACTTTTGATCATCTATGTATTTATATACTCACCCCAATAGTTATTGTCAAGTACTATGCTACTTTTCTTCTTTCCATAAACCTTTTTAGAGGCATTTTGTTTGGAATTGTAACTTACGGCTTAGAACATAACCTATAAACTAGGAAACAATAACAAATCCAAGGTCTACTGGATTGCCGCTAGGCTTCGCTAGTGCGGCACAGCAGCCGTGCCTTCCCGCGTTTCCTGTCCTGTGATTGGCCAACACTTTCTTTTTTCGAAACCTAATAACTTCCGGTTGTGATTGATCTCGGAAGTTTATCAGAATCGCAAACTAGTGTTTCACTTTATCGACATGAGATGAGAGTTGTTCTAATAAATGAGATCGAGCTGAAGTCGAATTTTACCAGAATAAGGGTCCAGTAAGCTGTGATGAGCTGTGGTCACAGCAAAAACAAAATGTTTTCATACTAGTATGAGCAGTATGAGTTAAATAAAGGAACAAGCCAAAACGCCATACAGTGCTACCAAAATGAGTAAGTTGATTAATTTGTATTTATAATTAAAGATATAAACATGTATAATGAAAGATATCTACCTAAATTAGTGCAATTTTCTTAGTGATAAATAATTATTATTATCTAGTTGTTCTGAATTCCAGGAGAACATTTCTTTTTTAGTTTATTGTTGTTGTTTCATTAATCATTCCCCTCCCACTGCTGGCCTCTTCTGACTGGTGGGGCAAGGTTTTATTTCCTCCATCAACTGTCCGTCCTCTCCTCTTGCATCTCCTTTACCCTTGGGAAAAGTGTCCTTTTCCTTTCCTTTTGGGTGCATCAAGTGCAAAGTCAAATAAATTGTCTAATTACAATCTTTTCAAGGATTGTAAAATAATTTTTGTGATAATAGTGTACTTACCGAAGAAAGTTACACCTCACGTGACCAACACATGCTTTGGGGGGAGGGGGGGGGGGGGGGGGGGGGAGCAAATAGTTTTTAAACCAGAATAATCACTGCATGGGCTAGTCATGGGGTCGAGTTTGTGCAGACGCTGGCAAATCGCCTATTATTATTATTATTATTATTATTATTTATTATTGTATTGTAGTCTTCATAGCTTCCTCGAAATCATTGCAGTGAACTTTCTTGTTTTTATCATTCAAACTGTTACTTTTATTTTGTGGATATTATTTTTTTCTGGAAGTCTATCCACTTTTCTACATAATTAAACATGCATTTATAGAAATTCTCAAAATCTTCCATTTTAATTTAATACACACTGGGAAGTGGATTGTGCAGCACTGTAATTTTGGACTTGAAAAGCAGTCTTATATAGTAGATTCTCCAAACAGACACAAAAACAAACCTAAAAGAAAACCAAACTGCTAAAACTATGGGATTTCAGGCATTCCTTACAACTTTTGTGCCAAAAACATCAAAATACGGGATAGTTGGCACCCTACCTAGTGGAATCAATAGGCCTAACCAAGATAAATTACTCACTGTGATTGGGTTCCCATGTTGTGACTTCGTATAAGCTACCGGTATTATGTATTGTGGGAGGGGACATCAAATTAATGTAAGCGTGTACATTGGACCGACTTACTGAACTTCTGGCTTCTCATTGCTTATCTTTATTAGGGTTTGCTAAATATTCACCAATACACAGGCAAGTGTCAAGAACAAGTTCAACACTAAAATAATTTAAGCTAATTTTTTTATGAATAAAGTTGCGTCGAAAAGATGGCCCAGTTCTAGATCCACGTCCAATCTTGAGGTAGTAATGTCCTAATTCTTCAATAAAAATACCATTTGGACAATAGTAGCATATGCTAGAAAGCTACTTATTGGAAAAACAGTAACCTAAACTGTAAATATTGTTGTTTTAAGTTTTTGACTCAGTTGATACTTTATTTCATGTCAAAAACAAGAGATCATAACTGATGACATGTGCAATGACCAGCGTCATACAAGCAGTATGCCATACTTGTACATGGAAGCATGTAGTCTGGCCATTTCAGAACTTGCCCGTAGAATGTAGATGCTAACTTAACTGTACTTTGCAATCAACATGGCAGGCACTAAGACGTGACAATGTAGCGCTATGAAATTCATTTTTATGTGGTGCACTAGGTCTATATTATAAAATTATCAGGAAATAAAAGGATATTAGGAAATTTTCTGCATGCATATTAGTATGCATTTCTTACTGTAGGCTAGAAGGAGAGGTTGCCTACCGTAATGGCATAGGCTAAAGTAACTGTGATTATATAAGTCAAGGTAAATGCTAAGTTTTGTAGTCAAATAATTATTGTTCATTAGATCTGGACAACTATAATTGACTCACTCAAATTGTAATTTATCTACATGTATATAAATCTAAGCAAGATTTTTAAATTTTTTAAATTTAGCATTTCATATACATTCATGTAGAAACCATTGTTTGTTGTTGCAGGTGAATACAAACAAAAAATGGCAATCTCCCCAACTCATGATCGGCAGAGAAACGTGCCACGATTTAGTATTCGTGCCATGGAACAGGCGGCAGAACGAAGCGACGTTTCTGATACTAAAATAGGTCTCAAGAAGGCAAGAAGCAAAAGCCAAAATGCTCTAGCGATAAACGCTGAGCACCACACGAAGATACTTGCTTCTCTTGTGCCTGATGAGATTATTTATGACCTAGATGACACTTCGGTACGAAAGTATGACGTTGCCATGATGCTTGGAGACGTTTCAGGTAGGCCCGTCTTGAGTATTTGGCGCTGGCGGCTGGGGGAGAGAATAGGTGGAGCACTTTTCTCACCCCCTGAATTTAAGGAAACATTTTTTATTTAACTCACTGTACGTAGCCTACAATTTTGTATACATATTTTAAGTACACTTTTATTCACATAAATATTTGAGGCAGAAAAAGAATCCTATCTCTACTGGGAAACGCAAAAACGCATGATGACCAAATAAGTCAAATGTTGGCATAAAAAGAAGATATTTCAAATCTGAATGGTGGATGTATGCATCCTATTCTTTACACTTCTGCTATGGGCTATAGACTGCAATATTTCCATCGACATAAGTTAGATCGTTTCGACTGTTGTTGTTTCGACTTGTTTTCGCCGAAAACAATTTATTCCGCTCTCTCGGACACTGGCATCAACGGGATCGAGTGTATGTCAATGCGAGTGTTCCTGTATAGTAGGCCTACCTTTATATTTTAAAATTTCATTTCTGTTGCAAGTAAACACTGATTAATCAATCATTATCTATTATTCATCTCCATGAAATCCATGTTCCACGACATTTCACATGTTTCATCTTCCTGGTCTCATCAGGTAGATATAAGGCACGAAAAATAAGCCAAGTTACACACAAGCAAAACTTAAGTTATTTAAATAGTAATTTCCTTCTGGTTTCAGAGACCACACAAGCAAAACTTAGGTTGTTTAAATAGTATTTTCCTGCAGGTTTCACGGACCTGACAGAAAAGTACAACAAGACGGGCAAGGGCGGCCCGTCCCGCCTCACGGAGATCCTCAACGGCTACATCGGAGCGATGGTCCAAGAGATCCTCTCGTCCTATGGCGACGTGCTCAAGTTCTCGGGTGACGCGTTCCTCGCCTGGTGGAAGAGCAGCCCCGACAAGTCCATGTCGGACGTTGTCAACCAGGCGCTTGACGCCGCGCTCATGATACAGAAGAACTACGGGCGTTACGACACGGACGTGGGCGTCACGTTGAAAGGTCTGTCTTCTCCGTTACGAGTGCTCCTTCTTTCAGGACGCCGCGCTCATGATACAGAAGAACTACGGCCGCTACGACACGGACGTGGGCGTCACGTTGAAAGGTCTGTCTTCTCCGTTACGAGTGCTTCTTCTTTCAGGACGCCGCGCTCATGATACAGAAGAACTACGGGCGCTATGACACGGACGTGGGCGTCACGTTGAAAACTCCGTCTTCTCCGTTACGAGTGCTCCTTCTTTCAGGACGCTGCGCTCATGATACACAAGAACTACGACACGGACGTGGGCGTCACGTTGAAAGGTCTGTCTTCTCCGTTACGACTGCTTCTTCTTTCAGGACGCCGCGCTCATGATACACAAGAACTACGACACGGACGTGGGCGTCACGTTGAAAGGTCTGTCTTCTCCGTTACGACTGCTTCTTCTTTCAGGACGCCGCGCTCATGATACACAAGAACTACGACACGGACGTGGGCGTCACGTTGAAAGGTCTGTCTTCTCCGTTACGACTGCTTCTTCTTTCAGGACGCCGCGCTCATGATACAGAAGAACTACGGCCGCTACGACACCGACGTGGGCGTCACGTTGAAAGGTCTGTCTTCTCCGTTACGAGTGCTTCTTCTTTCAGGACGCCGCGCTCATGATACAGAAGAACTACGGGCGCTACGACACGGACGTGGGCATCACGTTGAAAGGTCTGTCTTCTCCGTTACGAGTGCTTCTTCTTTCAGGACGCCGCGCTCATGATACAGAAGAACTACGGGCGCTACGTCACGGACGTGAGCGTCACGTTGAAAGGTCTGTCTTCTCTGTTACGAGTGCTTCTTCTTTCAGGACGCCGTGCCCATGATATATCAATATCAATTTGTTTCCAGTTTTGTCTGCACAATAACTGGCCTGCATATAGATATTGTCACACAATTAGCTTATAAGAAGGGGGTTTTACTTTTTTTCACTCGTCGATGGTGTTCAAAGCATACAGGGTTGGTTTATTTACTTTAAATTAAAGTCCCCCACTGCAAATCAGTTTAGTTACTGAGTGGGTAGACTCTAAATGTGAATTTTTTTTATTTATTTTTTATTTGGGTATTGAACTATTGCTGCAAATTAATCTAGTGTTGTAGATTGGCATGTAGCAAAGAAGCACATATTAATTAAATGGTATAACGTTCCCCACTGAGAAAAAATTTTACAAGCATAGTGGGTAGACAATAAATACAAATTTATTTTGTATTTATTTATTTATTTTATTTATTTAGAGCGAACAAAAATGCAGCTGCTCTATTTATGGAAGCGCGTTTATTTAAAAAGTGCTTCCCCAAGTACGTTGCTACTTCACAGTCCATTGCAACACACTTGGAATGAGTCATTGAGCCCGCATCCACCAGCGTACAGCCACCGTGGTCACAAAGATAAGATAAAGATAAAGATATTTATAAGTCAATGGAACGCACGGTTTTCAGTGAAACTTGCTGTTGCCGCGGGCCAGGTTATGTTCTCCATCATCGGCACGCCAAAGATGAAGCATTACATCATCGTCGGGCAGCCCATCTTCGAGGTGAAGCTTGCCGAGTATCTTTGCTCTTCGGGTGATGTGATGATCTCGCCTACGGGCTGGCAATACATCAACATTCTTGAGTACCTGCACGAGTTCATGCCAGACGGCGAACACATAAAGGTATTATTCATTTGCCGGTAGACCTAGATTATATACTTCTGTGAGTGGTTAACAATATAATGAAAATGTCAAGAATTC
Organism: Isoperla grammatica; assembly: GCA_945910005.1. Classification (NCBI taxonomy): domain Eukaryota; kingdom Metazoa; phylum Arthropoda; class Insecta; order Plecoptera; family Perlodidae; genus Isoperla; species Isoperla grammatica. The sequence continues at coordinate 40,143,056 of OX246738.1, read as the reverse complement.
ATAGTTCCTATGTGATGATGGTAACACATTTGATCACCTGTCCTGGATCATTGGCGAATATTGTTCGAATTTACTAAATAAGCATAATTTAGAATTTAAAAAGTAAACATAAGTAATAAAAAAAACACAAATTATTAATTTCTCGACATATTACATGTACCAATTTTATTTAAAAACAGGCTGAATTTTAAAGAACTTGGGATTTTTGTGTTCTATCACAACAGGCTTCAATAATTGGCTCAAGCCAGGAGTTAGATTGTTATTTCACTTCCAGGTGTTGGGTATGGGTCCAACTTGGAGAAACATTCAAAAGGGTCGTGATTCAAGCGCACAAAAGCCTGATGACAAGTTGGAGAGCGAAAGTAAGTGTTCCAACAAGTCTGGGGGAGCTACTCACTATTTATATGTTACATCTTGGAAATACTTGCATATTCTCATACTTCGACAAATTCTTATACTCACGTGTAATATGTCATGCACTCGAGTGATTATATAGAAAAGCCTTCTTTCTCTGACCAACCTAGACCAACTGATCAACTAGAACTAACTAGTGTAAATAAATTAGGGTTGCCCAACGATAAAAAAATCATATCGATATCGCGATTACGCAGTCTTCAAGTGACATATCGATGTCGGTGTCAAATACTGTCTAGCCCGGTATCTCAAGTAGACAAATTATTATTTTATATAACTAGCTCAGTCGATATTACATTACTTACTCGTTTGATGGCTTGATGTTTACCTCACGAACAACCGTCGCACTTCGAAACAGGCCTGTTTCGACGTCCCGAAGCAGCTGTCGTGGGCGTCACACACACAAAAACCAGTCCTTCACTGTCACCTTTTTAAACAACACCAAGTTTTTTTATCTTGTTATTTTTCTAAATCCAACAACAACTTAACTGAATGATTTCCTAACCCATATTCATTTCCCTGACCGACACAACCATACTGTCAGTCTTCCTTCCAACACCAAGACTCACTGACTACTCCTCCCTAGCAACCTGATCAACAAACTTCAACAATCTTTCTTTTCTAAAAACCACTTCTTCTTTTTACCAAGCTTCCTAGATCCAACCCTATCCGCCTTCCATATATGTTACAATTACCCCCCTATTTCTTATATTTGTCCTTTTAACGATAAATATAGAAATAATTATACCCCAAATGACCATCCCCTAAACGAATATATCCTCCATTCATACTGACTACCTCATCAACACTCCAACTATGGTCAAAGTTTGACAATACCTCAACAATGCCACTCTGTAATTCCCAACAATGTCTGACTTACTATATTATGCAACAATCCTTTAGACAAAAAAAATCCACCCAGTGAATTTAAAAAATTCTTTTTTTTTTTTTCTTCTGCCTATTGCAGATAATGTATCACAGGCAATGTGACCCACCACATTCCTTTTGACAAAAAAAAACCACCACTCAGTGAATAAAAAAAAATCTTTTTTTTTTTTTTTTTTTAAATTATTTATACCACTGGTATCATCAACTTCTCGACAACATTATGACAACCCTATTATGACAACGCTATTACGACAACACTATTACGACAACGCTATTACGACAACTTTACGACAACGCTATTACGACAATTACCCCCCATGTTTTTTTAATTTTTTGTCGCAATTTGAATTTCGTTCCACAAAAATGGAAAAAAACATACCTATGACAACCAAAAGAACATCGAACCCAAGACAAAATGTCGGCCGATCACACTACAGCAACGAAACAAACATTTAACCACATTACTATCAACATGAAATCCACCAACACATACAGAACAAGTTTATTCCATAAACATTTTGTACGGTTTCAAATTAACATTCCCGAAATTTTTTTTTTTTACCATAGGCCTACCTTTACGAGAGTTTCAACAGTTCCACCTCTAAACTTACTCCAGTCTCTTCCTACCATCATCCATTCTTTCTCATAACAAACCCACTCCCTCTCATTATTGACCCTGGAATCATCTTTCTGCCCTACAGTCAAATCATTACTTTCCTCACCAACCACAGCATCCTTGTACTCCTCATCTATCTCCACATATTTATCCACCACTTTATCTATCTGTTGCTCTGTAACAACCACGTCTTTCTTATCAAACCTCATCTCATCTTGCTCCTCAACTTTCTCCACATCTTGCTTATCATCAAACTTGTCACCTTGCTTCTCAACTATCTCCACATCTTCCTTATTATCCAACCAGCCTACTTGCTCTTCAACAATCTCTTTCACAACATCTATTTTTCCACTTCCTACCTCTCCTACGCTTCTCAAATCTTTTTCTTTCTTTACATCTCCTACATCCACCTGCTTTACCAAAAATATCGTTTTCATTTCCGCGGTCATGTCTCCCATCATCTTCTCCATATCTACCTGTTTAACCATATCCCTCTGCATCTCTTCCAAAGCCCTAGCTTGTTCGTCCTGCCCTTTCTTCATCTCTTCCAAAGCCCTAGCTTGTTCATCTTGCCCTTTCTTCATCTCTGTGATCTTGGCTGTCACACCTACTTGCATCCTCATTAAATTCCTTATCATGCTCTTGAGATCCCCATCCTCATCTGGTCCATCCATCATCAAGCTCCCTTCAATATCATCAAGCTCCCTCTCCACTCTTAACCCCTCATATTCACTTCCTTCAATATCATCAAGCTCCCTCTCCATACTTTAACCACTCTTTGCTACTCCAAATTTTCTTGAACCTCCACTAGTCTATTCATACATTCACACAATCATACGTATCAACCTATGGACAATCTCGAATCTGATCTTACTGATTTAACTAAAATTTGGTAACACATTCCCTAGACAAACTTCTCTAGCCTAATATTGATCTAAGCCTATGGACAGACATCTACCATCTCGGTCGTTGTAGTAGATCGAGCCCCACGTTGGGCGCCAAATTGTCAAATACTGTCTAGCCCGGTATCTCAAGTAGACAAATTATTATTTTATATAACTAGCTCAGTCGATATTACATTACTTACTCGTTTGATGGCTTGATGTTTACCTCACGAACAACCGTCGCACTTCGAAACAGGCCTGTTTCGACGTCCCGAAGCAGCTGTCGTGGGCGTCACACACACAAAAACCAGTCCTTCACTGTCACCTTTTTAAACAACACCAAGTTTTTTTATCTTGTTATTTTTCTAAATCCAACAACAACTTAACTGAATGATTTCCTAACCCATATTCATTTCCCTGACCGACACAACCATACTGTCAGTCTTCCTTCCAACACCAAGACTCACTGACTACTCCTCCCTAGCAACCTGATCAACAAACTTCAACAATCTTTCTTTTCTAAAAACCACTTCTTCTTTTTACCAAGCTTCCTAGATCCAACCCTATCCGCCTTCCATATATGTTACATCGGCAATATCGCGATATCGAAACTATTCTCATCTTGTTTTTAGGATTTCAACACCAACTATAGATACCATTCATTATATTCACTATGACGTAAATAAATATTTTAACTTTGAAATGTTCTGATTACTTTGTGTGTCAATACTAAAAAGTAAACATACATGAAAAGTAAACAAACATGTTGTACTAGTCAAAATTTAAAATATTCACACAAAGCAGTGATGTTGTGATTGGCGCGACGTGACGTAATCTTTTCTTTTTTCTAGCAATTAGCTTTACAGTTAGCTTTACATTAGCTGCACAGGTGCAAGTTCGATATCGCGATATGTACGATATATTAACTCTATAGTCTATATCGATATTGAATTATTCTTCTATTATCGATATCATATCGAATTATCGTACCCGTCTCGGCCCGGGGTAGAATAGGCCCAGAGTGACTCTGCTAGTCGTAAGAGGTGACAAAAGGAGACCTTGTCCCTTTCCCCTCACTGTCCCACTGAATATTTCTCCTCCCACTTGGCCCTGCCCTCCCTTGCTGGACTCCCGTATGACGACCCACGCGACGTACAATGGATCTGATTCGGATGTGGCTTTATTCTTCATCATCATCTTTCTCATCTTCATTATCACCCGCTCATCGTCTCGATTAGCCTTTGTTGCAAAAATATGAGACATTAAGCCCCATTAATCAATTAATGGAATTATCAATATCATAGGATAACCCTAAAATAAATAGCTGTTTCTACAAAAAATTGAGTTGAAGAAAGGAAGAAGAATTTTCTGATTCCATAGTGTGTTGTACATGAAGTGTTGCAATGTCGCAGCTCTGGTGGACCACTCTCTGGCCGGGATAACCGAGGACGCAGACGATGAGACCCTCTTCCCCATGTCCTACAGTGACCGAGTGTCACATCCCGAGGCTGGACCGGTTCTCATGGAGATGAGCGGCGAGACTTCCGAGGGCCCCGTAATGCCCAACAAGACGGACGAGTACTCGTGTCAGTGTTCTACTGGCGTCTAACAAACTTTTAACATTTTATTTAGTTTTTATTTATTTATTAGAAAATGCATTTTTAAATTGGTGAAAAACCTGGCCCCCAATGAGTTATGACCTACTTGCAGGCAGGCCTTCAAAAGATGAAATTACAATTTTTTTATAACTTTTTTAGGCCGGCTTCGATGTACCTAGGGGCCAGAATATGATGGGATTAAGTTCCTATCCCCTACCCGACTTCATTGTTGGACACAGGGAGCAGATATAAAAAAAAAATAAAAGCATAGGATATTTCAGTTATTTAGACGATAAAAATATAAACGAGTATGCAATTTAACTTTAGGCTATGTAACTGAGAGCTGCACATCCAAAAAGATAACCATCTATTGGCATACACATTTATTAACCTATAAACCATATAACAATATTATAACAAGCCTGTAAAATACCTATGTACGTAACAATGTGGAATAATTATCTAGTGGAAATGAGGTCTCAAAATAGTATTACGTGAGTACCAATATTAGGTGTTTTAGCTAGTTCTAGGTATATTTGATAATAAATTAATCCATACTTTAGAAAACACCATATAGTAAATATAGTTCACTTTCATATATGTAGTAAGTGTACTTGGCCTTCCAACATCTTGTATTTGGTTTCCAGTGCGCCCAAGTGTCAATGATGCTGCTAAAAACAGGATGAAAGAACCGCTCCGGCCATTTATCTTCCCTCCAGTTATGAAAGGGGTAAGAGATAAGATCTTATTTTGTTGTTTTGAAATATTGACTATTGTAAGTTTTGTAGAAGTGGTATGAAAAGTTATTGGTTAATTCTCTAAAGGAATCAGTGTCGTACACTACGCAACACCTAGTGGTGGCTCGTGAAGGCTCTTTGAAGTGGTGCGGTAAATTGTAATATAACATGCGGGTTTCTTCCTCATTCTTCCTCAAACTGGGTTGCCCTAAAACCCTTATACCGTATTGACCCGAATATAATACGGCCTCGAATATAATACGAGTGTGGATTTTGGAGCAGCCAGTGGGGAAAATATCATATGTCTCAAATATAATACGATCGTGATAAACAACAATACAGCACGTCAGCTACTGCCGCCTTGCCGGCGCTGCGAGCCAGATGGCCAGCGCCCGTGAGGTAGGCAGCCCCGCGCCACAGTAAACCTGTTACGAACGCTCGATCGGGGCCGCCTAGCACACATGGAACGATGTCCGCCCCGCCTGTGCTCATGCTAGCAGTCTCGCACAGAACGCGACAACGCATTCTAACGGAGACATTGCGCAGCGGAGCGCTGGAGTGGTGTATAAACTCTCCGGTAGAGTGCGATAGGCACGAGCACTCGCCACGGAGCCGTGATTCGTCGATCTGCGATAGTGCGCATGTATACGCGCGTGGAAAATTTGAATTCACGCTTGGAAAACCTTAGACCGCGAATATAATACGAATACGATTTTAGATTATTTTTTTAGGGGAAAAAACCTCGTATTATATTCGGGTCAATACGGTACGTTGTAACGCTCTTGGTACAATAGGCTAGCCTTTAAAAAATTTGCTGCTTTTGTAGTACATAGTATTGAATCTGTGCAGTCATAGTTTTCTCTTTTCTATAATATGTATACCATACACATTTTTAACTTTAAATTAGAACTTTGAGCTGTGAAAGAACCAACATTATTTTCCTCTTAATTTTTCATTAGCCAGTACCGTACCTTCCATATTGCTACTTTTACACTGCTACACGCCATACATAACTTTTTACGTTTAATACATGCTGCTGATAAATATTTTCTGTTGTAAAATTAGTTACATAACTCATGGATGATCTATGACATGAAATATTTTCAGTTCCTTATTTTTGATGGTATTTTGTTGTTAATGATTTGTTTCTTCTACTGGTAAGGCAAGCACATTTGTACCGGGTAAATGATACTGGCGAATTATTCACCCGTCTCATTTGTGTACATGAAAACAAGAATTTAGTTGTACTCGAAGTATCAATGATCGCAGCAATGTGGGCTTCCATCTACTTAAGGTCCGCGCACACCTATCCGAACCGAACCGCGCCTAAGCGACCCGTCGTCGGCCGACGGCGGATGGTTCAGCGCACATTTGTCGGAACCGAACGGAAGCGAAAAGACGTCTGCTACTTGCGCGCGCACCAACTTCAACGTGCTTTCTAGTTTCCACGATCGTAATGTCAGTCTGCTCAGTCAGTTTTTAGACATAGATTCGAGCAGTTAGTGAGTGAAGACATTATTATGTAAGGCGTATGTCTTTTGGTTAATGAAGAGGAGGAGGAAGAAAGAAAGAAGAGAAAATTTTATTTGTATGTGTCGATGTGTCGTATAACTCAACGTATTGTTGTACAAGCGAAATTAACTTTTCGTCGTTCATTGTTGTGTTCAAACAGCACGTGTTTATCGTACACCATGCATGCACAAAATGCGAGGGTGAAACGCCGAACTGCCCCGAAGTATGTCGAACGCACACGAAGGGCATCGGAAGTTCCGTTAGGGGTCGCACACCTATCCGAACCGAACCGCGCCGAACGGAAGTCTTCCGATGGGGTTCTCGGTCGAGAACGGCCGACCGGCCGTCCGGCCGCCGGCCGCTTCGGTTCCGACAAGTGTGCGGGCTCCCATTGAAATACATGTATTTAATTCGATCGGAAAATTTCTCTTCCGTTCGGCGCGGTTCGGTTCGGATAAGTGTGCGCGATGCTTTATGAATACTCTTTCTATTTAGGTAGTAACAATACCCTTTTGATTAGCCAAGTTGCAATAACATTGGACGTGAAACCCCAAATATTATCATTAATACCTACTCTAACACATTCAGAAGATTCAATTTAAGCCATTTTCTTTATTTTCCACTCTGGAATAATTTATAATCTGTCCATTCTATAGGTCTGTAAAAGTCAGTGTACAAATCTTCCACATTTTCTGCTCTACTAGATTTGAGCACTGCCATGGCAGCAGCTATAACTTGTATGAAAGTAAAGTTAAACAAAACCCACGAATCATATACACTGGCCTGTGTACAAATCCAAAGTGTAAGACAGGCTATTGTTGAATCCTTTACAGGTGGACATGGATGAGCCACTGGAGTACTTGACGGAGATGCGACAGGTGGTGATAATGTTTGTCAATGTAATAACGACTCACCCTGAGATGGAACAGCTTATCCGTGTGGTTGACCAATCCTACCAGTCAGTCTGCAGGTGAGCATAAATGGCTAGATGTTTAAATAAGTGTTGCTTAGAAGGAAACCTCTACTCTCGTAATCAGTGGGGGAGGCAAGGGAAGTTGAGCCGTCTCAATATTTGCTAGAGTAATGAGGAATAATAATGCTTTAAATAGGGCTGTGCAAGTACATAGTACTTTTTTGGTTGGAGTTCAGTATCGCATTAATTGCGTTGATGCTAGTAAAAAAGGGAATGCAGAAATCTGGCTTTAAAATTATAATCTAGTGGTAGTCTGATCTAGTCTTATCTAGTGGTAACTCTAGCGGTAGGCTGTGTTACGTTAACAATCACTCAAGGGATGATTCATCCCTTGAGTGATTGTTGTGCTTTATTTGGCATCTGTCTAAAGATTTGTTGTTGTTGTTAGCTTGGTGGATGAACACCAGGGTGCGGTAAACAAGGTATCCATGTTCGACAAGGACCTCATGTTCCTGGTGATATTCGGGTTGCGAGGCTACAAGCACGACCTCGAGAGTCAGACCGGCCTCAAGTGCGCCGCTGAAGTGTTTCACGCTCTCATGCAGATCGAAGACGTATCCATCACGTCTGTCGGCGTCACCACAGGTATTTACCGACGTCAACTTTCTCTCTGTACGACGGCAGCTAAAACTAGTTGCTCTCTGCAGCGGTGCTACCAGTGGAAAATACCTTTCATTGCATGTTTTTATTTTCACCCGGGTCATTTTTCCCTTCTTGAAAAAAATATTTCATATTACGTTTAGTTTGCTGGCTGAATGGAATGGATGGAGTGAACAATTCTAATTTTGCCATTCGTTAACTTTTGAACGTAATATTGAGGGATTATGCCTACCATGAACATGTTGAATTATGAATATGCTTTTATTCAGGATGGCGCAGATTAATTCCAAATATTTTCAGAACCAAGATTGAATCAACTATATATACACTACTCACAATAAAAAAAAAAATACTGGGTGTGTAAATAATGTCAATTTTTTCTTATTAATCTATTTGTCAATGGTACCGGTATTGATGTTTGGCTATGATTTAATTTTTTGCACTTTCTGGTTTAAAATCAATCAATCAATTTATGATTATTTCCACACAAGATCATTCCCACATATTATTTTGGATTTACTGTCAATTACAAATTGGACAGGTCTCTACTTCTTGGGCCCGGTTGGCGATCATCTACATCATAGGTTAATGTTCACGCAGGCATGACATACTGCGGCGTGGTGGGCCACACTCTTCGCCGGGAGTACACGGTGATCGGCATCCCGGTGAACAAGGCCGCTCGTCTGATGATGGCCTATCCGGGCCGAGTTACCTGCGACAAGGAGACCTTCATTCACTCCAAGATGGAGGCTCGACACTTCATGCTGCAGGAGCCCAAGGAACTTAAGGGTCTGGCCAGTGTCGGACCCATCTATGAGTTTAAAGAGCAGAGCATGTGAGTAGAAAGGTTGCTTAGATTACCTACACACCCCTGCACACACCGTGCATTCTACGTACATGGAAAAATAAATATTGAATTGCCAGCACTCTAATATATTGACGAATGTACAGGGTGTATTAACGTAATGTGCATGGCAGCCATACTGGAGGCTCCAATGGTATGTGATTGTTGTTCATTGTTAGTTTCAGCTAATATTTGGTTGAAGTTCAACTGTTCTCTTACTTTGGTATGCGATGTGATTACTGAAAAGCAACATAAATATATTCTCCTATTTCGGCCACTCTTTTTGTAGTTTACAATGGAACACATAATCATTTCTGTAACCTTTATCGGGTTATACACATGTTCAAATTCTTGTATTTCCCCGTAAACATATTCGTCTTCTATTGACAGCTAAAATGTCAACATACATTCACAAAGATGTTGAAACTTGAAATACAGTGTACCTACTATAGTATAGGTGGCCTTCAAAATGGCCGTTGTGATTTCACGTGAATACTCCCTATTATCAGATGTAAATTTGATTTATCAATCTGTCTGAATTCTATATTTCTTACTTAATATTTGCTATTTAGCATAAGGTCTCAAATTATCATGCAAGCTAATTGGTGCAAACAACATTTTCAAATGACGCATACATTTTCGATTACCTATGCTGTAGGCCTACTATATTTTACCAGTACTCCAAGCATGGCAGTGTAGTTTAGCAATATGCTACATTGATGTGGAACTTAAATCTTAAAACCACGTGTAGTGTGAAAGAATTAGTTAAGTATTGATTATTTTGTATTGTTAGCCATATACATATTCGTATGATGTTTTTGATTGAAATTGCAGAGTGGTCGTATTATTGTATGTGGAAAATTGTGAAGATACTGTTTTAAATGTGAAAGAATATGTGAAAGTGCCTCGTAGCCTAGGATTATCTCCGAGTTAAGTTAATGCAGATTCTCAGACAATAGCTCTTACTATACAACATGTACCGTATTGTTTTTTTATATTTTTGACAGACAAAACACGCTGTCATCCACATGTTTTGTTCACCACAGGTCTCTCAGCAGGCAGCAAGCGGCCGTGAGCAAGTTTCCGCTGTTGGGCCGAAACGAGGAACTTCAACTCTTTGCCAAACTACTGGAGGGAGTTCGCCATAGCCGTAAGAAAATCCGTCACAAGAAGAAAGTTGGGGCAACGGTGAGCATTTACTAAGGCTACCAACTTAGCATGCGATTCAGGACATTTTTTAAATTCTCATGGGGAATTGGTTTGATTTGATTTCATTTTATTTATTATTAATTCATACATCGTGTACATACAACTGATTTCGTCACGTATATTACATTCATATGAAATAATCGTCATTGAAGGGTGGTCAGGGTACAGCAATGGCACCTTGGCAGGCCTGCAGTGTCTTTTGATATTTTGTAGTGGTGTAGAACGATATCGATTATTCGATACAATATCGATATCGTGGGAAAATCGCCGTTAATTTCGATATCAATATGGTAGTGTCATATCGAAAATATCGCGATATCGTGGTCAACTTAAAATATATTAAAATATTTCCGCTATGGTCTGCAGTATGTATTGCTGCAGCTTGTCACTGAGTACGTAACCCCCCCCCCCCCCCAGCCCTCGAGGATATTGTGATATCATTGTCAACTTGAAGTATTTCTTCCGTGGTTTGCAGTACGCGTTGCTGCAGTTTGTAACTGGACATCTACCCCCTCCATACAGATGGCTGCAAGGGCCCGCGGGTTCCCTTTGTTTGTGTCGAGACATTGGATCTATTCAACTATTTGTTCCAGGAACCCCAAATTCTTTTCGAGAAGAATGTTGTTGTTCAGTATTGCTTGATACTTTTACGACTGTCAATAGCCGATGCCCGACACGTGACTAGACGTCATCACGCGAATTCAAGCCTTTATGGCTGTGCAGCAACTTGTACTGCAGGCCACGGGCGGAAAATTTTCAATAATGATATCCCGCGGGAATGGTGGGGGGGGGGGGGGGGGTATAGACGTGAAGACACTAACTGCAGCAACGCGTACTGCTGGCCACGGCAAAACCACTTTAAATTGACTACGATTTTTTATGTATTGTTTTATTACCGCCGAAAGAAATCTGATATCGAGATATCGATGTCAATGTTTTTAATAATGATATCGCGATACGATATCGGCCAAATGGCGCCAATATCGATATTGAAAAAAATATTGTTTGACACCACTAATATTTTGGCATGTTAAATACAACCTTGATTATGGGTACGGTCTTAAACTTGTTGGAGATGCTTTGGTTTTAGTGTTCTCCAGCACGCCACAGCACTATCAAGCATCCGTTGTTTTGGACCAAGTGTAGTAAAAATATGGACTAAAACACTCGCAAAATTTGTAACCTTAGGAAGAAACATTGTTCTAGCTTCTAACTTAGAATTTAAGACATGAAATAATAAAGGAATTAGATTTCTATAATTTTTGTATATATAAGGTGTAACATACACAGTCTGCCTAGCGATTGAAATCCCCGCCATAATAACTGAATGCTGAAGACGCTCAAATGAAAAGGTCCTGCATCTCAAGCATGCTTGAAACACTTGTGATTGGAGTATTGGACCACTAGGTACAGGATTTTCAACAAGTTTCGGACGGTACTCATCATTGCACTATTTAAACTATAGTGCAAACTGGATATATTATTGTCTACAAAAAAATCATTTGAATTGGGAATTGCAAAGCGTTGTACTATTCATTTAGGCACTTTACCCCGTCTGCAATCGGGGTAGGATCTCTTTGGATACAAGTTTTCCAGCACATACTAATATATACATACCGTACTTGTTGCTCTATGCAGCAACGCCAGTCGGTGTTGATGATTGAAGGTGAACCACGCCAAGGCAAGAGTCGTTTGTTGGATGAGATGGTTTACTGTGCCAAGGAAGGAACACTTATCAACAGGATATCCTTTACCTCATTAGACAGACAGGTAGGCCTACTGTCTCATCAACTTTTACCTCTAAAATAGAAATATTCTAGTGTAACAATATTAATCGGGGCTAATTTACTGATTTCGTATCGCTATATTATACGTACTGTGTTGCAAAAATGTATACCGATATACCGGTATATGTATATATTAGGGCTGGGCTATGACATAAAGTTCAAATATCGATATCAGGCAAATTTCGATATCGATATCGATATATCGAAAGCAATACATCTGTTTTCAATATCCCCTCCCACTTCCCAGTTTGCAGTTGAATGAAAAACAAAATATTTTCTAAACCATTGTGTCTTTTATGTATTTATTTAGTACACTGATCTGGTCATAAAACTGTTAATGAAGGGGTATTGCATTGTTATTATTAGTATTAATGGCTATTATGTAGAAAAAGTCTTGCTTCTTTCTTCGTCTTTGTGCGTGTGTAAGCGCCAAGCGAGTGTACTTTGTGCGTGTAACTGGGGCGAGGGGCGAGAGGGGAATGCTTATGCACACGGCCGGACTCCTTCCTCTTTGCGGCCGGCTGACTGGTTTAGGCGGGTGAAGTGGGAGTTGGGGGACGGACAAGTGTAGCGACGAGTAGTAAGGGGAGGCAATGAAAGGTGACTAGAACATTTTCAAGTTGGGGTTTTTTTGCACAGGCAATTGAAACATGAAACATTGGAAATCAAAACTTGATTTTAGAAATTTTAATTTAATTTAATTTTTTTTTTTCAATATTACTGTATTTCGATATTCAACCAAATATCGATATCGAATAAATCGGCTCGTATCGATATCGTATCGAAATATCGATTTCCTTGCCCAGCCCTAGTATATGTTATATGTTCTTGATATTCATGTGACATTACGGACATTGTTCGCCGCCATACTCCCGTACACTAAATCATTGTTGCAGACAACAAATGAGGATATTGCGAGACCTGTTGTTAGTTACCGTGCTGTGTGTTTAGGCGCCGTACAATGCCATCCGGATGATATTCGCCCCCGCGCTCGGCCTGTCTGTCAACTCGTCGTTGAAGGAGCGCGAGGAGAAACTGATACAGAGACTCCACAGTCTGAACACGCCGCAACTGTTCTGCAGCATCAACAACGTGTTCAACGTCAACTTTGACATCAGCTCCGAGTATACGGGTTACACGATGGACGAGCGGGAGGTCATTCTACACACAGTGCTGAAGCAGCTGGTGCACAAGGTAGGCGTACCAACTTTGTTTGTTTATTAATTTATTTATTTATTCATTTATTTATTTATTTATTTATTTATTTATTTATTTATTTATTTATTTATTTATTTATTTATTTATTTATTTATTTATTTATTTATTTATTTATTTATTTATTTATTTATTTATTTATTTATTTATTTATTTATTTATTTATTTATTTATTTATTTATTTATTTATTTATTTATTTATTTATTTATTTATTTATTTATTTATTTATTTATCTATTTTAGTTGCAGAACTGATTTACAAAGCAAGACAGCAAAATCACACTAAACTTGGGTTTCAGAGTTTCAAGCAGATGTGGATTGTCGCAATGGACGACTGCGAGTTTGCAGACGCAGACTCGTGGCGTATACTTCCCACCCTGATAGAGGAGGACTGCATGCTAGTGGTGATGGCGGTTGGGAACAGACGCGAGCTGCCCGAGGTAAGCTTGCTCACACTTGGTGCACTCAGGTTATCAACTCCACTCCACCCTGGCAAGTGTTCAAGAACCGTCTAAACAATGGTAATGACTAATGCCATGTTTTGTGCCTGGTCATTCTAGCGCTGATGGCTTGAAGTTCACTACCTCCAACCAAACACTAGGGTTGCCGTTTGATAATCGATATATCGATCGATACGATTATTCGCCGAAACGATCGATAATCGATTCAGTCTTCCCGAATCGATTATCACTATATCGATAATCGATCGATAATCGAATGGCTCGCCCGGCCGAAATTTTGAATTTACCGCTCGTTACGCTTCCTACGTGCGTGGCGCCTGGCAGCGTAGTAGCTTCAACACCCCCACCCCTTATCTCCCACTCCCTACCCAGGCCTACCCTCCCCCCCCCCCCCCCACCCGTCGAGCAGTAGAAGGGGGACCGGGCAGGCCTAGTCACGAGCGGTAACATGTCGCCTGCAGTGAGCACGTGTTTCTTGATCCGTTTTTTTTCTCTTGTTCGCGCGATGTTTTTGACCACGGCTAAAACAGATGTTTACCCTGCCGCAACTAAGAAGTGAGGTGTGGAAAAACTTTGGTTCTCGTTTCAATGAAAAAAAAGAAATAATTGACAGTAAGAGTGTAGTTTGTAGGAAGTGTAATGGTAAAGTGGTTTACAGTGGCAACACGACAAATCTTAGTACACATTTACGAAAATTTAATGCTTACGCGACATCAAATTTTTATTTTAAAGTAACCCCAATTTCAAACGATTGTCTTTTTCCGGTCCATTATTTATTTGTTCCCGCGTGTATTGTTCTCACGTATCCGTGGTGTGTAACCGGCTGTCATGAATCCTGAATGACAACTGCGCATTTCCCAGCGCAAGCCGACCACCCCTCCTGCATTCCAACCTCCTTAGCCCCTCCTACCGGCTCAAGGTCAAGCCAATGACAAGGAATTTCCACGGTCCACCCCACTACTACAGCTAGCAGTCTCCAGTTTCATCTTCGATCTCGGCAGAAAAGTATCTTGTGGCAAACAGCACAATACCCCCAAAAACAATATACTCGCAAATGGTCCGCCTCTGCGAAAAATAACGTAATTTTGATTCGATTATTGATCGATATTTTTTTAAGTCGATTATCGGGATCGATAATCGATTATACTGGTCCGATTATCGATGCTGGAATTCATATCAAACGGCAACCCTACCAAACACCACAGCCATAACGATCTCACCATATTGCAGGAATGTCATCCTGTATAATTAAAAAAGTTAAAGGTGTTCTCTACCTTCTTTATCATACTGTATTTTTGTTTTTATTAATGCCAAAATTTACAAAGCCCCACTCGAACACGGAATTTAACCCTGGACCTGCTGCGTTGGAAGTAGGAGTAAACAGTAAACCGACCAGTCAACGTGTTTCAGGGCGCCGATGCGTTGAAGACGAATCAGCACGTGTACAGACTGCCGCTGCCTGGAGTAGGCAAGTGGTATATCGCAGGTCTTGCTTGCCAAATACTGGATGTGAGAGCCATTCCCCCAGAGCTGGAGAAGTAAGTCAACTGAGAACCGCGTTACCAGATGGGTGCATTCGGCTTATTGTTGCTTACACGATAACACATCTCATAATGTTCTTCCATATCATGATTCTACTCATACATATAATAATAATACAACACATTTTATTTAAACATTACAGCTTTCTAGCTATTTGCCAGAAAGTTACTGTCAACTAGATACATAGATTATGAAATGTCTATACTTCAGTATGAAGTCAAAACTTCAAATGTCCTCAAATGCACACAATAGAGTATTAGTAACTAGGGATGCCCAACGATATCGATATATCGATATTTATCGATATACAAAATTCTTTTCGATATCGATATTTATATTCTGTATCGTGATATATCATGAAAAGTTTTCAAATTGAGTAATTACCAAAAAACAAAAAAAAATGCGATTTTGTGTCGCTGTCTGCATCGAGTGATTCTGCAATAACCCAGTCGATATCGCTAGCCTCGCAATTGAAACAAAAAACAGTGATCTTGGCAGTACTGTGATCGGCAGTACAGTGCCTCGATCACCCGCGCGCGATCTTTTGTCTTTCCCGGTGGACGTAATTGTTCTCCTAACTCGAACGCCATCTCAAATATATTGACTGTAAAGGTATTGCATTGTATTGAAGTAAGTCTTTACCGACCTCTGAAGGCTAATGTTTCCGCGATGTCTGTAAAACTTGTCCATGTGGTCGGTTCTAGCAAGGACAATAGACCCCGACTTCATTCGTCTACTCTACTGTGGAGGGGCGCAGCGTTCTAGGGGCGTGGTAGCGGGAAAACGCATGTGCTGGGGGGGGGGGGGGGGGGGGAGGGCTGTCACAGAAACATATTTTTCGATCAAATTGGCGGAAAATATCGATATTATATCGATATCGTTGAGAGATAATTCGACGATATCGATAATGAATTTTGGTATCGTTGGGCATCCCTATTAGTAACGCTGTAAAATAGTCACACAAAAATTAACGTTAATAAAAATTTGATACTTTTTACAACATGGCAGCAAAAGTTTTAAACTTGCCAACTTTTGAAAAGTGGCAATACTGTTTTTTTGTACATTAATATAAAAAAAGTATTTAAATCCGCCGGAGAATTTATGTTAAAACAATAAAATCTTTTATTTTTCCGCTATCATTCATTTTTGTAGATTGGCATCTTGACATAAACACACATTGTACATACGCGACATTGCGACATTGCATTGACATAAATTTACAGCCAAATCAATCCAGGCGTTTGACCTGTGTGCGACAAACACACACATACACACACACACACACACACACGCCGACAGGCATTTTGTTCCGTTTGCCATAGAGGCTTAACTATCCATCCTGCTGGCCGTCTCCACATGTTGTGATGTACGTATGTTTCCAGGGTAATCCAGGCCCGGAGCAACGGTAACCCCGGATGGGTGGAGAGTTACCTGGTGAGTCTGATTCAGGCTGGGGGACTGATCATACGGAGCGTCCCCAAGCGTGAGATAGCCGATATGGGCCTCGTGTGTCCGCCCGCAGAAATGATGGTGCGTTTTGACCAGATGGACACCGCGGAGTTCTCACCGGTTCGTATAGCTTCTTTCATTCCTGTACATTTTATAATCTCTCCTTAACTACCTTAACTCTGGTTGTTCAATATCTGAAGTTTTTTGCTTGTGGATGGTCCAAATTTCAACTTGATCGGACTTTCCGTTCAACCGCTATCGCGAGACATAAAAACAAAAAACGAAGAAAAAAACAGGACGAGTGCCATAAGAGTAGAATGAAGACGGTCACTGAAAACAAAAGAAGTTGACCAAACATTTGAGCCTCAACAACCGTGTTCACTCAAGAGTCAAAAGTTGTAAGACTGGGGGGTTGTATGACAAGGGTGTGTGTGTGTAGGAGGAGGGGGCGACTACTGCGGACTCGACCGAGGAAAACTACGGGGATCAGACCACCGATCTAGAGGAGGAGCTAGACAACGAGTTTCGGGGTGACGGCTGGAAGATGTATCAATTCAGCTACCAGGACAGTGTCCTTAACCTCATCAGTGCCAAGCGCAAGAAGAAGGCCAAGAAGCAGGGAGACCAGGAGAACGGACTCGTGGCGATATGTACGCTGGCGCCAAACTTCTCAATTACAGACGTCGATACCGAGGTCACCATGGACGGTACTAAATGATTGTAATACACTCAGCCTCTACGGCACCACCAAGAGAACTAGATTCTCTCTTACGAATGATGTTTTCTGTCATTAAATGTTTCATATTTGTATTACAAGTCTTGAAAATGGTTGTTTGTAAAACATAAATAATTATTTAATATGTGTTTATTTAAACAAAGCAGTACATTTGTACGGTGGAGAACTGAATTTTCTTGAGGATGATTTATAATTCTTCTTCTTTACGACAGGATGTATTTGTTTTTGTTGTATTTCTTAGTAATTAGCAGTGTGGCAATAGAGCACTGGTTTTATAATGTGATGTTCGGGGTTTGCATGATATGAGAATCAGTGGTAATGTAATCACCTACCACCTGCCAGTAGTTTGCCAGAGACTGTGCATGATTCACACATCCTTAAACCAGCAGGGGGGGAAGTGTCTGTTACAACCAGTTCATATCCAACTTACTTTCAGACCCTACTCAGACTAATGTTAACATATATTACCATGTTCTCTGATACAGTGATGATCATCAAGATGTTTGACTCTCTCACTTCCTACGAACAACTACTACTAAAGTGCAGTTCGGTTCTTGGTGAAACATTCCCGCGGACTATGTTGATGGCAATAATGAGCCAGCCAGACATTCGTCAGTCATCTCTTGGTAAGCTTCTATTACATATCTGTATGTTGATCATTGGGCATTTCCACTGCCACTTTCTCCCAGTCGCAGCGCCGGCTTACTTCCAGCCCAGCAGTCAAGGTCTACTAAATCTCTGCATAGCAAAGTGCTGATTGCTCTGGACTTGAGCTGTTAGTATGGTGGCACTATGTGCAAAATTAGTAATAATTAGTTTTAACGTAACTTTCTGAAAGATGGCAGATGAAGTGTAACAACCACTAGAACTACTGTATTTCAACAGTATGGTGGCTTTTAAAAACTTTTAGAATTGAATATCAAGAGGTGAGCTCCCTTCCCTTTGCCCGTTCACCATTGCTAGGTTTAAAAAAATAAACACATTCAGAATTTGCTTGGGGAAAAGCAATTAGCAACCAGTAGGACATTATTCTCACAAACATCAACCATTTGATAGACTTTTGTTTTAACCATCCATTTTTTTTATAATCTTTTTCACCAATATGTTCTTATTCATGTGTATTTCTGAAAAGCTAACATTGAAATGGGTCTATATACCAGTCAAACTGAAACAAATAGGCCTACTGTGTAAAAATAAAAATTTTGATTTTTCGTACCATTCACCTTAAAAGCATGAATAAGTAAATATGTGTACTATTAATTTATCTTCTATTTGTCAATTTATAACAATTTCAGTGTTTTGGTAAGATGATCGATGCAATGCTAATTTCGTGAAATAGTCATTCCTACACATTTCACTGTTGTCATGTACTCTAGTGTACCTCTAACCATAAGATGTGGGTTACAGCTATCAAGCGCCTGTTTGAGATCCGAGTGCTCGGCTGTGCTAGCGGTGAGATGAATCAAGCGTCCACATTTAACTCGTCCAAAGCGAGGAATGTGAATACAAACCTGGACCAGGGGCTGCGCTGTGACTGCCCAGGTGTCATCATTGATGGTGAGTAGGCCTACGTACGTAGCAAACATTTTCTTTGGTGCTCTGTATTGCTTGAAAATTGTTGCAAGAAAATAAAAATGATGTCATGCTCTAGAACTAATAAACTAGGGCTGCCCAACGATATCGATAATTCGATACAATATCGATAATAGATAAATAATTCGATATCGATATAGAATTAATATATCGTACATACCACGATATCGAACTTGTGCCTAATAAGCTAAGTGATACAAAAAACCGATTACGTATCACGTCACGCCAACCACACCATCGCTGTTTTGTGTAGATATTTTACAATTTGAATAGTAGGCCTACAACAAACAAATTGACACACATAGTAAGACATTTCAAAGCTAAAATATTTCTGTACGTAATATTATTTAAAGAATGACCTCTAGCTGGCCTGTAAATCCTGAAAACAGACGAGAAAAGTTTCGATGTGGCGATATCGCCGATATCGATACGTCACTTGAAAACTTCGATATCGCGGCGCGATATCGATATTTCTTCCCGCAATATCGATATGATTTTTTTTATCGTTGGGCAGCCCTATAATAAACCCTCTAATTTTAGGATATTGCTAAATTTCAATAATAATGTTTTTTTATGATAATTTTTAATTTTGAAAGTGTTAAGACATATTACAATATATATAGATATCGAACATATAGGCTATAGGCCTAAGCATTAAAACATATTACCTAGCTCGGTGATAAAATTATTGTTATATTTTTCCAAACGTAAATTAAGGAGAAATTTGGTTCTGAGCTACATTTCTCAATTTTGTTGTATCCTCATTTTAATTTCTGCTAACTTGATAACGGTTTTTGTTCCAAGCGTAGATGCCGTCAAGGACCTTCCTCCATATGCTTCGTGCGCGTTTATTCGTTTCCGGGTGCCGCTGTTCCGAGACACAACGTACAACTTACTCACGAACATCCAGAAGAAGGAATACCACCTGAAGGCGGTCAAGTACTTGGAACGTGAGACTAGACGATGCAAGTCTTGTGGAGGAGGCCACTTTGTGCGCATCCTGGGCTACAGACACGACGATGTGAGCCCTACCATTTAGTTATTTATTTATTTATTTATTTATTTATTTATTTATTTATTTATTTATTTATTTATTTATTTATTTATTTATTTATTTATTTATTTATTTATTTATTTATTTATTTATTTATTTATTTATATATTTATTTATTTACTTATTTATTTATTAAATATCTGCATTCCAGAGTCCATCTCGCAAGTAATCTCGGATTACCTGTAATGTGTCAGGGTAAATTGGACGCAACATAAGGGACACTTGGGGGATTTGTTTGGCATTGTAAATGGACGGAAATTTGCATTTGGAGGAACCTTACATTTGTAGAAAAGCGTATTTCTTTGTTAGAATCATCATCTATTTGTTCAGTTGGTGGCGAAAATCTCTTCAATTATAATATTGGTTTGCGTTTGCCATACAAACGATAAAAAGTAAATCAATTTAAAAAATATTTACTGTAGTATAATTATTATGAATTAATTGGAAATTCAAATTATCATTTTTGGTAATTTGTTTAAATGTGTATTTTGTAATCAGTGTTAGGCCTACTGTTGATTTCTCTGACTTGCTATACCCGAGTTAGATTATTATCTTTAATCATGAGTTGTCAAATGTTGTAGCCAGAAGAATTATATACGTAATTTTTTCTCTGCTATTGGGTTCCAATTTTCAAAACAGATAGAAAAACATATTACAAAGGCATTTCCTTTAACTTTATGTTAATAAAATTTGATCTCATTTCAAGCCTTTGAGAATACTTGATGTTTGAAGACGATAAGATGTATTATTCCAGGGTCTGACGAGCAGCGTCCAACGGAAGAGCAAGAGTGCCGACGAACTGTTGAAGGAAGAAAGCAGCGTGATATTGGCTCCCGTCCCCGAACCAAATGCTTCGTCCGTACCCTCCGGCGCCGAAAGCTCTAATGCCAACTACACTCACATCATCAGAGAGGTACGCTCTTACCCTGCACAACTCTGCAGCACGCATTTTACCACAAAAAATACCAGCTGGTGACAAAAAATTATATTCATGTTAAAACTTAAAATGCCTACTTTGGTAAATAAAGTAAATGAAGTACTTTCATTACATTGTCTTTAATAGTATTTAGTAGGGATATCATAGGGTACTCGGGTACCCGGGTTACCCGGATCCAGAAATTACCCGAATCCATTTTTAGAATCCGGATCCTTATCGGGTAGTATTATTTGTATGTAAAAAAAAAAAAAAAAATACGCGACGATATTTTTGCGGCTACTTTCCTTGAAGCTACAGTGAATTCCTGCTTGTGGGCGTGGCCAGCTGGTCGCTGGTTAGTACGCGCTGTCATTACTGCGGGCGAGTTCTGTGATGCCATATACACTCCCCTCCCCCGCCCCACAGCCCTTCCCGCGCGCAGCGGCCGCACAGAGCCCAACCCACACAGCGGCCGGCAGCTGACACGGACGGAGAATGACCTTCAACCGCGTGGTTTCGGGGGGTGGGGGGTGGGGGGGGTGTAACCAAGATAAGATGACGTAATTTAGGCTTTTAGGATTCGGGTAACCCGGTTCTTGGAAGGTCTGGAACCGGATCCAAATTTTACTACCCTATGACATCTCTAGTATTTAGTACATGTTGAGTCAAGAACGCATAGGTACGTAAAGAAGATTTTGATTTCTTTCTCTACCTCATGATGTAATATTATTGAACCTGTGGCGAGGATTAACAACGATACGTGTTTCTGTGCAGGAGATTCTGCTGGCAAAGTTCCGCGACTCCACTGCCAGCGCAGATCCAGTGTTAAACGAGAACACGCGTGTACAGCTCGCAAGCCAGACAACCCAGGGTTCTAATGACACTAACCGGCCCCGCCGCTGGTGTGGCCTTCTGTCAGGTAAATCTACGGCCAGCATGTACACACTCTAGCTATAGATTAGTATTACACATACATAACACGTGACAATATATTATAATAGTTAAATAGTAGATTATTTTTCCCGTTAGTTATTAAAAATGCCATCAGGTACCGGCCCCTTCTCGGGGGTTGACTCGGAGATCTCTCTCACTCGGTCCTTCTCGTCGGTGGACTTCAGCAGCTGTCAGTGCTCGCTAATCCTGGCGACCATGTACCAGCAGCTGATCGAGCACTGCTTCGGGGCCCAGTGCTTTGCCAAGGTCATGGAAGCCAAGCTTGAGTATGCCTCCGTCTGCATCAAGTCTTTCAACATCCCCCAGGCAATGCTGTTGCTGGACATGGCACAATCCTTATTAGCAGTAAGTTGATTTAATAGTGTTGCATTCATACTGAAGGAAAAGGTGTTCAAAGTTATTTTTATTTAATGCTTCTATAAATTACCCTAATATGTGGTCATTAGATGCTTAGCTCTTGCATACTTGACAGTTTTAGTGGCTTATAAAAGCTTTTGAACCATCCGATTCCCAACAAACTAATGTCAATATGAGTTAATACTACTCAACTAGCTTTAGCCAGAGATTAATCTTCAACACTACGTATTTTTAACAACAATAGTTTGTAAACTATAGTATGTTGCTCAAAGTGCACGATTACGCCGCAAATAAATGACAGATGGTGACAGACGAAATTACAGCAAGAGGTTTAAACAATTTGGATATACGTATACATAAAATAACGTTACTCGGTTCTGATTTGTAGCAGAAGTATCTAATGCTCATGTTACGATATATTATGTTCTTGCTACAGCATCTTGTGTAATCTAACAGCTGCTAATAAATACAAAAAGCAGATCTAGATCAATTGTCTGCAAATATATCCACAAGAATTTTGTAATTACTAAATAAATACCATACTTCCAGAAAAATAAAAATGCTTGTGGATTGTAAGGGGATGCAACCAGGGTCTGTGTGTCACAGAACCAGGCGACTAAGAGCACCGACAACGACAACGCTATCCCCGCATGGAAGGTTCCATTCATCATGGGCAAGATCTACATGCTACAGGGCTACTCCCGCCTTGAGCTGGGCCAGCTAGAGAACGCCTACACCCATCTCTATCTCGCGATGAGGGAGTTTGGCTACCCGTTCCCTGTCACCAAGTTCAAGGCGGGCATCATGTGCTTCCGGCAGATGTTCAAACTCAAGATCTCCATGGATTACATTCCGCAGTTCTACATTGGCACCGCGCGCGGCTACGCGGCTGCATTCGCGGACCAGATGTCCGAATGCCTTGGACTGCTCTTCAACATGTTCAAGGTGAGCTAGCTGAGTGTTGAGTTTAGGGTTGTCAATTGTACTGATTCCATCAGGACATTCCAGATTTTGACAACTTTATCCTGAAGCCAGAATGGCCTCAAAGTGGATAGTATGCTATAATTTACTATTTTTTTGGTAAATGTCACACTTTTAGTTAAAAGCCTATTCAATATTCATGTAAAAATCAATTTCATTTAAGTTATTTAAATAAGTGATGATGATATTTGGGCTTACGTCTCATATTTTATTTTTGCAATGATGCTAATCGAGACGAGTGGATGATTATGATGATGAATATATTATGCCACATTACATTCATGCTCAAGTCAGGATTCGAATATGGAACGCAGTGTTTACTAGAATCGACTGCGGCCAACTACGCTGGCATTTACTGGTAGATTTTGAAGAATTTGTATTTATTGATTTAGTGATCTACAAATTCTCTTTCAATAGC
The DNA here is from genome assembly GCA_945910005.1 of Isoperla grammatica. Taxonomy (NCBI): domain Eukaryota; kingdom Metazoa; phylum Arthropoda; class Insecta; order Plecoptera; family Perlodidae; genus Isoperla; species Isoperla grammatica. The sequence continues at coordinate 40,119,318 of OX246738.1, read as the reverse complement.
CTTCTACAAGTTCTTATACAACCAAGCTTTTATTCTTATCAAGTAATTATACTTTTCTCTGCACTTTTGAAGTTAGTTATGTACTAATGGATACTTAAAATTGTATTAAAAGTGTCATTCCTCGTTTTGCATTTCCCATTTTCCTCAATTCTGTTTTGGTAATATATCGAACTTTGACTAACTTCTAAAGCATTCTTTCAGCCATGTGTGGAAAAATGAAATACCGTGCAGGGATGGCCGAGGGGTAGTTTCTGTTTGCGGCAAGAGTTGCACGCGACCCTAACCAATCTCGTAAACCGTGTGCGCAGTTAACGAGCAACTGGAAGCTGGCGCACCTCGCTGCCGTGTGGGGCCTAAACAAGGCGCTGGAGTCGGACCAAGACTTCTACGGCCTGTGCACAGCGTACAGCAACATGCTGGACGTGGCCTACCACTACGGAGATATGGACATCAGCTGGAGGCTGGAGAACGGGGCCATGAAGGTATGTACGCGTCGTCAGTCTTGTACCAGACTCTTACATCCGCCCTTATCATGTCAGCGGCTGTAGTTGTTTGTTGGCCAACCCATCCCACTCAGCACCTCGTGCCATTCCCATTCCGCTCCTTCAACCGGCCTCCATTCTTTCAAACATGGCCCCCAATACTTGTGCATGAAAGTCTAGTAAGTAAGTAAGTTTATTCACCGTAATTTTGTACAGTACATACAGAATTTGGGTTTCGTCAAACAGTTCTACTACACAGTCTACAATCATCTCCCGCAAACCACTAAAAACTTCCCATCATTAGTCATTACCTTCTTTTAAACACCAACTAAAATTACTTCTTTTAAGCAATGTATTCTATAATCTAGATGAATTCTTTTCCTTCTTCTCTACTCCAACCATACATTAATTTACAAGGTTTTTAATTTCAATGCTATATTAAATGATCATTATCTATTTTCACACTGTATGTAGGCCTATGTTGTTCCTTGAACCTTCTTGTTTATTTTGTTTTTAATTTAATAATTTAATTGTTTCTGATTTTCTTCTTGTTAATTTTAGGGTTATTCTCTCTCTCTTTCAAGAGAAGTACACCTCTACCGTGTATCGGTCTGTAAATAGATCATCATCATTATCCATCGCCGTTTCCTGCTTTTGGCAGGGTTAACTTGGGTTTCACAATCAAATTTTTCCACCTCTTTTCCTCTTTATCTTCTCACAATCGTACTTCCTCTTAGGGATGACATCGGGTAGTAAAATCTGGATTCGATTCCAGCCCCTCAAGGATTCGGGTAACCTGTATCCTAGAAGTGTAAATCACGTCGCTCAAAATGTTATTTGAAGGCCATTGACCGCCCGTGGCAGAAGCTGCCAGCGTGCGTTCTGTTAGCCAGTGATGACGGTCGGGAAGGGGTGGGGGTAGGCCGAGAGCCAGTGGGAGCACAGGCATACCAGAACTCGCCCGCAGCAATTACATGACATAAAATAGGCTTAGTCTATTTTTAATCAAGCCAATAATGGGTACATAACGGAGCGGGAAAGTATTTTATGGAATGGAAACAAGTCATTTTGTTATCACCATTGTTGGCGCATTGTAAACCATACAACAATTCAACTAAAAATGAAAATGCACCACAACAAGATTCGAATCCTTAGAATGGATTCGGGTAATTTTTGGATTCGGGTAACCCGGATACCCGATGTCATCCCTACTTCCTCTACTTGCTCCCAGTTCTCTCCTCTCGTATGTAGGTCTTCAGCGATCTTTTTTTCATATATTCTCCTGGGCATCCTCTCTGAATAGATATTAAAGAAAAATTAAAAAATAAACACTGTAAAACATTGTCCTGTAAGTGTTGCTTGCGCGCAGGTTTGTCACCGCAAGACATCGTGCGTCGAGAGCCAAGAGTTGCAGGCCGTAGCGCGTCTATACTACGCAGTGTTCACCTCGCGTCTACACCGGGCCCAGATAGAACACGCCTGTAGTCTGGGCTTCAAGACGCTCCGCATCATAACCGCTATCCAGGCGATGCATCTCAGGCTTACGATGCTGCCTCCGCTTATCCAGGTGGGTTGCAAGCAGCCACTCTGGCACTAGAACTACATTTATGGAGGGCTGGCTTTAAAGGTTAATTGCTGTATTAACAAATTACTAAAACTTCAATATTTCCAAAATCATAAACTGTTTACTTTGTTCAGTTGGGGATGATCTTTTTGTTGTATTAATATTGCTTTTTATGTGCCTGTTGACTTTCTTCATCAAAACACTAAACTATAATTAGGGTAACGAAAATAATGTGAGATAAAAATGTGAATGAAACCCAATAAGTTTGATGGTGGATCTTTAAAGGAATAGTCTAGGTTTGCTGTTCAGAAACTAGCTTTGTTTCTATTGAAGATGAATAAAGAAAACTTCAGATCGCTAGGGCTTATGGTACCCAAACAATAAAAGATGAAAAGGCACTGCGCTCAGCGCTGGCCAACTATAGTGACGTGACGTCACTGTCGGTCCACAATGAATACCAGTACATAATACTGTATGTATATTGTAGAGGTAATATTGAGTGATGGATTGCCTCCAGGCACTGATAATGCGCTGTCGTCTACCGGAGGCCGTATCGCTACTTCAGGAACTCGAGTTTGCTGCCGGCGAGGACAGTGACAAGTCTGGCCGTACTTGGTATCACGCGCTCTGTCTCGACCTTCAGCTGGACACGGGCTACTCCGTGATGCCGTTCATCAAGTGTGAACGCTTCTTCAAGGAGGAGGGGGAGAACCGACTGCATGTCAGGGATCCCGATGCACATCTGCGCTTCTTTACAAACATGTGGCTCTGGTATGGATCCCTCTCTCTCTCCTCCCACTCTCCCTCTCGTCAGAGGGCACATCCTTGGGGAAGTAAACCATGAAACTTGCTGACTAAACCCACTTTTTTTGTAATAACTTGTCTAAGATGTCCAGTTGGATGTGTGTCTAATTGGATATGGTCCAGTTGAATGTGTGTCCAGTTGGGCGGGTTGTACGATGCGTGTATTGCGCAGGTGCGTGCGTAACGAGGACTGGGAGGCAGCCACGATGTGGATACCACACACGCGACTCAACGACCGGGCGCTTACCACGGACGACTCGATAGCCAACGTCATGTCCTCGCTACGCCTTCTCGAGGGACTCATCCTCTACATCGTCGGCAAGGTTGACAACCGGAACATCAAGGCCATATCGGAGACGTACATCGAGATATCCGTCATGCTGGAGAGGCTGGAGAAGGTCACCAAGACGGCCAGGGTCGCCCTGCCCAGGTTGGTTCCACGGCTCGAGTTGAATGTTTCTTCTGTTACTACCTTTTAAAGCGACATCTAAAATCAAATTTGTGTAATTATGTCTTGCTCATTATTGTACTGTCAAGGGAGGGGTAATTCAGACGATTTGAGATACATATTATTGAAATTAACTCATTTCATAGACATTCAGTCGATCTTGCATTATGTAAATAAATCAATTTGTATTTATTATATACCCACTCTGTTAGAAGAACAGATTTTCAGTAGTGGACATAGCACAAAAAAAAACAAGAATCTCCGATTACCGGATAATCAGAGTTTGCGGTAATCGGAGTTTATAAGGTTGGTGAAACTGGCCATACGGTTCTATTTCAATAGAAATACTTATCCATGAAATACTATCAATGAATAGTATTGTTAAGCGAGCGAAGCGAGCGTCTCCACGAGACTCTTATGGCCCTTCGTTCTGTTTTTTTTTTTTTTGTACTAGACTCTTATGGCACTTCATGCTGTTTGTTTTTTGTTTTGTTTTTATGTCTGTCGATAGCGGTCGAACGGAAAGTCCGATCAACTTGAAATTTAGACCATCCACAAGCCTCGATGTGGATTGAAGGTGTATAGTTTTGAGGCAAAATCGTTTGAAAAGTTACAAAGTTACACTCAATAACTGTTAGTAACGGTGGCGGACCGCCGCGAAAACACTAGACAGACAACGAATTCTTAGCAACGCAAATTGCACTGCATTCAACAATATCGGGAAGTATAATAGCTATGGAAATTAGAAACAATTTTGAAATGCACATTCTTGAATTGTTGTTAATTGTTGTTTTTATTAGCTTTGAGATCTTTTCGCCAGAACGTTCGTAGATATGGACGCGCTCGCTTATCAACGCGTCAAACAGAGCGTTTTCCTAGTATGAAATACAATACTATGGGCGTATGGCTATGAACTAGCCATAGGATCAGCCAGTTTTTTGTAAGGAATCAAATTAGGATATTGGTAATTAAACTTATTTTCCTTTACCTTATTTTCATAGGATCAACATTTGAACTGGGAGCCAACAGTTTGCCTCCTTATAATAGATAGTTACGTGTTTGTTGTCCATGGCAGGTTCATGCACATGAAAGCGTACTACCGCCAGGTGCGCTACCACGACCCACAAGCCATGAAGATGCTGATGGATGCCAAGCTCGTTGCACAGAAGCAGGGCAACATGCAGGAGGCAGCTTGGGCAGAGCACAGCGAGAAGGTAGACCATGTTGCACTCATTCAAATGGTGAATTAGGATATTTTATCTTATGGTTTTGTATAGGGTTGCCGTTCGATATGAATTTCAGCATCGATAATCGGACCAGTAAAATCGATTATCGATCGCGATAATCGACTTAAAAAAATATCGATCGATAATCGATAATCGAATCAAAATTACGTTATTTTTTGCATAAGAGGCGGACCATTTGCGAGTATATTGTTTTCGGGGGTATTGTGCTGTTTGTCACAAGATGCTACTCTGCCGAGATCGAAGATGAAACTGGAGACTGCTGGCTGTAGTAGTGGGGTGGAACGTGGAAATTGCCTTGTCATTGGCTTGACCTTGAGCCGGTAGGAGGGGCTAAGGAGGTTGGAATGCAGGAGGGGTGGTTGGCTTGCGCTTGGGAAATGCGCAGTTGTCATTCAGGATTCACGACAGCTGGTTACACACCACAGATACGGGAGATAACAACTTAGCAGTGGCGTATAATACACGCGCGAACAAATAAATAATGGACCGGAAAAAGACAATAGTCTGAAATTGGGATTACTTTAAAATAAAAATTTGATGTCGCGTAAGCATTACATTTTCGTAAATGTGTAGGCTACTAAGATTTGTTGTGTTGCCACTGTAAGCCACTTTACCATTACACTTCGTACAAACTACTCTCTTACTGTCAATGATTTCTTTTTTTTCATTGACACGAAAACCCTCACTTCTTAGTTGCGGCGGAGTAAACAGATCTGTTTTAGCCGTGGTAAAAAACATCGCGCGAACAATAGAAGAAAAAAAAACGGATCAAGAAACACGTGCTCACTGCAGGCGACAGGTTACCGCTGGCGACTAGGCCGGCCCGGTCCCCCTCCTACCCCCCGGAGGGCAGACCGGGGTAGGGAGTGGGGGATGAGGGTTGAAGCTACTACGCCTGCAGGCGCCACGCACGTAGGAAGCGTAACGAGCGGTAAATTCAAAATCTCGGCCGGGCGAGCCATTCGATTATCGATCAATTATTGATTTAGTGATAATCGATTCGGGAAGACTGAATCGATTATCGATCGTTTCGGCAAATAATCGTATCGATCAATATATCGATTATCAAACGGCAACCCTAGTTTTGTAAGAAATAACTAATTGTGTTACTGTACTATATTCATTTCCAATATATACGTATGATTATTTTAAAGTTAAAAATTAAAATACTGTTCACATATAAATATAAAACGATAACAAGGAAGCGTCAGGCATGGCCAGCCGGCTTCGATGTACCTAGGGGCCAGAATATGATGGGATTAATTTCCTATCCCCTACCCGACTTCATTGTTGGACACAGGGAGCAGATATATAAAAAAAAAAAAAACTACTTTGTTGTCCTCGGTCTGAGGAAGGAGTAGGAATTATACTCCGACAATTCACCGTTAAAAAAAAAAATGTGAGTCACCTTATTGGTACAGTTTTTTGTTTTTGTTGTGTGTATTTTTAACATTTGTTCTGGGTCAATAAGTTTCTGCGTGTGACACGATATTATAATATTATATCGACTATTACGGTTGTTATTTTGGAATTTATGTTCACAATTTATTTGGATGTAGTGTCGGGTGGTGATGAATGCACTCTGTCACAGGTCTGGAGGGGAACCATTGCACCCATCCTACGGGACTTCTGGAAGGAGCACTGCGATCCAGACAACCTGATGGACTGGCACGAAGCCGAGATGAGTACGGGGAAGATGGTCATGTTTTCTCTGCCGGCACCTCGATACTCGAATCTCTAGGTTGAGACGCTGTGGTGAGTTAATTGTATGTAATGTAATGCCATGATAAAAATGTAATACTAGTCTTGCATCATCCATTCAGAGTGTTCGACACAAATAGTTATAAAGTGGGAGAATTTAAGGATTTTTGTTTTTAATCTTTAAAATTAGGCCTACATTCAATATCAAAATTTTTAATGATCATGATTTATTAAGTTCTAAACTTCTAATGAATCATCACATGGATGAATTTACAAAACAAATAAAGTGCTGCATGTTACTGTTTGTCATAGTGCCCAGTATGATGGAGAGGTTACCAGAATTTTTTATTTTTCATATTTTTACTCACAAAATGAACTATGTTGTAGAGTTTTGGGACAAAGCTTCAAAAAGATCTTCGTCGTCCAAAAAAGCTAGACATAACAAAATCATCTTTTAAGTCCCATTGCAAACCACTTTTAAAAAACTACGAATTTTAACTCTATATTATGTACGTGTTAGTTTTAATTGTGAAACCAAACCAAAATAAATTCACTGCCTTCTAAATAGGCATTCTAATGAACTCAATCATCTAGTAAATAAGTAGTAAATTTGAGAGATATGATTCAAACAGCTTACCTTAAAATAGCAATATACTATGCTGTGTTATAAAGATATGCACATCTCTATTGTGACTGCATTTCTCTACATAGCTAGTTAACCCTAAGCTGTTGCACCTGCCAAAAGACTGACTGCTACTTATCGTGATGGGCAGGTTTACGTGCTTTGGTAAACCAGAAAGCTATGCCAGTGGAAGCAAGTGCTTCTGGTAGGGCCACCCTTGCCAGACAGGTTGAAGTAGAGAAGCCAAACAAAATGTAGTCTACGTCCTCCCCATTCCAGCCCCTTTATCACCCCCGCAGTGTCATACAGTATGACCTAGTTGTCGAATACGTCGAAATAAAACTAAAATACTAAGCTCAGAAGCTGTTTCGAATCATGCATCTTTCAACACAAAGATTAATATTAGGCACAAGGTTTCCAAAACTGTCACTACTACTCCTACCGGTATGTACTATGTATTAACTACATTCATCATTCGTTAGTAAATAGCTACTAATTATTTGTGTTACTTTCAGGGACATTGTCGTTTTGATTTGAAAGAAGTCAATTAAGAAAACGTGTAATTATCATATTGTATATATTTACTGTTGATCTATGTGTATTAAGCTGTATTTAATGTGAAAATAATGCTATGTTCCTAATTTAGCACAAAGGGTAATGTTATTATAATGTACCGTGTATGGTATACTGTAAAGCGGTTTAAAGCATGTGATTCTTTATTGCAAACAATACCACATTATCTGTATGTTTGCACTAATAAAATTTAAATTATTACCTTTTTTGAAGTTGTTTATTTTATTCCATATATAATTTAACTATCTATATGTGTATATACTAGGGATGCGTTATGATAAATAAATTCATATCGATAATCGCATTTTTTCCCACAATATATCACGATATATCGTGATAATATCGTGAGCATATAATAATATCGCGATACGATATTATCGCGATAAAAGCAAATAAATAGCGCATTGTGATTGTAGCCGATGGCCAAACAAACCGGTTTGTCGGCTGGTGAAGGACGGGATGGGTGGGGGGGGGGGGGGGGGGGGGGTTGAGGCAGCGGAGCAGTGAAACGTAGATTTGGATCTTGAAAGATGTCAAACAATGTAGACTTTTCGGAAGGAAGTCAATGAATGAGTGCAGGTAATCGAGGCCTAAAAATAGTCCGTCTTCCTTTAGCAAGCGGCTCATGGACACACGAAGTGGAGTTCTATTTTTATTTTTTAGTGTAGAGCGGGCGGTCTGTCTGCTAATGATGGCGAGTCAGTTTCGTTCTGCTGATCTTGAATTACACATTGACGACTACTGTGTTACCGCCAACATTGCGTGCGGGGGGGGGGGGGGAACAGCAGCATGCAAACTTTGCCAAGGGATGCTCGGCTAACATCAATAGAATAATCAAATAACCGCCATGCGAAATTGTAAACTATGACGATACCATGAAGTATTAACAATTTATCATGATACTGGGTGCAAAATAATATCGTCATGAATATCGCGATACGACGGCGCATATCGTATCGTATCGATATACGATATTATCGATATTTATCGATATACGATTATCGTCCGCACCACTAGTATATACGTATATCACTCTATCCCTTAATACATGATGACATTAGATGTCAATTGTGAGTATAAGAAAAGAAGAAGATATCACTCTAGCCTATTCATATTCCATTCTTTCTGCTGTGAAAGTGAAACAATATTTATGTTCCCAGGAACCAGCTGTTAATACTAATAAATAATGTATACATTACAATGTACAATATTTTGTTTTTGTAGCAAGGATTAAGAAGTGTATGCTTATTACTTATGAATGTAGGGTGATGTTCTGGTACATAATTCAGTTCCAACTTCTGAGCAATGCCGGCAAAACATTCATCAGGATGAGTACCACCGGTAATGAATACACAATCAATAGAAACAGGATGCACGCACAGGTGATCCCAGAGTATGAATAGAGAATAGAGATACATTTTAAACCATTGTTTGCAGGTTGTAGATGATACGTCGATGAACGTGTATTTTAGAAAATGCTACAAAATGCTAATTTTACAAAAAATAAGGAGTTCCAGTCTTGTAGGGCAGTAGGTAAACATAACTACTAAGAATAGAGAACTTGGGATATAACAAGTTTGTGTTTGGAAGATTGAAGTTTGTGAGGTGACAATTAATAAATAAAAGTTCAAAGCACAAAAAAAAATTACATTTTTTATTTTGCCATCAAAAACACGCATTTTTAATTCATTCTTATAAGTGATCGACAAAATGTTGCATATGATTTTTAGACACAACTTTCTGTTTCAAGTTTAAAGCTATTCTGGTAGATTAAACTAGGGATGACATAAAGGGTAGTATGTATAGTATGTAATGGATACTTTGTTTAGTGTCTACCAGTGATGCATAATTTTAATGAACACTGCCATAAATAAATAGTGACTTACCATATTCCTTAGTAATCCACGGTACAAATATAATCTCATATTAATATTATTTATAAAAATGTTTCATGCAGTATAGTTATGTTTTCAATATGCAACTGCCTTTAGTTACCAATATAGGTACGAGTATATAAAATAGATCGTGTTTACCAATACAGAGAACACAAATGTTTACATCTCAAAAGTAAAGGACATTATTTTATTTGTAGAACAATTGATAATGTAAAATAATTGATAATGTGAAATGTTAAATATTAACAAAACAAAAAATCCAAATGCATAAAAAATATAGAGAGCATCCTACAACGCTATTTCAAGTTGCATGCGATGGCCATAAATACCTTACCATAGCCGCAGATAAGCTACTTACTATACCCTGGGACTAGCGGAGGTATGGGTACAGGTCAGTCCGTCGGACTAGGTCCTATCACAAGCTCCCAGACCAGCTATAACGATGACGGTACTGTAGATGCATCACTACATTTCATAATAAAGATTTCAACTGGTCAACAAACTCATTTTGAATAAATATCAATTAGATTCGAAAATTTGAATGGTGGTAGATTTATATTTTCTGTGGGACATAAAGCAACTTTGTTTTGTTTTATCCAAGCTATGATGAAGGTGTCATGCAATCAATACTTAGACTACCAACTAAGTATCTCAATAGGCATTAACCATTAAAATAATATGTAAATCCAATGGCAATGTTGTAAATTATCAGCCATGTACCTGTTCCAAACTTATACTGTTGCTAGATGTTGCAGTGTGGCTAATACGCTGGGTTAAAAAAGGCAATTAGGCCTATTCATTTACAGTACATGAGTATTTGTCCATGTTAATACGTATATTTTTCTATTCGGTGGTTTTATTTTTCATTATAAATAAACAAAAATAATTAAATATCACTCTGTAAAAAAAAAAAAAAAAAGATTTTCCCTATTGATAAAAAAAAACTTTCTATGCTTACACTTTGGCTTAAATTTTAAGCTTCGCTCTAGCTCTAGTTTGTAGAGCTCTCAGCTGCATGATTGAGTCATTCTTCCTACCCTTGGATCACAGAGTTGGGTTTTGATATTTGGGCTTAACGTCTCATATTTTTGCAACTTGGCTAATCGAGACGAAACACACAGAGTTGGGAGTCAAACTAAAACAAAATTATTTGTTTAGTGCTTACCGGTACTGCTTACACATGTCTATTGTTCTTTTGCCCTTGCTTGTATTCATAACTCTGAAAAACGTATGTTTTGTGTTTTAATTTCGAATATTTACATTTACTTGCGATAGTCAGCGTCAGAAATATTACATATCTACATGCCATATTTTTTGTTGTATTTATTGTTTATAAGGCTCATATAGTAAGTCATTCAAAGCATCCTTGCATGGTACTACTGCATGAACAGAAAATAGCTTATAGTAGATACAACCCCCAGTTGGACACACAGATATTTTCGAGGTCTGAAAGTTGGATCGTTTGGCCAAACCCTCCGACATTCCTTCCCTCGACCGCAAATACCTTTGATTGGCGAGCTGTTCATAATCTTACCTATTAATCATGATGACCTGTCACAACAAATGTAATATAGAATTTAGAAAAACACTTTTTTCTGAATTATATGGATATTTCTACATTGCGCTATAAAGAGCTGGAAATTATATAATCAGTGGTTTTTATTTGTCTTTCTATGAGGGATACAACCATACTTAGGCCTACTTATGAATTAATAAGTAGATAAATTAGGTTTTTTCGTGTAGGCTATTAGATGAAACAGTAGTCTTACAAAGACAATCAGCGAGGACCCGCTGCTCTAAAGAAATATCTTTCATTTTAATTACAATCAGTTTTGAAAATGAATGCCAACATATAAGAAAAATGTGGGGTTTCTTTCATAAAACGGCTTCAAATTACATTACCACATATTTTAGATTGCATTTATATTTTATTCGCAAGGCAATAATCTAGTACAATAAAACTGATCAGTATAATAATAATCAGTGTAGGCCTAATAGAATTGATAATTAATTTGAATATTGTTTGACTTTGTAACTTTCATACTCTGATTTTCTTCCATGTAAACCTATAATCCTTTAGCCATTTACTTTACTATATTACCATTACAGTTATTATTGCACATTGCCTTCAAGATGAGACCTTTAAAAGTGAACTGGTAGCATTAAGGGTATCACTCATGAATGATGATTGCACCCAATCACGGTAATATGTTCCTTCAACTAAGTTAATGTTTTTCATTTTTTTTCTGTGAAAACTACTACTAAATTAACATTATATAGATTTACCACGAGCACATCTCCGCGCGCGTAAGCTTGCGCGCGCATCCGGGTCGAGTCTATTCGGTTTTTTAGGGGCGGCCGGTAGAGAAGTGCAGCTAGCAGGTGTCAGTTGCTATCGGCAGCGGTCGGGAACACATCTCTCCCGCGCGCTTACGGCAGAGCTAAACGGCCGGCCGTAGCCAGCAGGCTACGGCAAAACTACGTTCAGCCAATATTCAACTCATGGTTTCAAGATAACCAATACGCGCATCAAACATTGAATCACATACATACTTTTGTCTAACCTTCCTCTACACGATGATGTGCACTTTATTTGTCAAACATTAATAGTTACTAAAATAATGCCATTAAAGCAGAGCAATGTTATTGGAAACCTTTCGATGATTTCTACGTTTTTTACGATCGCAATTTGTACGGCTCACAAGAAACCTGTCATAAACATACAACTATCGTCGTCAAGGTATAACTGTCTTCTTTCTTGTGCCGCTTATGATATTGCTCTAGCTTTAATAGTTTCTGAAATAATGCATGGTAAGTGAAGCCATGTTTTGCCGCTACCGTTCACGCGCTGAGCGCGAGGATCACGCGTTTATGCGCGATCACCTGCATTCCAGTCGACCTAGACTCGCCCGTTTTGGCCAAGGGAGATGTGGTGTTGGTCAATCTATACCTCATGATACTAATATGGTTTATTATATTGTAATATATTATTTCTACTAGGTATGCTATATTTTGTCCTTGTATGCTCATTATTATATTATAGGTTATATGTTATTTACTTCTGATGCTATACTGCATTTAACGTCTGTTTTGTTTTAGGTAGCTTGTAGCTTAAAAAGTGGGGTACCTATAGGTTACCTACAAAATTTAGAACAGATTACCTTAGAATTCCTAGTTCATAAATAACTTTAGTTTGTAAACAAAATGTCTGTTTTTCATACTTTTCAAACTTGTTCTTCCAAATTTTAACATAACATCCCTTTACTACAATGTTTTAGTCCTATACTATGTTTCAATCTCTCTAGTTTATTATTAATACCGGTGCACCGTTTTCACCTTCATGTGCTTACTGTCACCATCTGATATTATTTAACAATATTTAGCAAATGGCCCGCACTCAAGTCTTTATGACTTTGCGGGCCTCTCCAACATGTAATAAACAAACCAATGTATCAACAATGTATCAATCTGTTCGAGAATAAAAATGATATGAAATCTGAAAAAATCTGAAGCTGTTTAACGCGATCATGAAACATACGTATAGTTCCTAAAAAGGTGTTTTTTCCTATAAGATGACTTTTGTTGTGACAGGTCATCATGGCTCGCCGATCGAAGGTAATTACGGTCGAGGCGAGAGGGAGGGAAACCCGTACTTTGGTCAGAGGTTGGTATAAACGCTACCTGAGCCTATGCCCTCAGGCCTGTCCCACAGCGAAATAAACGAACTGTAGCCTTTGCCAGTAACTTGCTTGCTTTTTCAATAATGTATCAAATGGAGCAATTTGATTTTTTGTTTTGTTTTCAATAAAGGCCTAATTAAAACTAAAATGGTGGTAAATCTTATTTCAATAATATTCACCCTCATTTCCGCTCAATTTTCATATTTTTTTTTAATAGAAGCAGTTTCACTTTAGAATGGCAGACTGAAAAAAATAGAATAATTTTATAAAATTAAATCCAAATATACCAACCAATGTCATCACCAGTTTTCAATTACTCCAAGAGCAATATAGCAATATATTATTTTCTAAGTACGGTAGTTAGTACAATGTGTAATAAATAATATATATGTGTATATCGTTTTAACAGTACGGTAAACATTTATCAGATATATTTTTAACTCTAAAGAGAAGGTATTGTCATGATGGCCTGGGTGCATGCATGTCCACTTACAATGTTAACCACCATGACTAAGCTCAATGCCCATTATTAGTACTAACTGTATATCAAAGCGTCTCGATCCCAGCTCAAGTCATAGCAACTCTACCAGATGAGAGGGTAAAATACCGTACTTAAATTAATAAAGTAAATAATCCTTGAGAACTTTTGGTAGAGGTAGAGATGCAACATCCAAGTCTCTTCTAGATATATGTTCAAGAATGGTGTCTCGACATTGACTCTGCAACGATGCAACTGGAAACAAGAAATAATTGTTAGTACTTTTTGCATAAGAAGCTATATTGTTTGATGTCTATGATGGTGATACCAAAGCAGAATAAGCTGGTTTTAGATGGTTCAATGTTCAAGTCAAGTCCTACACACAGGCCTTGCCTATCCAATTATTATTAAATCTATCATACCTTAGGCTTAAATAGCCTACTTGATGTGGTCATCTTACCTCCATAAAGTTGCACTATCCGAACTTGTTTAGTTGTTCCGTAAACATCTATAACTGCATGAAGAGCACCGTCTTTATACGGAATATTTTTAGAACAAGGACCCTGATCTTCCCCATTGATAATAAAGTGCATCTCCGCAAAGTCTCCTTGTCCTGGCATTGGAACGTAAACAACACCAATACGACTTCCAACATCCGTAGGAAGAATATCTTCTGCAGGACTATTAGGGGAAGACGGGCAAAGTAGACTACGTGGTATCAAACCACGCGACGTGCGAATATTAAATCCTTCACCCAAGAAATGACGATCTGGTCTTTCAAGACGTGATCTATCTTCTCCTGAAGCTGCGTATTCATAAACATTGTTGTGAGACTTTGTGATAGCATATATCCATGAGGAAGTTAAGTTTGCAAGATCTGGAAGAGCATATTGGGGCAGACCATCAGTCCCTCCAGCAGCTACCTGGGGATTTAGCTGAGTAAGTCCAAGTCGCATATGTCCACTCCATCCACGTTCATTTTTCTCTATTTCGAGTAGAAATAACTCCCCTGCAAGTAGCGGTTTTTCACTAAATGTTAAAGCATTTGCAAAGCTAGTTTTTCGGAACGCAACCATGTTATCATCCTGCAAATCTATGTTTCCTCCATGAAAAGGGTGAAACCTGGTTACCATTTTTTGACTAGACTTTTCAGTTGACATGGCAGTAGGGCCTAGACCTTTGCCTAGGCCAATGAACACACACAAATCTAGCCCTAGACTAGGTCTAGGTGGAGGCCTTCCTCAATTCAATTAGAAATAGGCCTATGTGTGTCCAGGTAGGCCTGGGAGTACCTAGGCTAGGCGCAAAGGCGCAGATCTATAATGGATTCAGCGATGTTGCTTTATTCACAGGTGTTAACAGAATCAAGTGTAGTAAGCATGCCTGCGCTGAAGCCTAGACCTAGGGTAGGGAGAGCTAGGGCTGGCTAGGCCTAGGGCCTAGGCCTACCTAACCTTACTACAAGTTCAGTGAAAGCATAACGCGATAATATCACAACTAGGCCCAATACAGCCCAAATGATGATGTCACCCTATTAATTTCCATACAATTAGATGATCAAAACACAATAAAATACGCAAGAACGTGCTGTGTAGTCGCTTATGAAGTAATTCTGTAGATGCCTGTTGTCCCTGCTACATACAGCTGTTTTGAAACTGTCTTCTTCTTTGAACAGCGGTAAACCCTGGCCTGGAATCTGGGTAGAAGCTCCATACGGCCAACTGTTTGATTGTGTTGTTGTTGTTGTTGTTGTTTGACGGCCCCCGAGTTGTGGTTCCCTCTGCCTACTGTTTTTGGTACCGGTGGCAGAAACCATTTTTCTCGTTTCTCCTCATTCCCTCTTCCAGCCGTTCTTTGTCCTCCTTCCTTCTCTGCCTCCATAATATCTTTGCTCCAGTCCAATCTGTCACAATCAATCAATTATAAGTCCATGATCAATATCAAGGGGAGAGAAGGGGAAGGGAAGAAACGAAGAAAGTAGGGCCTACATTGCGTGTCCTACCCTCCAAATCTGTTAATCAAGTTTCCGTTACGATAACACCACAGTATAAGGACTATATAACACTGTCCAGCCAGCTCCACCATCGGCCAGAAGGGCACGACCAAAAATAGTAAGATCATGGACTTAGTTACTATTATAAGTCCATGGTAAGATATACCCTGTCGGCACGACGACGATTTGGTTCCCCTCAATATCCTCGTTGTTTGTCTCCCCTCTCCTCTTGTTAAATAGGGGTGGGGAGGGGATAATTATTTTCTCCTCTGCCCCCTGCTAGGTGTACCCACTTCTCCCTTGCCTCCAAGCAAATCTTGATACAAATCCACTCGGCCCCTTCTTTTCCACTTCTCAAATTTCAAGCCCAGGTATTACTCTTAAGCCTGTATTACACGGTCAAACTTTTTCATCCAACTCCTTGAATTCAAGGACAAAAGCGCATCAATAAATAATTCCAATTGTTGTATCTTACTACATACTGACTGTTTTTGATGCGCTTTTGTCCTTGAATTCAAGGAGTTGGATGAAAAAGTTTGACCGTGTAATACAGGCTTTAGGTTTATATCACTATCAGATATCCTGTTTCCCTCATCTTTCATATTGAGATTTCCTTCCCCTTTGACTACCCCTCTAATGGCAAATTATACTAACCTCGTTTTCAGATTCAGATTCAGATGTATTTTTATTCGTACTGTTGATGGTAATTTTACAGACATAAATAGTTAGATACAAACAAGAAAAAACAGTAGGAAGCCTACAAAATCCCAAGGGATTTGTGCGTAGGCAGTTTTTATGTTAATTGTGCTGTAGGAGGCAGGACGATTAAATTGTGAAAAAATAAAAATACATACATAACGTACATACATCTAAGTATGTGAAGTACACAATACAAACTAACAACTACTAACTAAGCTAGAACTAAAGCTAAAAGAGCCTATGAATTGGCTCAACTTAAAAATATAAGTACAATGATATAAAATAAAATATGATGCAATATATGAACTAGTATGGACTAGTAATGATGATACATAAAAGTAAGGAATAAGAATACAAAGAAAAAAATAAGATATGTGAATATGAAAAATATAATATCGTAATCATAAACTCAGAATTTGTTGAAATAAGAATCAAGTACAAAAGGGAAAAGTCACAAAATGAAATGAATTAGAAGTAAAATAATAATGATATACAGTGATATACAGTAAAACCTCTTTGCAACGAACTCTTTGGGATCGACCAGATTATTATTTTGTTGTAAAGAAAATATCTTTACACAGATGGCACCTTAACATGAAGAGCCTTTGGGACATTTTGTTATAAAGACGTTTGTTATAAAGAAGTTTCACTGTATAAAAATAAGAAGTAAGTTCATTTTGGTTCCCCTCCCTCCTATTCCTATGCGGTGCCTCACCCTCTTCTTTTCCACTCTCCACCAGTTTATCCCACCCTTATCCCTGCCAGACTAGGCTACCCTTTCTTTCCACCAACCCTCCACGACTCCAACCCCAGACAGTTTTCCCTCCTAACATCCACTTCTTCTGCTCTAGTTCGGCAAAACATGAGGGATTTTCATAATTAATTGTAGAAAGCGCGCTGTTTATTTTTAAAATCCATCGACAAGGCGGTGGCTTTGAAAAAACAGATGAGACGAGAGGGAAGGAATCAGCAGTGATCAAGTGTCATTGTCAAAACAGGGAGGTTAGCAAGTAGTTTTGGAGAATTTGACGAGATTCAGCTTTGTCTCTGTTTTACAAGTAGATCTGCAAGTAATATGGGAATATGAACATAATTATGGTCACATTTTCGAAGTTTTCTATTAAATTTCTCTCGTGTTGACAGTGAACTTGACAGCTAGGCTCTAGGCCCTAGCCTAGGCTGGGTCTAGGCTTAAGCCCATATTGACCTACATCTTTAGCAGGCTTATGACAGTAATGCTAATATGCTTTGTTCCCCTTTTTGTATTTTACTTAGCTAATGCTTAATGTGGATGGAGAACAACGAAAATATGACATACGGTACAACAGCTTCATTTTTCTCAACGTCTGTAGACCCAAACAGTACCCAGCCATATGTTCCTATTGAAGAGGAACAGTTCTGCAAATTAATTCTATACGTAGAGATTGGAAATTCCAGGTAAGCCTTTAAAAGGTAGCTAGGCCTAGGCCCTAGCCTATATCGCAATCAATTTAAAAGTTACCTCAAGAGATTTGTGTTCGTATATTTACTGAAATGCCTTTTACCTTTGCTTTTACCCTAGTGGCAGGGCTTAGCCTAGGTAGCCTATTTCTTGCGAACAGCTGATCGGCTGTTCTACTCACTTTTTTGTGTATTCCTTTGCGAGATTGATTAGGCCTATGTACGTAGTACATAATCAGTAAAAATCAGTATAAATATCAGAATCAGTACAAAACCATAGCAACGTTAGCTTTTATTACCTAAAAATCCTTAGCCCAGCCAACGAGAGGCATCAAGAACAACAAAAATTGACAACTCAAAAATTCTGTACATTTCTTAATGTAATCCAAAGAATGTAAAAGAGGCTTACTTCAATAAATAAATTAATAAACGTCATATAGGCTAAATCCGGCCAATAGGGAAGTCTCACGCATTTTTTTATTTGCTTACTGGTTACCTCAAGTTAAAATAAACGGGAACTAATTGGTTTCGGCTCGAAATGTGCATAAATATCGCTTTAACAGCAAATCAAAGATATTGCTGTCAAAACACGCTCAGAAACGAACCTGCGCCATCTTGCTCGTGATTAAAAGGATCTGACGTCATATGTCAGTAAACAATAATTTTATATCATACAAATAGTACTGAAATCCCACCCTTTAGTAGATTATTGCTCTCATAAGACTTTAACTGAACCAACGTTTATTTCTAGTTAGTAAATGAACACTTCTCAACATTAATTAACAACAATATGTTAAATAATTGCATTATTTTAAACACGTTTTGGTAAATACTGTATCAAAATGTATTTTCAGGGCTGCGTACCAACTATGACTGGGAGTGACTGCAGTGACTGAGATCTGTACCAGCTTGACTCGCAGTCAAGCTGCAGTCACTGCTTTTTGCGTACCAGTTCACCTCGCAGTTACCCCTCCAGTCACTGCGATGACTGGGCCGAAAAGATCCAGCTATCGCAGTCAAGGGGGGCGTGGCTTATAATTTTACCGCGAATTATGAATTTATAGACAATATTAAATGGTTTAAATAGTAAGTGACATCACAACACCATATAATCTCATCTTAGAAGTTCCATAAGCGTTAAATTATTAGTGTAATGTTGTAAGGTTAATTAACAGATGGCAAATGTTGCTTTTATGAATGACAATTTCTGCTGTTGTCTGCTTTCGCCGTGACTGTGACTGCATCCCGTACCAGCTGCTGCGTTCACTGCGTTGACTGGGCTACCCCCACCACCAGTCACAGCCACAGTGAACGCAGTCAAAGTTGGTACGCAGCCCTGAAGAAAACAGTGGTATAAAAGGCATTGTTGTAAAGTCACTGCATCCTAGATATTGTAAAATATCCAACTTAATATCGTTGATATTATTAAGAATACTTCAAGGAGGCAGTTGTTTACATGACATATGACGTCAAGAGCCGTTTTTCAACTACGGAACGGGAAGTTCCAAATTTCAAACTTAAAATGCTAATAGAATTGGAAATATACGCTTCTCAGATATAAAAATTATACCGCCTGTATTTTTAGATAATGATCTTCCACTTTTAGGTACTTTGAGGAATATTTATTTTTGATGAGACCCCTATTGTAGTGATCCTATGTAGGCCTAAAACAGTTAGGAAAATATAACTTTAAATCGTAAATAAGTGTGTAAACCGACCTTTAGTCTTCAATTGTCATTACGACAACAATTTTTTGAGCTGCAAATCTGTTGGCCAACTTTGTCGTTAATCTTAAGTAGCTTAAGGCCTAACTTAGCCACCAACACATAGTTACCCGCACACAGGTAGGTCTAGGCCTATCTAGTTTATATATTAAAACTGCATTTCACAAGCATTTTAGGTTAAACTGAGCTTCTATGATTGTGTAGGCTTATTACTTATAATAGTAGAACTAGCCCACTGTTCGCCCTTCTTATGTTCAGGCCTCAGGGTAGAATAGCGTACGCCCAATGCAATACGTAGCTCTATGGCTCTTCTACATCTGAGAACATGGCCATTGTTGTTGTTGTTGTTTTCACTCTTCTCACAGTTGGCTGGTTGCCGGTGGCGAGGGTCTCTTATCTTCCTTCCTTTCTCCTGTCCCCTCCTTCGCAGGTTCCCTCCTTCCTCCACCCTCCTCTCGCTGCTTCGTCCCATTGTCCTTTTTCCTTGTTTCACTCCCTTCCGTTTCACCTCTTGACCTCTTCCCGCTTCCTTCACCTTCGCCATTGCCTTTTTCCTTTTCCTTGCCCTTGGGTTCAGGTTTTGGCCTCAGCCTGTCGGCAAACGCCTTCACCTTTCCTAACCCCACGATTTCCCCCTCCAACTGATTCCACTCCACCGTCGCCCTTCCTAGGAATGAGAACTTGCCTATGTCCGTTCTCCATGTCCTTCTTTCTATTTTCCACTGGTGGTCCCCCCTGCCCATGTAGTTTGCTCCTTCCACTGCCCTACTTAATTCCCCCCACCCCTCATGCTTCCTTACCACCCTGTACATTTTCCCTAGCCTGTCCCTCCGTCTCCTGTCCTCGAGAGTTTCCCAACCCAGTTCCTTGACCAATTTCGTTACGCTCTCGTACTCTCTTCTCTTCCTTCCTTCCCCCATGTCTATTTCCACCCATCTATTCGCCCTTCTAAGTACTCTTCTCGCCGCCCTCTTTTGAACCCCCTCCAGAGCATCTCTCCCCTTACTGTCATGAGGATCCCATACCGCCCCTGCATATTCCAGGCCTGGCCTAACCAGAGCTCTATACGCATGCTCTCTTATTTCCCCACTTGCTCCCCTCAGCACCCTCATTACAAAGTTTAGGTTTCTTACGCCCTTCCCAACCATCCTGCTTATCTGTTCTCCCCATTCCAGCGTATCCGCCATCCACACTCCTAGGTACCTAATCACCTCCACTCTCTCCAACACTTGTCCCTGAATCTCATACGTCGGTCCCACCCTCCTCCCCTGTCTCCTTCTTGTAAACCTTACCCACTTGCACTTTCCCGCATTCAGACTCATCATATTAACCCTCACCCACTCACCCAGCTTTTTCATGTCATCACCCAATAACTCCTCATCCCCCCTGTCCTTGATCTCCCTGTATATGACGCAGTCATCAGCAAAAAGTCTCACCCTTGCCCCCATCCCCTCCGCTATGTCGTTAATATAGATAGCGAACATCAGAGGCCCGAGCACACTCCCTTGGGGCACCCCAGAAGTCACCTTCACCTCTGATGACAGAACATCACCCACCCTCACCCTCTGACTTCTCCCCTCCAAGAAGTCGCCCATCCATCTTACTACCCAACCGTCTTCTATCACTTCCCCTATCTTCCCCAATAGCCTCTGATGGGGAACCTTGTCAAAAGCCTTCTCAAAATCTATAAAGACCGCATCCACCTCTCCCCCCTTATCCAGTACTCCTGCAATGTCCTCTGTCATCCCCAGCAGTTGCGTCTCGCAGGAATATCCCTTCCTGAATCCATGTTGCCCTTCCGACATCCATCCCATCTTTTTTATTTCCGCCTTAACGTAGTCCCCCACTACCCTTTCCATGATTTTTGATCCGATAGATGTTAAAGAGATGGGCCTATAGTTTTTCATCTTCCCCTTCTCCTCGCCTTTGTGGATGGGGATAACCACCGCTTCCTTCCAATCATCCGGCACGACCCCTTCCTTTAGCGAGGCGATCATCACTACTACCATAAATCTTGCAGTTTCCCCTACCGCCAGCTTCAGGAAATCCCCTACCAGTCCATCCCTGCCCGGAGCCTTCCCGTTCTTTAGTCCCGCTATTACCCTTGCTACCTTATCTATATTAATATCAATCGGGTTATTTCCCCGTCCCTCCTTACTCCAGTCCCCCCTCTTTTCCGCCACTTGGAAAACCCCAGAGTAGTACTTGTTTAGTTCCTCCGCCTTCTCCCTGTTCTCCACTAGCAGCTTCCCATCCAGTCCCTCCAATACTGGTAAGTCTCCCTTTGCCCCCTTTTTTCCCCTCACATATCTAAACATTCTGTTCCAACTCCCCTGTCTGTCACCTTCTATCAACATCCCTTTCATATGCTCCTCCCATCTCCTCTTTTTTTGCCCATTCAGTTCCCTCTCAATCCCCTTTGCTGCCTCTTTGTCCAGTATGTCTCCCGTTATTTTATACTTGCGGTATGCTTTCCTCCCCTTCCCCTTTAGTTTTCTTATTTCCTTGGTATAATAATGTGGGTCCGCATTTCTGCCTTCCAGCTTGCAGGGAACCCATCTCTCCCTGACCTCATTACATATCTCTAAACTACATATCTCTACATATCTCTGTATGCTACCTGTTCTAAAACAAGTGCTAATGTGAAGTCAATAACTCTCTTGTATTGTTGCAGAGTGCGAATATGGGACTTGATCATCCTGCTACCAAACACTCTATTTCTTATGTTCCTTGCATTGAGATTCAACCGTGCACGGCTCAAGCTGAGAGCTACGAGCAGTCCCATCTTTCTAACATTCTATGGGCTTGTGAGTACCCCTAATCATATCATGTTATACGTTGTGCGTACCCTAGTCTTATTTTAATTTAAAAAAACTAAAACACTAGAGTAGGCAGGCCTATCTCTTTGCAACCAAATTTAAATTTGAGTGGAAAGAACTACATGGTAATTGACCATACTCGGGTATTTGTGTAAGAAACGGCCTAAATTATACTGGTACTCTTCCTCCTACGACTGCCACTACTACAACTACCACTACTACTGTACTACTTCAAGTACTACTCAATTCCACTTTATGGATATGGATGTGGTATGAATCTGTGTGGTGTTGATAGCAGTATTGTGTAAAAGTATAGTGTTTGAGTCAAACTCACAACCTTTGGCTATTTTTACCAACAGGTACTTTTTTCTAATTTTGTCGGTCATTCCTCCCAACTCAATTTTCAATTAACATTTTATTCTCTCTAACATAGACAAATACTATAAATAAATGTAGGTCTACTATGAGTGCATAGTAAAATTACTTAAAATTAGGTAGTCATTAGGCAGACAAGTCATATTGAAGGCAGACTAGTACTACCTCTAGCTGCACTTACTGATGGCAATAACTAATATGTAGTTGTTAATAATAATATCTTCTAAAAGTAAACTTTACTGTGCTGGCTCAAGCTGGCATTTACTATGCTTTGAGTAGGAGGATGTTAGTAGCCTACATATTGGAAGTTTGTGCAAAAAGTCTTTTCGAGGTGATCGTTCTGATGCTGTATTGATTGATGTCTTGCAGGTGATCGTGAACGTCATGATCAGTGTAATTCGCTGCGTAGTATCGATGACCGTCAATGCGTCTGCAGCGATTGGCGGAATTACCGACAAAGTTCTCTGGATCACTACGAGATTCTTTCTTCTTGCAATGGAGTTGAGCGTCGTGATTTTTGGGCTTGCTTTTGGTAAATAATTTTAGTAGTTTAATCTTAATATGCATCTATTGTGAACGTGAATTACAGTTACTGGAGTTTATAACAGTTCTACTAAACTGTCCTAACAGCAGTCAATAGATTCAGCACTTATAGGAAGGATTAGGACTTTTGATCCTCTGATTATTTTTGGAACCGGGTAGACCTACCCATTTTATTAGCCGGGTAATACCAGGGAATTCAACAATAACACAGTCAAGCTTTGCCTCATTTTCATCGACTTGCAAGTATTGGGAGTGATGGATGTAGAAAATAATGAAAAAACAAAATAATTACTGGATTTTACGTGCACCTTGATGTGTTTTCCCATGACGAACTGCTTGATCCATGGTGTTTGTTTTTTTAGATATCTTTCATTGCACTTCATCTCGTTCAATATTGTAAAAATATTTCCAAGTGGAGCTTTTTCTTCACTTTCTATAAACGAGCATGGCTCATGTACTTCAAAGTTAAAAGGAGAACAACGCGATTACCAGTCGGCGTACAGAAAAACACGTCAATCTTTACTCTTTGCCGAACTAACCTCTAGTATTTTTAATCTCATAGAGGGTCCAACATCTTAGATGATCATTTAAATGTTATGAATAGGCTTGGTATATAACTAACATGTGCATGAATTAGTGCATGCTTAGAGAGAAGAACACATGAAATAGTGACCGTTTGGGGCTGTGCAAGCAGGAATTGTTCTAAAGCTAAACACAATATTAATGAACTTCACCTTTATTAAGTAAAGACTTAGTTAGTATATAAACATCTTTGTGAATGTTATTTAAAGGAAACCAAACCTCTAATGTCGTTATCACAAGTTTCGAGACTTTTCGGAACCATTTAGGACCAGGTTGAGTGAGCGTCAAGAACTTGAACGTTTCGAGACTTGCACAGTCCTAGTAACCTACATTTTCAAGGTTCTAGCCTTAGTCTTACAAATGGTGTTAATGTGTTTAGGCCACTTGGATAGTCGCAGCAGCATTCGCTACGTACTGCTAGCGACGTCGTTCATCTCTCTGGCATTCACCATAACGCAGGGGGTGCTCGAAATGGTCTCGCCCGACGATAGTTTCCACGTACATTCCAAAGATTATGACCTGTTTGGGCACGGAGGGATGCTCTTCTGGTTCGTCACATCCATCGGATTTACTTTGGTAAGCCTAGGCAAGACTAGTATGTGTTTTTAGTAGTAGAAATGCTTCCGTGTCCAGACATTTCCGTGAATTGTAATTCATTGGTCTCAATTATCGATACGATGTGCCATCTTGAATAGGCCTACTGGTAGTTTTTCGTCAAGTTCATTTTCTCTAAGGCGGAGGGAACGTATTGGCCTACACCCCATCTGGGCCCAGGAAAGAATAGGCCCAGGCTGACTCTGCCAGTTGTAAGAGGCAACGAAAGGAGACCCTGCCCCTTTCCCACCACTGTTCCACTAAAGATATTGCCTCCCACTTAGCCCTGCCCTCCCTTTCTGGACTCCCCTTATGACATTGACTTCTGTTTCAGGTCTACCTCATTATCTTCACCTTGCCATGGACAAGGCTTCGAGAAAGGCTTGCATTGCCTGGTAAGTAATGACAATTGTTGATTATATTACCTTCATTTCTTGTGCATTTTTCATTTTGGAATTTGGAACACAACGTAGCACAATCTTCACTGTAGGTATGTACTATGTACATAGATATACATACATACATACATACATACATACATACATACATACATACATACATACATACATACATACATACATACATACATACATACATACATACATACATACATACATACATACATACATACATACATACATACATACATACATACATACATATATACATACATACATACATACATACATACATACATACATACATACATACATACATACATACATACATACATACATTTGCTTATTCTGTAGGCTACATCATTCTTTTAGATCTTACACACACTGCTTTCAATCAGACCCATTCTATGCAGGTTCTTTGCCAACAAATCATGCCCGGAATCAAATCTGAATTAGGGCCTACATTGAATAATCGGAAACCGGTTTGAAACCGGTTACGTAGGAAACCGGTTTTCATTTCGTAAACCGGTTTTTCGAAAATCAAAAAATCACGTTTTTTAAATACGCCGCGCTTTCCCGTGGAACACTAGGCGCATTCTCGTGTGCCCGCGGGGCCCTAGACACTAGACAGTCAGCAGTCAGCACTGGGCCGGCTCGCACGTTCGCATTGCGAGTTGTGACAAGTGAGTATCTGTGTAATTAATTGGTTATCGCGATGTCAAAACAGTAGACTCGGGTCACTCGACGGTCGACACTCGACACTTGCTCAACTCGGCGCTTTTCACCTCGCTTTTCACTCACCAGTCACTTTCTTCGGCAGCCGCGTCTCCCCCCCCTCCACCCGCTCCCAACCCACAGCGCAACACGCCTGGCCAGTACTCAACTTCCCAAATACGCGCGGACATCATAATGTGCGCTTGTCGTGAGAGCTGTTTAGTGCAGCGTCAGCAGGGGGGGGAATATGTACACACAAATTCAGTTTTTTTTTTGCATTTTTTGGAGTATACGCACAACTTTTTTTTTGCGTTTTTTTTTGTTTGAAAAAACGGTTTTTAACCGTTTTTTTAAACGATTATCCGGTTCGTAAAAATACTATTTGGTGTAGGCCCTAATCTGAATTATCCTGTATTCAGTAGTTACTACTTCTCTTATAGTCTGCTGGTTAGTTGTATTTTATTATTTCTTCGTTTGCTTGTAAATTAAACTAAATTGCTCCAAATTTTGTTCTTTCATTCTCTCTTCACCCCTGCATTACCGGCTAACTTCAGATGTGCGTTTGTCTTTGTTGATCTGTGCTAGTATAAATGCAATAGGCTACGGTACCGTATTAAATTGTTAATGAGATAAAATTGTTTTCCAGCAAAGCGGTCATTCTACGTTTACATTCTGTTCCTCGTGCTCCTGAACGGAGCTCAGAGCGTTGGCAGCGGTCTGCTGGTTTACCAGGTTCCCGCCGGTCTTTGCGTTGTGGACGTTACGTCATGCATCTACTTTACCCTACTGTCGCCGCTTGTCTACCACACTTTCCTGAGCGAGTTCTTTGGGTAAGTCTATCAGTAGGGTTGACGATTTCCACACACTTTTTCATGCAGAGTTTTCTGGAAAATGTTTTAAATTTCCCTCACAAAATTTAATGTGGGCAGTGCACTTCTGATTTCACTAAGTACCTTGAAAGTTATTTCTGTGTGGGACAGCATCTTAACATCTTGAATGGGGGGTAACATCGCTTTTAACTATTATGTAACCTGTATTCGGTTGTAATGTGGTCGATTTGGCTAAACCAATGGCATTTTTTTTTTTTTTAATTATTTTTTTTTTTTTTTTTTTTTTGCATGTTGGCTAGCACTTATGCTATGTTAGACGTCCAAATGTCTATCCCACATCACAAGCTCTGTCATACCAATTGGAGGGCTATTGCAGCCATCATGAATTGGGATGCACTACATCATAAAATGTAGCCTATAACAAAAGAGTATGGATGGAACAATGAAGTTTGGTTGTAGGCATTATTAATTAAGTATTGTTTTGTAGATGTATGTAATGCTATGCTCATGTAGTAAAGGTACACGCTTGTTCCAGTGTGTCTCAGCCGAGCATCCTGTTCTCGTACAAAGCGCAGGTGGATGATACGATGGAGGAAGATACCGTCTCGTTGCCACATCAGCAGTCCTTCTCTAGTCTCAAGACTGACTCGGACTACATCTACCAAGTGAGTTTCAAGTTTCAACAACCCGTTACACGGAACCTTAGATGTTATTATATTTAATAGGGAAGTAAAAGATGGCTCACAATTTGATGTGTGTGTTGTATTAATGTATCAGTATACTTATGCATCTTAGTTCTGAATTTTAGATGTAAGACGAGATGACAGAATTTGAGAGTAAAAAGTGTAAATTAAAGACATAAAAAGTCATAAAACGAAAAAGATGTTTCAACAGTAGCCGTCTTCCTCTTGTGATCAAGACCTTGTGTCGAAACGTCTCATCATTTTTGTTTTATGTCTTCAATGTACACTTTAAACTCTCGAATTCGTCATCTTACATCTAAGGTAAGCTGTTGGGTTCTGTCCCTATGTTATAATATTCTAGCCGATTGGCATCTATCAATACAACTTACGGTAGTTCTGAATTTAGTTCTGAATTTGTAATTATTGCAGTTAATTATTCATGTTGATTCATTTCTTAGGTTCGTATGCATAGTCCATACTCAAACCTTCCTCAACTCAGCCTCTCCTCAGCCTCGCCCAACCACCAATCACGGGACGGCATTGCCATGTGGACGGGTCTGTGATTGGTAGCTAAGAGAGGCTGAGGAGAGGCTGAGTTGAGGATGGCTTGAGTGTGAACTGTGAACTATGCATTTGGGCCTTAGTATCCTTAAGTCATCATTGCAAATTGCATTTATTTTACAAATGTAATTGCCTTTGGCAGTAGAGTCACTACATGCTTACTGTAGGCCTATTATGCTTTTTTGTGGTCATATGTCTTTACTTTTTGTGAGGTGAATTGGGGAGAGGTATACATAAGTTAAAAAGTTTCACACTTTTAATGAGATGTTTGAAACTGTTAGGTCGCTATCATACTTTATGAACCATTTTCTTTCCAGGTGTCTAGTTGTTTGTGAACAGCTATTAATCTTCATAACGAGTCCTGGCTCGTTGAACAGATACAGGAAAATTTGCATTTTGCAGCGGTGTTGTATGTATGTATGTATTTATTTGCGTAATTTTTGACCCCTCACACTATGTGCTTGGGGCATATTACAAGTCATTTCTTAAACTAACTTAAATTAAGAGATACATAATATAGAGTACATGTCAATAGATAACAGATAATAGAACATAGTACAGACTGAAAGTAGGTTTCAGATTTGGATAAAGAAACAGAACAATTTGTTAATTAAAAATATATAAGGAAATAGTATCCAATGCATCATGGGATACGATTCATCAGCTTACCTTTAAAGCAGGGAGTAAGCTGAAAATTTGAAAGATAAATGTGGGGGGCGAAAGGGACTTTAGACATTAAAATTGGAAAACTTTATTTTCTTTCCTTTCCATGAAAATGATATTTAAATTCAAGTTTCACTATAATATTTCATTTGTGTGTCATTATTTATGTTTTTTAAATCGTTTCTATGTTCAGGTCTATTTCATGACCTACGTATTATGTATGCACTATGTAGTAATATTGTTTGTAGAATGTAATTTAATTCCAATCCTACAACAGATAAGCTAATAATGGCATTATCTGTTCAATCTGGGTTCTTTCTTTGTACAGTCTATCCTGGTAGGCCTACTCGATTACCCCTAATTACATAAGTTGTACTGTACAGCACCAACACTCAAGTCAATGTGCCGGTATGTAAAGTTCGTTAACTCCCTAGCCCATCTCGCGCAGTGTGTCGACGTTCAATATGTAGTCTCGCCACGCTCGTCTTATATGTGTTCCCAGAACACCAGCGTCTACGATAGCACCCAGTTCAATACGTAGTCTCGCCACGCTCGTCTTATATGTGTTCCCAGAACACCAGCGTCTACGATAGCACCCAGTTCAATACGTAGTCTCGCCACGCTCGTCTTGTATGTGTTCCCAGAACACCAGCGTCTACGATAGCACCCAGTTCAATACGTAGTCTCGCCACGCTCGTCTTATATGTGTTCCCAGAACACCAGCGTCTACGATAGCACCCAGTTCAATACGTAGTCTCGCCACGCTCGTCTTATATGTGTTCCCAGAACACCAGCCTCTACGATAGCACCCAGTTCAATACGTAGTCTTGCCACGCTCGTGTTATATGTGTTCCCAGAACACCAGCGTCTACGATAGCACCCAGTTCAATACGTAGTCTCGCCACGCTCGTCTTATATGTGTTCCCAGAACACCAGCGTCTACGATAGCACCCAGTTCAATACGTAGTCTCGCCACGCTCGTGTTAAATGTGTTCCCAGAACACCAGCGTCTACGATAGCACCCAGTTCAATACGTAGTCTTGCCACGCTCGTCTTATATGTGTTCCCAGAACACCAGCGTCTACGATAGCACCCAGTTCAATACGTAGTCTCGCCACGCTCGTCTTATATGTGTTCCCAGAACACCAGCGTCTACGATAGCACCCAGTTCAATACGTAGTCTCGCCACGCTCGTCTTATATGTGTTCCCAGAACACCAGCGTCTACGATAGCACCCAGTTCAATACGTAGTCTCGCCACGCTCGTGTTATATGTGTTCCCAGAACACCAGCGTCTACGATAGCACCCAGTTCAATACGTAGTCTCGCCACGCTCGTCTTGTATGTGTTCCCAGAACACCAGCGTCTACGATAGCACGCAGTTCGATACGGGAGTAACGCCAGTGAACCCTCTGTACGCTGCGTCGCTGCAGAGCCCTGACAGCATCACAGGCTACAGCATTGACAGTGCCCAGTCCCTCGATGTCCAGGGGTACCAACAGAACCATGGCGTGCAGCAGCAGTGAAGGTGAGATTCCTTCCACTGGCAAACTAGTTTTAGTGTTAGCTCGATCCAGGCTTTTATATATGTACAAACAACTTTAGGTCTTTGTTACATTGTCTTTTGTCTGACTAGGCATTTTGCCTAAATGGCCTTTTCCTTTGAGCACAGTCAATAAATATATTATAATGTATTTTACGATTTGTGATTAGAGCCTCAATCTTAAATCATCATAGAGAAATCATCATAAACCATCAATCTTAGATCATCATTAAATTATCATAGTTCAAGTTTTGTACTACCCCAACTAGTGGGATGAATGAATGCAATGCCAAGTCGTTTAGTGGCAAATGTTTTGTGCTGTTGCAGTAAACTACAGCATTCCAGTACCCAGTGCATCATTTGGGGACTTCACGACGTAAACTGACGGACTAGTGATAAGTAATGTTCAATCAACTACATGATTTCAATTGAATATTGAATAACGAATAATGAAATACTCTTAGTTTAAGTTCATGTTGAACGACATAAGGAGACGCATGTAGGCTCCAGGGACCCCGACGGATGTGAGTTATGTGATAAGGTCAGGTGATTCTCGTTGGACGAATGGCAGTTAAGACTACAAATGTGAACTTTGTGATGAAACACGTGACTGAATCGTTTCGATAGAGATGTGTGTGAATTGCAGGGCACACTTAAGAAAAACATATAGGTTATAATATTGTAGTCAATCAATTTATTATATTAAACCTAGTTTCTCTTTCTTCATTTCTTTCTCAGACATTGTACTTTATATAATTTATTTTATGAGTGACCAAAGACAACTACGTAGAACTAATTTCAAAGTATATCATAGTATAAATATATTCCCATATCCGTTTTATAGTCTATAACAATATGTACATTTCTTCTGTACAATAATATCCTGGAAATACAATAGTAGTAAGAAAGTACCAAGAGGAACTATAGTACCTAAATTACAGGTTAACAGCTTATCTGGTGATCTAGAAATATTATTTACATTTTACATTACCTATATTGTACATTCAAGAATGAATTCCTGTAACTTATTACTATTTTACATGGTATTTGTACTTATAGTACAACTTCAACCTTTGCTCACTAGTCGCTAAATTGGTTTTTAAACCAATGTTGTACCGTACCATACTAATTCAGAATATATGGTTTGTGTTGTTTGTATGAAATATAATATATTAGTTGGACTCTTTAATGCACGTTAATTGACCGGTAGTTCTTTAATTTAAAACAAGGAATACTTATAGTGATAGGCATTTTTTGTAAGCATTTAAAAGCATCTAAATTAATTTAGAAGAAGTCGTTGATTGTATTCTGTGATAGATAGCTACCTTGGGTAGGTCTTAAACTTACAGGATACTCTTTTACCTAAACATCGACAGTCTGTTAATATGTTTACATTGCCAACAATACGATTACGATTACATAGTTACATTGGTGTGTGGTACGAGCACAAGTAAGCTGCCATTGCAATATACTATGTAACACTGCAAAGGGACATTCAGGTGCACATTTATTGCAATCATTGGTGGTGTGTGCAAATGAAATAGACAATGAATATTTAAAACGTCCACTTGTGTAAAACTATTTCCAAACTCAAAAGAGTTGAATGGTTAACAAATAATTGTATATAATTTTTTATAAATTAAATGACTAAAAATGATGTGATGTTCTTTTTGTGTGTAGGCTTATTGCATATTTTCCTTGTGTAAGCGTTTCCTTTTCCAAACTCGCTGTGACTGGACTAGGCGAAGCCGCACTCGCGTAGCTCGCGGTTGCCCAGGGGAAGTGGCGGTCTGTAGTTGTTGATGATGAGACCCTTAATGTCGTCGCAGGGACATTCCTCTCCTTGGCTGTAGCATCGAAGACTGCGGAACGCCGACAACTGCCGGACAAGGGGAGTGGATTATTACACACAGGGTTGCCTCGCCTAGCACAATATTGGTTGTGCCTTATAAAATTAGCCAAGTTAGTTGAATTATGTATAAAAGTATTAAAAAGATAATTTTGATGAATTATGTTCTTGAGGCAGAATGAAAACATAAGTGCGGCGGAATATCCCGGAAAATCATAGACACATTCAATACATCCGTGAAATCATTTGAATAAACACACATTTCAGACTATGTATTCTTTGCAGTATACAAGGGAACACATATTTAGATACTACATAACGATTTAGGCCTAATACTCAAAATATAGTTAAAGTTTAGTAACGTAAAATTCTGTCATTAAGTAAAACACCTTTTCCACGAGCCAGGACTTCACCTTCCTTAGCAACTGTGAGATTCATGCATGTTTTTAAGTTTCGATATCACATGTCGTTGTACATATTGAACTGACCTGTTCTTCAGACACCTCGATCGGTTCCTTGAAGACAATCCAGGTGACGCTCTCTGAGCAGGGCGGCGTTGTGAGGGAGCCCTCGTAGGTCCAGTAGCTGCGTTCCACTACAACAGGAAACATGTTTTAGCTTAATGGAGAGCGAGAGTAACCCGTAAGACATTTTTACTTGCAATGGGCCCATAGCTTATCAATTACCACACTCGCCCAATCCTAGGGACAGTTGTACAATCTCAGGCCAAGGCTTTTGATAAAATTATGCTCCGGATAACAGAGAAGAGTGTTGTACTTGTGGGGATATTTGTCCTATTTGCTTTCACACCTGTTACGGCAACCCTGAGAAAGAGTGATAGTCACCTGGCAACATCTTGGCGGGGTCTACCGGCTCGGGAATCACAGCTTTCTCATCACGGTGATTTACTTCGGGTATGAGTTGCACAATCTTATCCAATTCCGAGTTAGCCTGCCCCACCTGTCGTAAAAATATCATTAGTGCATGTGTACTTGTATGGCAGTAACATACAATTCACTGTTATTTTATACATTTTTAAATACCATCCCATGTCTAAGTCCAATTTAATTTATGTAAATACTAAATTGCACTATTACATTCACGTTTTCTTTTAGGGGGGGGGGGGGGAAGGGGCCATAATGAAATAAATGTTAAAAAATCAAATTTTAAAATGCTGTCCATTAATGTTTTATAGTCAACTGGTAAAAATTGCTAGGTACAATCTATTTCTAAAAATTGCCAGTTATAGATGTACTTAAAATATTGTCCAAATTTCATATGAATATCGACCTACTAATAATAATGGGGAAGATTTAAAGGTGTGCAATGAACAATTCAGTAGTAGGGATCAGCGAGACAGTTTCTCCATCTCTTATTTACCGTGCCTTGCATTGCAGTTCGCTTATGTATGCCATCCCTCCTATAAGGAAAATACCCAATCTGAATCTCACATTTTAATCTTCTCTGGTAACAGAAACTAATTTCAATGGTATGACTTTTCCTTATACAGTAACAGGAAAACTATTTACTGAAAATTAATTTATTACAGCTTATTATGTAAGATAATACTGTAGTTGGGAAATTATGTTCAAGGGCAGTTTAAATAACTCGATCCCAGAATCCTTTTTGTAATCAAGGAGTGCAATGTAAAAAGTAAAAACGCTTGAAGCAATCAATGATGGTGGGAATTGAACTGGCAACCTCATCAATGAGAGTGTACATAGATGCAGGATGCCATTGATATCCTGTTGAATTCAGTTTAAAGGGAATTTAGACTAAATGGACAGAATACCTGTGAAGTGTGAAGAGATTGATCAGGGACAGAAATCATGTACATACTTCATTTAAGTATAACTTAAGGGATATTTTCACGTCAACATCTCATGATTTCATAATCGGAACTTGCTTAAAATCATGGCAGGTGCTTTTTTGTTATGGTTTATCGAGAAACACATTTCCTAACTTGGGAGTCGTAACATGAAAACTTCAAAAGCCTTTTTCTGTTCTTAAAAGAGAATTTGATGTACTTGAAATGTTGCTTGCTTGTAACTGAAATATATACAAAGGTCATCGATATGTGTACATTTTCATTAACATGTACCCTAGTTCGAAAATCGTTTTTTTTTTTATATAATATCATGAATACATATACTGTTTTTTGACATTTTACAAATTCGAAACATGTTAATCATTACTATTGTTTCTGATTGGTGAGGTTATTATTTTTTAATGCCATGCATCGGTGCCTAAATTTGTACATTCGTAGAAACTATGCAACATTTCAGATGCACAACAAGTACGTATGTTCACATAGGATAATGTAAAACACCATAATGCTCAAGAACTCAAGAACACTCACCTTCATTAGGACTCCCAGCACTGCCAACCCGTCGGGCTGACTGGCCGCCTCCCCGATGCTGGAGTACTTGGAGTGGTTCCAGTGTACCAAATGCAGCTAAACAAACAAACCTTGGTGCAGACCTGGGTAAATTACATTTCAAAAGTACTGGTAAGTGAAATTACGTTTCTTATTACTGGAGCCAAAATATAATAAAATTACCATGAAGTTACTTTTTCAAAAATGTAATTAAATTACGTTACTTTTTATGAAAAAAGTAGCAAAATTACTTCAAAATTAGTGACAAAATAAAAAATGTCCTTTCGATTATAACTTATCCCGGGAATATTGGAACAAGCATGGAAATAAAAATAAGTACTTTGAAAAGCCACAAAGCCAGAGGGAAGTAATTTTAAATCTGTTTTTGTGCAGTCTGTATTAGACATGTGAATTTAATATTTCATATTTTGATGACATTCCAAAGACAGCGGGCAAGCCGATGGTAAGGCGTTACT
This sequence comes from Isoperla grammatica, assembly GCA_945910005.1. Lineage (NCBI taxonomy): Eukaryota > Metazoa > Arthropoda > Insecta > Plecoptera > Perlodidae > Isoperla > Isoperla grammatica. The sequence goes on along the minus strand of OX246738.1, from coordinate 40,084,962 downwards.
TAATTACCATGAAATAAGTAGCGAAATGACTTATCCGTTACATTAGGAATACTGTCATGAGATTACTGGCACGTTACTGAAAACATTTCTTTGTTAAAGTAACACGTTACTTCTGTTACATTACTACCCAGCTATGCGTTAGTGTGAGAATGAGCCAACCGAAGACACAACTACAAGAGCCAGCGCCATATGAGTATGACCTTGCTGTTGAGAGGGTCAATAAACAAACTAATGATCTGTTCTTGAGTGAGGTGGTTCCCTGGACAAATATTCTCCCTCTCCCTCTCTCTCTCCCTCTCACTCTCGCTCTCTATATTCTTTCTCTTTATTCGGGCTGGTGGAAGATAAGGCCTTATGGGCCAATAATAAAACCAAAATGCCAATAATAAAAATCTTCAATGAATCAAGATTTCTCTCTTACGCATGTAGTCGACATATAAGAAGTTATTTATTTATTTATTTATTTATTTATTTATTTATTTATTTATTTATTTATTTATTTATTTATTTATTTATTTATTTATTTATTTATTTATTTATTTATTTATTTATTTATTTATTTATTTATTTATTTATTTATTTATTTATTTATTTATTTATTTATTTATTTATTTATTTATTTATTTATTTATTTATTTATTTATTTTTATAATAATATTTCGGGATCAGTTACTCTCTGACCCCGTGTTGGGGCGGTTGGACCATAATAGTGCTCTTGGCCGGCTCCTAACCTCTGCAGCGTAGGCCTGTCCGTCGACCGTGTGTTCGGAGCCCTGCTCGCTGCTTCGCCCCCAGTGACAATGGAACTGCGCCAACATGTGAGGGTCCAACAATGGTCCTCCCAGCAGCTCTGAAACATGCACAGGCGAATTAATCACTCGTCTCTAGTGGGTCCTTCAACGCAGATATCAAGTGTCCCAATCTTAGCCACTTCAACCTCTAATTATTATCCAGGGACAACTTGCTCCTCCAATAACTAGGAATTGGATGTGCGGATTGTTGGGAGGGAATATCCTGCGTTTGCTTTTTGACTAACGCCTACTCTGCAGAACCCCCCTATTTCTGTGTGTTAAAACAGCCAAAATATGTCATCTCCTAGAGTTATGAATGTTTGGTTGTTCCAATAAATATGTCCGTTTTACAAAGGTCTTAATAATTACGGTTGATTGATTGATTGATTACGTACTCGATAACAGCTATAATTATGTGATGTTGTTGGACATCTTGTCAATTAATTAAGACATCCGTATCTCTCTCTCATCACACCTTGAGTGATCGTGTCTGTCTCGAACATTGTATTGAAAAACTACCGTTTTATTAATCCCTTCGTATACAAAACTGATTTTGATTGTTCTTGTTCATTCCCAAAAATAGTATCTAGAGTAAAGTACGTAAAGATATATCACTATTCAAACTTACTCCCGAATTGACTGTTGCTAAACTGGAACTAAATTCAATTTTATGGTTTAGTTTGTGATTTTTGTTTTAACATTTGATTGCAAATAATGAGGGAATTGTTAAGAGAAAAGGAAGCAAAATAGTAAAGATGAAAAGATGCGATCTTGTTTTATGTTCCGTCGGTTTTGTTTTTTGTTTTCATCCGCAGTATACACATGCATATTCGAACGTGCACCTGTCCGGCAAATAGTATAAATTAGAAGAATTGTATTATTAGTGGTATATAGATATAGCATGGACCAATAGAGATGGCTTTCATTGGGAGCACACGATAGGTTCTAGTCCGGGAGGTCGCTGGTTCGATACCCGCTACCGGCAATACTGTCTGGAGGCTATTCCTCAGTCATAAGACGAATTCTGGGACAGAGTCTACTAACAGCCCTCGGACATTTCTTCTCAACAATTTTAAATACCACCATATCTAGTTATAGCTGAAGAGGGACATGATTAATTTGTCTGAGCAGGTTTCATAAGAAAAATTATTATAATTATTCATATAGGTACTCGGATAGAAATACTGCACAGAACAGGTACTCACTAACCTTGGAATATTCTGTTGTGAAAAAAGATGAATTTTTGTTTAGTTTAATTTTGCAACCATGATGAATTTTGGCAAGGATATCAAACCCAAAAGCGGTTTCATAAACACTGAACAGAAACACGTATCATTTTATCACTACTTAGGGTTGTTGAATGATTACCCTTTGCTCACTCAAATACTAATACCGTACTTCTGATATTAGCTTCAATCAAAGTGGTAATGGTCCCCCGAGACCAGAGTGTTCCCCTCATGAACGACGTCTACTGAAGACGTATAGTATCGTCAATTAAATTGCAAGGTGTTGTCGTCTCTCGTCACGGATTATGTAATAGGGAAGTGACGCGTGTGACAACTACCAACCTAAATCTAGTTTCATCCCGTTCTCTTGCCTCAGATATTGTAGTGATAATATCGTACCCCTGTTGTTAGACGTGGTGGTGTCACATTCCATTCACGGCTGGTGCAGTCAATGCAGGTATCGGGAAATCCCGTCGTGAAAACCGTTCAATAAACCGTGTGGAGCGACCGTCTCTTCTCAGAATTTTAGGGGACACCTCGCTTCTTACGGCGTGGCCAGTATACGTAAGTCGTCCTTCGTGTAAGGACGGTCATTTACTCCAAGTTGCATAACTACCCGTGGATTACGGGTATTTCACGGGTACCCTAGCGAGCCTAACGACTCCCATCCCACAATCATCTCATTATGTTCCCTGATGAGCCACTTCCTGTGGGAGGATATAGCGTTCGCCACTCGGCCGGAAAACTGCGCGTATCATCGTCGTCACTTTGCATGGTGGACTCGGGTGGACTGGTAGGTAAGGTACTACCACGTACTACAAGCCGACCTCCTTTATGGATTATGGGGTGTATTTAAAAAGACGACAGATTAAGTGACCGGAATATAGCATTTACTTAACACCCAAATGTACCAGGTACGCTTTCTAAAGCGAATGCTTTCTAATGCTTTCTAAAGTGACGGGAAGGGGAGAAGGGGGAGAGAGTTTTAAAAGAAAACGTTTAGAAATATGATTAGGGGTTTATAGATATATCTTAGATTGAAAACTGAGCCATGGTTTTTTTTAGGTTTCCAGTTTGATAAGCAAAGGAAGGGGGTTCGTTTAGATTGCTCAATGCCTTCGGTGTTATATTAGCGTTATTATAGTACCTCGTCAATGTTCACTCGTGCTTTATTACTTGGGAGTGTAACTGTAACTGTATCAGCTAGCCAGTGATGGCGAACCTATGACACGCGTGTCACAAGGTGACACACGACACGGTCCATACATTCCAGACACATTTTTAAAAATTTTACTAAAATGTGTGCATACACAAAGTGTTCTTCAATTCCGAGTTGCAGATTGATCTTTTGCCTCTATCAACACAATCACACCTGACAGTACAGTATTATCAACTTCCCAAGCTTCAAAACTTATTACATACTAAATAATTCTCGTCAGTGTTCCAAAATTCTTTTTGGTGGTTTTCAGGCTTTTGCACTACAAAAACAGCAGTATTTTGGCATTGCATCCCTTGTGCTGCAGAACCGCTGAAACGCTCAGAATGCACTCTAAAAGCCTGATCTTAAAAAATTTCGCCTGTGGCACTATTGTGATTTTTATGCCTGGAAAGAAAGATGCTTGAGTTTAAAATATGGCAACCCCATCAGGTATGACTGCAGAGTGAAGTGGCACACGCAGTTGAAATAGGCAAGTTTCATCATGATATTTAGCACAACCCTCCGAAAAGGTTCGCCATCACTGAGCTAAACGTTGTACGGAAGCTGTGCGCCCTAGCTCGCGTCGTCCACTCACCGGAGCCGTCCCCGTCAACGTCCACCCTCCAGCCATAGCCCGTGTTGACGACGCACCGAGTGTTTTCGGGCACGAAGTTCCAGGTGAGAGGTCGTGACGTCAGAGTCGTGTCTGAGCTGGCCAGGGCGGTGTTTATGTCTACGGGACTCTGCCTGCTGCCGGCTGCCTGGGGGAACTTGTCCGCCCACGTAGAGGGTCCTGAGGGAGAGACAGAACACTGTATTTCCGACATACCTTCCTTCAGTTATCCAACAAAAAAATAAATATCTTACTTCCGAAAGGAAATGTTTATAGTAAAGTCACAGATCTTTGATAGTATCTTGATCTGGTAAATCATATTTTGTTCGTGTATGCAATCATTTTGCTGTCCACAAGGTGACTTTTTGTCCTTCATTATCATCTCTAAAGTTTAAAATTTTCTGAAATTTGAGCTTAAAGAAACAGTCGTTTCCCGAAACCAGTTACTTGTTTCGGGTATTTTTTGTTTAAATCGAGTATTTTGAAAAAAATCGGTTTCATCAAGAAAAGTATAAACATGTTTCTGATGTGGAAGCAAAGATTACGAACTAGGTTATAAATAATCTTTGGAAGTTCCTCCCAGGCCCCCGAGTCGTTTTGGCCCTGCTGTCACTATCGTATCAGTGTGCCAGACAACCGCATCCTGCCGTGTAGAGTCATGCATCCTGTCTGCATGCATCATGCCATTGGGTTTGAAATATAGCCCTATATTTCAAACCCAATGATCATGCGTACTACACTGACGGCCAATCGATTAACAGATGGTCAGAGATGGTCGATTATCGATATTAAATTGGAAATCGATTAATCGATATTTTTTTCTGTAAAGAGATTCCAAAAAAAATAGGGTTTAAAACGTACCGATGGTGTCCTTATTTGGCACTGGAAACAAAATGGCACCCCACGGACACTTTGTGACACCCCTGAGTCACTTCCTTGTCTAGCAAAGCACACTGTCGATGTGCGTGAACGAGTGAACCAAACACATCTGTTTAGTTTTAAACATCTATTAATTTCGATTGATCGATTATTTTAATCCAATTCTACCCACTGTGCTGCTTGTTTCACACCATGTGTACAGCTATATAATATATCATCAATGTAGCGGCTGTCTCAATAGTCTTGCGGAGGAGTGTACATCTAATTAAAGTGAATGAAGGCAGAGTTGCGTAAGTTACTTTTAAAAAGGAACTTTTAAAAAGTTAAGTTACTTGCCTTTAAAAGTAACTTTTAAACGTTAAAAGTTCCTTGTTGGAAAAAGTAACTAAAAGTTACTTTGAAAATTAAAAGTTACTTTAAAAGTTACTTTAAAAGTTACTTTTAGGAAATTTTGATGGGAAATTTTGATAATATTGCTTTCAAGTTTCATTCAACCCGCTAATCCTTGCTGGCGGGCGCCGGGCGGAGTATGTCGGAAATCATTAGAACAGCAGCCTGAGTTTTGTAAAGACTAACAGTGAATAGGAAGTCAAAATTGGACATATCAACAAAAAAGCCGAAGGTATGGATGGACCGCGCGTTAAAGTTTTCACGGCCATCGAACATTCAGCATGCTACGTTTATTACAATAATACATCCACTAATCCATTTCCCAAATACTACTACGAACTATAACGTCTGCCGGCCACCTTCGATAAAAGTGTGAGGTCCTACCTAGCAAAGCAGTGTTGCTCACACAAAGAAATAACATCCACTTATGTTTATTGGTTGTCACTCAGTTCCCATTCAACCTATTTAGCCGGCTGCTGCTGGAATGGTTTCCAAAGGATACAATTATGTATGAATTCTAGGAATGGGGGGGGGGGGGGGTCGAAGATTTTTGACCTGAAACAGCCGCAATACGAGTGTTTTGCTGTTGGTACATTTAAAAAACCATAGGCTGTTTCAAAAGTAACTTTTCATTTTTTTTAATAAGTTCCTTATCAATAGTAACTTTCAACGTTAAAAGTTACTGTCGAGGAAAAAGTAACTAGTTAGCCTAAAAGTTACCGAAAAAGTAACGCGTTACAAGTAACGCGTTACTTTCAAAAAGTTACTACTCAACTCTGAATGAAGGAATGTTGAAATGAAATAAATAAACTCGAGTTAAATGTGGCTCTGTCTGTTTTGACATCTGAATTAAGGGACAGCACATTAATTTCAATACCGCCTAGTTACGAGACTGTATGAAGCACGTGTAAACTCATTGCAAGGACGTTCTGGACAAACACTTGTTGGGGGGGGGGGGGGGGGTCAAACACGAGCGTCGTTCCTACGCCTGTGGACTGTGCATGGTCCTAGCATAGTGTTCCTTGAACAACAGTCGAAAAGTAGTACTACTATAATTTTAGGTAGTTTTTTTAAAATAATGGTAATAAAGATTGGCCTTGAAACGTATGTCAAATATGTTACCGCTACGCCGCGCTAGTGTGTATGGGAGGAGCTACGAGGTGGCGAACCGCTCCCGTCAGAAGTGGCGACGTGTTAGCTTGGTTACTCACTACAGAGGGCGTGGCAGGTGGTTGCCAGGCGCGCGCATACATGTATGGGAGGAGCTACGAGGTGGCGAACCGCTCCCCCACGAAGTGGCGACGTGTTAGCTTGGTTACTCACTACAGAGGGCGTGGCAGGTGGTTGCCAGGCGCGCGCATACATGTATGGGAGGAGCTACGAGGTGGCAAACCGCTCCCGCCTGAAGTGGCGACGTGTTAGCTTGGTTACTCACTACAGAGGGCGTGGCAGGTGGTTGCCAGGCGCGCGCATACATGTATGGGAGGAGCTACGAGGTGGCAAACCGCTCCCGCCTGAAGTGGCGACGTGTTAGCTTGGTTACTCACTACAGAGGGCGTGGCAGGTGGTTGCCAGGCGCGCGCATACATGTATGGGAGGAGCTACGAGGTGGCGAACCGCTCCCGTCAGAAGTGGCGACGTGTTAGCTTGGTTACTCACTACAGAGGGCGTGGCAGGTGGTTGCCATGCGCGCGCATACATGTATGGGAGGAGCTACGAGGTGGCGAACCGCTCCCGCCCGAAGTGGCGACTTTGTTCACTGGGAGCAAGATACAAAACTACAAAGACTTCTCTCTCTCTCTCTCTTGTTTTCCGAGAGAGGCCCGACTCTTTATGCACTGGCAGGATGGCGAGACTCACTGTCCAGCTGTAACAGCAGTGGTCATTGGACCAGATGTTATGCCGTATTTTCTTCTTCAATGTCCACCATTCACCACTCACCATCTTGATTAGCACCGTAGGCAAACAGAAATCATCACCAGCAGGGTCCAGCGTTCATATACCCACAGCTCCTTGATGCCTCGCTTTTTGATGATGGTAAAAATAATGTTTTTTATAAAATAGTAACTACCACCTCAAAGACAACTTCATGTGACTAACTAGATATAGTTAGTTGAAGAGGTAGTGTGATGATAATTGGAAGGAAATGTCCAAGGCACCCGACAGGGTATATCTTACTACCTTTCGTCCACAGGCTATTGAATAGCACCAAATTGCAGTATTCGCCTTCTTACTGAAGAAATCCTGGAAGAAAACCCTCGGTCAAGATTGCCGGTGGCCGGAATCGAATCGGTGACCTCCAGACGAGGCACCTCTATCAACTCGGTTGTCTTGTCTAAAAGTTATGGCAGTGAAGCGAAGACATTTCGTCGCGACCGGAAGGGGAAACACGCAATTCTTGCGTTGGACTGGATGACACGACAGTTTTAAACATCGAACAGGTGTGCTAATGTTTTCACCAAGCCCGCTCACTGTCTAGGCATTAATCGGCGCATCACTCACGGCTTATGGTGTCACACGGGGGTATACGCGGGTACACATTTGGTGGATACGCTGTATGTACGTATGTAGCCTATGTGGCGTATATCTCTTCATATAAATGAGGAAGTTAAAACTAAAAACTAAATATTAAATTAAATAAATAAAAAATCCCTCAAACAATTCAAATGATGTTAAATATGGTGGATAGTTAATTTCAAGTCAGAACGTAGAACAAAATACGTAATCACAACAGTTATCGGAACTAAAAAAACTTTTTAATTCGGTACTATCTACAAAAACATTAATTAAAAATGATCCCATTTGCAATAAAAACATGATACGCACTCACAACAGTTATCAGAACAGTTAGAAGACTTCTAAATCACAGGATAATCTACGAAAACGTTCGTAAAAACTGCTATAAATTGCAATTTAAAATCTTACAAAAATGTCTAGGCGTATGTGCTCCAGACCGCCGCATTAGCGTATACCCATAAATTATGTTAGAATGACACTACAAATGAATCAGAACAGAGGGTCATCGCTTCCATCTGCACAACGAGGCCTTGACCTTAGGCCTTCTTGTCCAGTTTGTAATGAGGCGTTGCGACTCTCAAGCGTCTGGCTGGTGTGTGGCCTTGTGAATAAAATATTATCTTGTAGCCAAAAACATATTTTCACGAAGAATCCCATTATGAGATGACGCGCGAAATGAGGGATTGCGTCTGGTACTCCGACAGGCGACAACCATGTACCTGTATTTAGACCTAGGCAAACTAGGCAGCTGCCTAAGGCGGCAAGTTTTAGGAGGGCGGCATTTCGCTAAACATCCTAAAGACTAGATAGTTTCAATAAATTTTGTCACTACAAACGTAAAAAAAAAAAAACATTTTGATTCCGCAGACTAAAAAAATTTTCGCTTCGCGAATTTGCGCTGCGCGGGGCATCCCTGCGATAGATGCTTCTCATTGTTGGGGCGGCAAAATGTGTTTGCCTCGGCTTACTACTTAAACACGGCCCTGCCGACAACGCATCGTCTGCTGTACTAACATTTCAACTGGAGCCGTTCACATAGAGATGGCTCGAAACTCCTCACGCAGATTACATGCATTTTTTTCTATTCATATGTTTTAAAATATGTTCGTCAAAATATTAGCTTTGTCGTTGCTTGCGTATTGGACTTACAGGCGCAGATCTGGTAAACCATGTTTCCTAGTGGTCAATGTTCGAATCTTGGCTTATACATGTATGGATGTCATATCACACAGTCCTTGTCTCGATTAGCAATTAGCATAGTCATTATTATTTATTACCGTGTGTACCTAATTGTATACATAATTGTAAATCTGTTTTACAACTGAATAGGATAGACGTCTAATAAACAAAACAAAATAGTAAATAACTTACATTGTCAAAACATGGTAATACCTAAATCCCCCAGGTAAATCGTCATGTTCACACAATGCTTGTAGTTGGACACCTTCTGTTATCTTCGTTTGATAATGTGATAGGCCTGTCTACGTTGATTCCTCCTTGGTTAAGGCCTAAGCTGTGTCTTATCACCAGAAAAAAGTGGTTGGGGGAAACCTCGAGATCGTCTGCGTCAACTTTGCCAGAGTGCTGCAAATATTTGTGGTAAATTGGTGTGTGAATTGGGCACCACTGTTGCATATAATTTATATGCAAATAATATGTGAGGACGTTCAAACATGGACAAAGGGTCGGAGACTAGAAAATTGATGTTACTACTCGACGAAAGACGAAAGAAAGTTTATAGTCAAATATTTTTGAGGATGCTAATTGCTAATCGATGCGATGAGTGGGTACTATAATATGAATATGCATTATTTCATAGCCCTAGCCAGGATTCAAGCCTTCTTGGAAGATGGGACGGGTGAACCATACTGTTTACACCTATGATACAATAATATGATTTACAGTACCAACCCAACGAAATTATCAACAACGATGTAAAATATCGTCTATTTGAATTTGAACCTATTTCGAGGCATAAAGGTATACAGAATATAACTAAGTGGAAGTGGATGAAAAAAAGACAACAACCACACGAGTGGACAGCAATTTCTAAACAATCTACGAATTGCGAATGTGATGATGAAACTTGTGGCTTTGAGACTCGTAAACAAAATCGTAAAAATTCAGAACAACACTGGAGGTGTTGGAACTGTGACGGACGACGGACGCGTTTCGAAACCTCTCCTAATGAACACGTCACCGTCCTGTGACAAGTGAGGTAACCATACCCGACAGGGGACATTGTCGTCGGCACCTTGAGTTAGAAGATAACGTCCATCCATCCATGCAGGCCGAGATAAGCCGTAAGCGACGCGGGCGCACTTATCCATGCAGATAGCTCGCTGCATAAACAGACACAAACACAATTTGGAAAATGCGTCGTTTAGATTCCCGCTCGTTCTTTCGTATCTCTTTGAATATATTTGCTGGGATACTAAGCAGAGTTGGATTCCGTGTATGCGCGTGGACGCCATTTGGGCTCGAGGTCGTATTCACATTCGAGGGGTCGTCGGTTCGAGTCTTTCACAGCTATTTTAAGGCGAGTGATGGGATTGCGTTTACAATAAACATTTGGAAAAACATGAAAGTCCTTTTCTGTAGTCAAGCTCCAACTTGCCCAACTTGCTTCAAGCGAGGCTCCAAGATGAAAATCGTAATTTGGTTGAGGATAAGTCTACTTGCTGACGGGTTTAGCTACCATGTCGGGGTAGGTACGTGTTTTTTGAATAGCGGGTCGTATTTACATTGGAGGGTTGAGGGTTCGATTCGCGGTCGTCGGACAAACGTACAAAAACCAATAACAGGCGGAAGGTAGAATAAATTTTGTTTTTTCAAGTATAAAATCATAATTATTTGCAATTATTGCTTTTCGTTCAATTTACTTACATTTCAATAGCCACTTTTTTAGTAGAACTTATAGTGCTGTTATCAATCAGCTTGGGTAATTCCTCATCTTCAGTTTGAATTAGAATTAATACCTAGATCATTCAATCAATCATGCCGACTTAGGGTGGTAATACCTGTAGTCAGTACATATCACGATACTTATCATGTCAACGTATACATTGTTTTATGATCGATAGGGATGGCTCAGTGGTAAGACGTGAGACTAATTCGAGCGGTCACTGGTTCGATTCAGCAGCCATCGGCAACCTTGACAGGAGGTTTCCCAAGGTTTTCTTCAGTCAAAAGGCGAATGTTTGGATTAAGTCCTATGAAACAGCCCTTTGATATTCCATTTCAACTATCCTCACCCCTTTACAACTGAGGGGGTCAGAAGCCAAAGGGGTTAAGTGACATTTTGGTCAAACTGAGATAAATGGACTCAAAGTTGGAAAGGGATACCTAATTCTAGGGATGCCATGCAGTTCTGAAAATAATTGGGTTAAAGAAAAAATACACTAGGAAATATTATGTAATTGCATTTTTTAATGTTTCATTTGAATACCACCGATAATGTATGCATTACTGAATTATCAGCACTTATACCATTTGGCTTCTACACCATTATGATTTATTTTCACGTATACCAAAAAATGTTCAGTGCAAATGATAGTAAAAAAACACCTTTTGCCCACTTTTTGGTGTCCCTCGTGTGCCACGATATCACTCGTCAGGGTCAGATACGAGGAGTTCCCCGTCATTTTCTTCCAGAGTGTCGGAATCACTATCGCTTGATTGATGTGCATCGCGACTAACTCTTCCACGCCCTTGTCCCCTTCCTCTATGGCCCGTTCCTCCACGACGTCTACAACCTCGCCCTCCGCGAGCTCTTCCACCACGAGTACGTGCTCCATGGCAACTGCCGCGATTAGCAGCATTCTCCTGAGGTGCACCATCGTGACGCAGTTTGTCGTAGAAAGCCTCAAAAGCCGCAGGGGGAATGAGGCTCCGTAGTTCTTGAAGGTTCTGCCACTTCTTTACTTTAATTTTCACTGGTTCCACATAAAGTTGGGCGAGTTCTCTACTATTTGGGTTAACTGGGTGCCCGGTTTTCCGCGGTTTCCGCCAGTCAGCGGTACGAAATTCAATATCTTCGGAAAGAGTTTCTTTGAACTTGAACTGATAGGGCTTATTTTTTTTTACAGCAAAAAAAGTATTTTTAATATGATCTGTACATTATTAGTATATAATTACATGCCATAACTAATACAGGAACATGTATTTTACCTTCAAAATCCAATCGTCTACTTGGGCTAGGGTTGCCAACTCTCCCGTATTTCCCGGGAAATCCCGTTTTCCACTGTGATTTCCCGCTTCCCGTTTCAACTCTACACGGGAATCAGTTTTCCCGTATTTTCACAATTTGTTTTAAAACACGAATTTCCTAAGCTTCCGCCTACTAACAACAGTTCACAGTTGTCAGCATTTGAGCATTTTGAACTTAAAGTCTAATGATGAGACAATTATTTCATTATTAATGGAACATAAAATGGTAAGGCAATAGAAACAGATCACCGATCTGAGTTACAAGTTGTTGGTATTTATTCTCAATTTCGTGTCAAAAATTTTATAATTGTTTAAAACGGGATATAAAGCTTCTACATGATGCAAAATATCTTGACAAAATGTAGAAGGTAACCAGCTTAATAGATACATATTAATTCCGTTTACCCACCCAAATTAAACATTAATTGAATGAGAAAATTACACCTGCAAAGTTAATATTAAATCCCTAAACTCATTTTCTGGGACCTAACGTCTATTATAGGAAAACATTTTTTTGCGCCTGCGGCGATTTGGCCTTCGGCAACTGGGACATCGCCGTCCTCATTCCCTCTACATTTCACATCAATTTTAAAATTCCCGTATTTTCATATTCAATAGTTGGCAACCCTAACTTGGGCCCGCTTTGACAGCTTCTTCCATGTTGGTAAATGCCACTTGGATCATTTGGCTTCTGAAGTATTTTCGCATTCTTCGTAGAAGTTTATTTTCACACCGCTAGAGTGCAGCACTTACTTACATTTTCACTTATATCATTTGGCCTCTAAGTAAAAGCACATAATAGCTACCAGAATCCGCACCTAACTCATTTAAAAAAAAAAATCACTTAACCCCTTTGGCTTCTGACCCCCTCATTACTATTAGTTATTCAAGGTTTCCTACGAACATTTATTATTAAAATTGTAACGATTATATGTATATTTAAACCAAAGATTGTGTGAGTTTGACATTATGGAAATGTTGCAACGATTGTGAAGGTAGTAAAAGCACCAAGTGCACAATTATTCAGACGAGCCGTGATAGCGTCTGATTGGACACGGCCGAAGGGTTGGTCACAGTTCCAAGGACGTATGGAACGAGGTCGGGTGACATCGGATTACACGGACTGTTCCGGATACTGCCGAAGTTAATGACCGACTCGCCGATAATTGGCTGATTATCGCGCGGAGTAAGCGACAAGTGTTGTAACTCCTGTAACGAATGGTGACAAGACGCTTTCACGTGGCTCTATGGTCTGTTAACGACGTGACGAAATGGATGACTTTGTGTAATTAAAATTAATTTCGTTTCCTTTTTCTCGGTTCATTTTTGTCATTTTTGTCACCAACATGCTGGGTTTTTTTATAGTCTTAAGATTTTTTAAATTATTTATTTTGAGTTACTTTATAAATGGTAAATACGCGCGTTTTTTTAAATTGGTCAATAAAAAAAATTAATCAATAATGTAACAATGACCATGCATTCGTGTCAGTTGGGTTTACACAATCAACTAAACGAAACATAGAAAATTGACACAATGTGTTAAAACGTCTTTTGTTCCATTCGAACTTTATGTACATGCATTTTTAAATAGGTTGTTTTAGAATTAGCTGTTGTACCAGTATGTAATGAATTGAATTGTATCAGCAACGGTAAGTGCGAATAAATTTAAAAAAAAATTGATAAATTATGGATTTGAGTACATTTGTCGTTTTCACAGAAAAGTACAATCAGTATTACATCTCATGGAAAAACGAAAAAGGAACCTTAAAAAATCTCAGTCCTCACCTATGTGTGTACCAGTGTACAAAGTGTACAAGTGGCTACAAAATGTGAGACGGTGAGCAGTCCCAGGATGGCGGCAATTTTGAAAATCGAATCCTTTTTTGAAAGAGGATGACATTCCCTGATATCTTTACTATATCTTGCGCACATACGTTGTATTGTAATGCAGATTGGTGGTGTCATGATTCAACGTTATTAACTGAAGAGAGTACTCCGGGGACCGCAGCCTAAATGGTCAAAAGATTGGGGAACTATTTTTGAAACTAGACTTTGGTTTGATTTGGAGATAATGAATTGTTAATTTAAAAAATAAATTTTGTCCCCATGTGCCTTACGGTGTTATCCAAGTTACTGTCTTGTCATTCCGCCAGTCGAGTTTACGTAGGGACACGATGGCTCCTCTTGTATATTGCTAGTTAGTTGCTACTAAATAGTCCACCCATTCCACAGCTCTAAAAATATACCACTCTTGTTAAAGTGCGTAGTGCGTACACAAATAGAGCACGCAACTTGCTATTGAACTTTATAGACAGTAACAAAATCCAATCACACGCAAGGCCTAATCATCTCCCATCATTTTTTGATGAAACTAAACTACGAGTATTAAAATTATCTTTCATTAGTGAGTTATGTGCAAACCAAACAATAGCCTTCAAACGTAACTCATACAAGAGTAATTGCACGAATTTCCAATTTCCACCATTATGTTTACAACTATATATTTTAACTCGTGCAATATAATAAGTGTAATAATTTGTGTTGTTGTTATTATACATTTCTTATTTCATTAAACTACAATTTACAACAATTGTGGATGGAATTTAGAATAAATACAATAATACGAATATCATAAAATTAAATACAACCTTGGAACAAAAGGAGGTCTTCTTATCGCTCTCAAGTTGAAAAGGCTATATTCTTATTCTTGACATACCTGACCATGATACTAAGTGATTGGGAGGGGGGGGGGGGGGGGGGATCTTTAATAGCTTATTGTTTCTCACAAGAGCGATGCAATGATTCTTCATCCTCACGTACAACGCGTCGACTACTCTACTTGGAGTACGGAGACGGGACGTGAGGAGGAGGCCTGTTGTAGATGCACTAAATTTCTTCTGACAGGCCTGGCATACAACTTCAACGTTGTTTGCTGAAAACTTTAAGAGTGTTTAATTAAAAGTGAGAAGGCCACTGCGTCAGCTCAAGTTTTCGTCATGTTTACAGGAGTATTAGCGACTCCGTCACATTTGTGTATGAATTATGGCTGTATGCGTTGCCATACTCAAATATAGGTTTACGGAGTAAATTTCATGTTTTGCGCGCAGCTATGAATTCGGGTGCAACCTACTTTTTGCTATGGCTCGTACCGTTGAGTAGTTTCCATATTTTAGGGCCGTTTTGTTGATGTCTGACTATTTGAGGCACCTGCAATTATTGACACGGTACTTTGCTTGCTTTGCTCATGGGCGCGTATTTTGTATCGAGCAAATGAGCAATGCAATGCCATGCCTAGTTGTCTACTGAAACGTATAACTGATTATCCATGCAAGAATTGCTAAAACAATTGTAAACTGCAATCAATTTGTAATGATCACGAATGAAAGAAAGTTGTGGACAAGTTTAGTAACCAGAAGGGATAGCCTTTGAGCTGACAGTAGATTCTTGAAAACGCTGCGTAATATTGAAAAAGCCGTTCATAAAGAACTAAAACCTGTATTCCATATATTTAAAATATTTGTATCTTTACGGCTATTTCGGGAAATAATAAGTTATAGGGTGTATTCATAATGTGCATGACAGTCATACTACTGCGTATCACAATGGAATGTTTGTTTATCCTGCTGACAATTCATTCTTGTGCAAAGTATCGATGGAGTTTCTTCGAAGTTCTACTATATTGGTTAGCTAAATTACTACTGAAATGCAACATAGAAACACCTTTGTCTCAGCCATTCTTTTGTGTGGTTGGTTTACAATGGCATACATAATAATTTTGTTTAAATTATCCGGGGATATACGTGTTAAAAAAAAAATATTTCGTGGTAAGCAGTAATCACATTGTTTGTCTTTCATTGACAGCTCGAACATCAACACAACTATATTGCCCTCCAATATGGGCGTTGTAACGTCACGTGAATACACCCTTACATTACAACCGCGATTACAATATGTGAAACTTTTAAAAAAATACAGCTCAGTTCTTACAAACAATGTGTCAACATTTTGAAGCGTTTTCAAGATGATACCAAGCAAATGTTAATTTTACTTGAAAAGGGGATCAAACGGATCGGGGCTGTTTCAATTAAAACAATTAACTAATTGTGAACACGATGATGATGATGGAGTGAATTAATAGCTAACTTTCAATTGTGTTTACGCACTGCACAGATGCCAGATGGCTCACGCCCAACGGGGGGGGGGGGGGGGGGGGGGACAAATTACCGAGTTGATACTAAGACGTCTGGGCAGAGCAGAGTTAAGTGTCTCAGCTGTCTCAAATAGCCAGACAGCAGCTTTGGATAATAAGTTTTGATAACGAATTTGTAGGTTGTTTGTTTGTCACTTTAGTCGAGGAAGGGGGGGGGGGGGGGGGGGGGGCTCACCAGGTTCAATTACACCTCTATCACTCCTCTACACCGCTGGCCGGCAGCCAGCCACGCTCGTTCTCATCTGTTGATATACTTTCCTTCCATGCTCACTCAATGCATGCACTGCATTTGTTCCTTATACTTACTTATATCGCTCATTTTGTAAGTTTTGAAATACAAGTTACGAGTTGTTTCATAATGTAGTAGCATGCATTGTATTAGTTGTGTAACTTATCGATATAAACGTCAAATAATTCAACTGAACATCGTGGATTGAATGAATGACAACTGAACTTGAACTCCATGAGTATGAAATAAACACTAGACAAGGTCAAGTATCAAGGTCATCCACGGTAGGCTTACATGAAGGTCACTGGTGTAAAGGGACTCCGTACTTGTGTGTCCGATGTTGTATTGTATGACGACATTTCTAAGAGTGTTATTACCAACGTGCTAGAGTTACTGCTTTTAGAGATGGTGACTTTCAGAGTGTGTGTTGGCATTTGTAATAGTGCACGCGTCTTTGCTACCAGCGGTATAGTTACTTCACAATATTCACGTGACTGCATATTAGAGGTGTCAAGAAGACGACTGCTTTGCAAGAATCAAAGGGGGCGAATGGGGCATCCGCACCCCCTCTGGATCTTCCCTGCCCTGATCTAAGCTTCAGAGTATATCGACTACTTGTTGCTTCGCCTACAGTCTGAGTTCCTGGAATTCTTCCAGAGTTACAGATAAACTAACTTGCACAGGTCCTCATAAAGATGTCGTTAGGCGTAATTGCGATTGATTAACGAGTATATATTATTATTATTGACACTTAGTTATTTGCAACCGCCTTCCGCCCATGGCAGCACTCAAAGAGCTGACATTGTTTTCATTGGCTCGCAGCAAGGCGCAGTGCTGACAGCGAGAAGTGGACTGAAACTGTCTGCAAGCCGATTAAAACATCAAAAGGAACACGAACGAACCAATATTTAAAGTGACCCGCGCATGTGGGAACTTTCCGTGGTCCCCACGTGCCTCGATGCCGTTGGACGGAGATAACGTGAAAAACAATCAATTAACAAATTATTAAAACACTGATTCCGATTAGTCTGATAACAATCCATTGTCATCTCAAAAGTAATTGAAATCTTAAGAGTTGGAGATTATGAAACTGTCGTACACGATCCAGGTAGAATAATTAATTGTCATACTCATATTTAACTCTTTGTGTAGCGTTTAGATCAGTGTTTGTCAAACTTTTTGTGTCCGCGGACCACTTGATGATGTCAACCAACGTACACGCGGACCGCCCGAAATGTTTCGGTCGCTAGCGATGATTAAGTATTAAACGACTTTGACAGATTTTATTTTTTTATTTTTTGTATTCTCCTTTTCTCTCTCGTTCGCTGAATATCATCAGAAACTCCTACACCACCATCGAAATTGCAATATATGGATCCATCCAAAATAGCGTGAAAACTCGAATCCACCCATGAACGTCTAGCTTTCGTGGGTTCGAGTTCTAGTCGTGTTTTTTCAGTCCCCCCCTCCCCCCCCCCCCCACACACACACATGCGCAATTCTCTCACCACGTGGTGTGCTGTTTGATTGGCCCTTCCGGTCAAGCGAACTAATCAACGCCTACCAGAGCAAGATTGCGGTCTAAACAACGCGCAACGTGACGATTAAACCACTTTAACCCGATAATCGCTCTACTAGATTTATTTAGCTGTTTTGCAACCGCTCTGCCTCCTATGGGCTCTAGCTAGAGCACTTCTAGCTGACTGGATTGTACGGTTAGACAAGTTATGAGAGAAGTTGCCTTGAGTTCACGTTTTCGTCAAAGGAATAAAGTAATAAACACAACGTTTTATTACTTCATTGACGCTTGTATGAAAACAAAGTCAAAACCAATGTCAAAACGCGCACTCGCCGAACGTAAATCAAAGGTTGTATAGAAGATAGTTACTCTAACCAGTAACCACTCTCTTGCAATCACCCTATTATATGTTGGAACAATCTAATTAACCAATCAATAGGCGACACACGTTGATGAGGAATAATGATTCACATCCGCGAAGCAACAACTCGGGACAAAACGAGAAGACGACTCAACAAGCGGCTCCAAGTTGGCCAAAATAACCTGAACTGAAGCAACCGTAAGCAATTCAAAATCTTCTCGCATTGGCGTCGTCTGAAATGAGGAGGGAACTATATTACTAACTATAGGAAAACGCTCTGTTTGACGCGTTGATAAGCGAGCGCGTCAATATCTACGATATTTCTGGCGAAAAGATTTCAATGCTAATACAAACAACAATTAACAACAGTTCAAGAATGCGCATTGCAAAAATGTTTCTAATTTCCATAGCTATTATACTTCCCGACATTGTTGGATGCAGTGCAATGTGCGTTTCTAAGAATTTTCGATGTCATGTTTTCGTCGCGGTCCGCCACCGTTACTAACAGTTATTAACAGCAATAGAAATGTAATTTCCGCCTCTAATATGTATCAAATCGCGTTTACATGAGTATATTCGTGACCGGACAAAAATGTACTATAAGATAATCACCTCACATTTAGCTGTTACTGTGTTTCAGAAATATATTTTCGAGTAACTTTTGTGTAACTTTGCCAATATTTATCAAATCGCCATAACATGAACATATTCGTGATCGGAAAAAGCTTTTAAAAAATATGGCTATCTCACATTTTGCCGCCATTTTGTTTCAGAAAACTATTTTGCAGTAACTATGGTGTAAAATTTGTAACTTTTCGAACGATTTTGCCTCAAAACTATACACCTTCAATCCACATCGAGGCTTGTGGATGGTCCAAATTTCAAGTTGATCGGATTTTCCGTTCGACCGCTATCGACGGACATAAAAAAAAAAAACAGAACGAAGTGCCATAAGAGTCAAGTGGAGACGCTCGCTTCGCTCGCTTAATAATGTATGCCTGTGTATTTATTGGTTTACAACACTATTGTATGTCTTTCCAATATCCTCGAACACCGATAATTGACGTGATTACGTCACAAAACAAATATATAGTGTCAATCGGCTTTTTGCGGTGCAGATATAGCGAGCGATAGTTGGAAAAGCAAATATTGGTTCATGAAATAATTTA
Source organism: Isoperla grammatica (assembly GCA_945910005.1). NCBI lineage: Eukaryota > Metazoa > Arthropoda > Insecta > Plecoptera > Perlodidae > Isoperla > Isoperla grammatica. Next base: position 40,065,651 of record OX246738.1, on the reverse strand, counting down.
CATTGATTCATCGTTGGTCGTCACACTGGCTAATGCAGCAGCACGTGTGTTGTGCTGTCATACTCATAGACTATATGACGGCGTTGTGCTACTCGTGCGATGCTGGGGTGTCTACAAGTAGCTCGGTGGTAATTGACGCGACTCTAATTCGGGAGGTCGCTGGTACGATTCCGGCCACCGGCAATCCTGGCTGTAGTTTCTTACCGAGGTTTTTCTCGGTCGTAAAGGCGAATATTGAGATTGAGTCCTACTAACAGGCCTAAGTGTACCATATACAGCCATTAATTTAAATATTCCATTTACAATCATAATTCATAATTAATGTTATAGTTAAAAAAAAATTGTCAGATACGATTTTCATCTTTCATCAGTCTGGCACAATTTAGCGTGACACCCCAAGTCATCGTGCTGATAGAATCAGTATAAGACCATAGCCTAACCGGGAGTCGAACCCTGGCCTGGATCCAACTGAAAGCAAGAGTAAGCTGAGTCTAGCCGCTATGCATGAGCGCGCGTGGACAATCTCTGGGTAATAATGAAGGAGCACAGGTGAATCGTTTCATCAAAACGTGTGAGTTTTATTTTAGTCAACAGCCCACCCACGTGGGGATCGAGTCCCGGGCCAGCACTTGTTGTTTTGCTGTTGTTGTTTCGAACTTCGGTAAAGTGTAGACGCACAACAACAAAAAGCAAGGGAAATTAACTGTTTTTAGTAATATCTTCAGAACGCTACACATCAAATTGTGTTTTCGTATATAGGTACTAAAAACTAGACTAAGAAATAGTAATATTTTAACTATTACGGTTATTATTGGTAATGTCAAATAATTTGCAACTGATTACTAATTACCCAGTAACGATTAAAAATATTTGAAACTATTAGATTCCAGTTTTTTAACTTCCGAAACCACAATTCGCACATTTACTACTTTTTTATCATCGTGTATTGTTCCTAAGATATTACTTCAAAAATGTGAATATCGTGCAGTATTGTATCGATGAAGCAAAAGATCTTGCTAATTAATTTCATTTCATTTATAGGGTACAAGGAAGATGAAAATGTCACACTTGAACGAATTATGGGAGCTATTGGTAACGAATGTTTCTCCGCTTCAGTAAATATTTTAGTTCTGTAAATTACAGTTTTAATTGTGAAAGTGTTTCACAAGCATTTTATTACGAAAGTTTAAAATGTGGACATTTAAGAGAAAACATATTATTGAAAAATAACTTCCCGGGGGTGAAAATGTTTTCTCCTTACGACATTATTTGAAGCTATTCGAACGTAGCCAATAATATTAATTAATCGCGCTCTGTGCTCTAAAGCGTGCCATCATTCTGTAAGCACTCATGATTATCGGTCGCTGCCACCTCTTCACAATATCTAACGATGATAAGTAATATATCCGTTGTATTTATTATAGTAGTATTGACATGGGGTCGTAGCATGGGTCATATTCATAGGGACACTGCAATATAGCCCCCCCCCCCCCTCCCGCCTCCCCCGCGTCCAACTAACGTTGAGTTTTTTAATTTGTTTCGTAATAGACAATCATATCATAACAATTCTCATTGAAACAGACATAATTGTCCCGCCCCCTCCCTGTGAGTCTAATCACCTTGACTCAAAACACTCAATAACCTTCAAGTCGCACTAGATCGTGGTCTGAATTGGTATTAGTATTACCTATACTTTGTTCGATAGTCTATGTGATAGCAAGTGAATGCTATCGTATAAACGATATCAACGCATGCATGTCCTACATTTTAAATTAAGTTTTGTAACAACGGCTGAACTAGAAATAAATATGTCCTTACTTAAAGGTCGTACTTGTTAATTGGTCTAATTTCAATGGCATTGCGATGCATGCAAGGCAATGAGAGCTGGATGAATGGTTGGATGATGCGATTTGATCGTGAAAGGCCGTTTTAGTTCGTGATAGAAGCTGCCTTGATATACCGTCACAGCATAGGGGTCGAAGGATATGCCGACTTCAAGATCAAATTTAGTCATTTGTTATTGATATGAAAGACTTTCGGTTCTGTTTGGACCAAAACAAACTCAAAAACTCAAAGATAACTAAACTGTTATGCTGCGTACGTTGAGTTTTTGTTAGTAAGTCACATATTATTATTCTTTTGTGGATCCTAAACTATTGAACTTTAAAAATGTACCATGTTTAGTACATGTTTGTGATCAAACTAGAAAATTAGACCCAAAACTCAACGTACACATCAGCACAGTATTGTGGATATAGACAAAATTGCAGCGTGATCAAAGAAACAATGCACAAATGAGATACGAATACAAAATGTTATGTCAACAACCGGAGGACTCGAGGAGTGGAATGTGGAAAGGTCCCAACCCCGCAAATGGTTGCAAAATTTCAGCTCGAAGTTACGCATTTGAGAAACATGCTTGATGGGTCTATTAACGTAATCGTGTTTCTGTCAACACTAAATTACCTCATAATCTTTGAGTGAACCGTGCGAGGTCAACGCATTTCCGTCGTAAAACAAGTAGACCTATCATGTATTACCATATAAATGAGCAACTATAGTCTCAACGAGTTCATTTATTGACATTGTTCTACACCTATAATCGATTGATTATGGAAATCTATTCTTACGATTGTTACCAAGGTCGTTGTAACCGGGTCAAAGACAGGGGGCGGTGACCCCACTTTCACCGGACTTTCGCGGTGAGGGGCGAGCGGAGGCAACTACGCGACTCTATGCCCTATCCTGCGTTTCTTCGTTGCGCACTACTTTTGATTTAACTTTTTCTCTCCTATCTACACTGTCGAATTCAGAATATTTTTCTAGGGGGGTATTTTTACAATAAGGGGTGGCAAAGGCCAATATGTCATTCTGTTTTCTGTGACCACTGAGAAGGTTAGACTAAACAAAATTCAATAGACATTAAACAAATCTATTCCTCTTCTAATTATCATAGTTAAAAAGGAACGTTGTTAGCAACAACAATAATTATGAGAGGGGTCACTCGCACAGGATTGCGTCAAACCAATCAAAGAATGGACTGTTGCAGATATAGCAAACGTAACAATTACAATATTTGAAAATTTATAAATTTATTGTTTAGCTGATTCAAAACTAGGTCTCGGGTAACAATCACTTTTTCAATATCTAGAAGTGTTCACAAGATATCGATAAAATACGGTTAATTTCGTCAATATGGTCCAAGAATTTGACTTCGTTTCATTTTGGGCGCTATCGTTTGGCTTCTGTTCTTGAATCTCACGGTTATTTTTATTCACAATCACATTGTTATAAAAATAACGCCCATGATTATAATACTAGAAACGTGTAAATATATATGCAACATGCATGTAGTTCTCACTATCTGGATGTTGTATGTGTATGGAACGTTCTTGTTATAAGCTACGACACAAAATATATTGAAACTCAACTAATCTTTATCAATCCAAGCGCCGCCGGCAAAGATCTTTACATTACACAGCACAGCTAATGCATGGGAATGTAATTGACTATCGGTGTTGAGTTATTGTTTGGTACTAGGCACACAATATATAACATTGCTACGGCACCTAATTGAAAGCCTGTAATTGAAAATAGGTCATCATTTCTAGCCTGCAATTAATTTCGATTACCATTGATTGTAAATAACGTTTACACAGATAGTAAACTTGACGCTATCGATGTACAATGTTTATATTTACTTAAGCTAACATGGTAATTGCTATTGCTTTACCAAGGATCAATTATTGAGTGCTATGTTCACTCAGAGCATTAATTAAACAATAAACATTGTTGGCTTTGGCGATCAGTTCTTGTTGATAATGCATGCACGCACTTTGGTACTTTTCTCCACTATTAACTCACTTTGCTCTAAATTTATGTTGAAATCTGCATCTCTTTCAATTCTTTTCTTTAAGTAGTATAAGTCGACAATCAATTACTTAACTGGAGTTGACTGAGATTTGTAGGCTATGTTGTGACTGAGGTGCCAGCAACGTTCATCTTAGGTACACCGTACATAGGCCTAACTGGATTTCATACGACTATAATATACTATTATACGTATTTACTAATATTATGAATTTGCATCATTGTAGGACTCAATATAATCATTCGCCTTATGGCTGAGGAAAACCGCGGGGAAACCTTCAGTCAGGACGGCCAGTGACCGACTCAGACCAAGTGATGGGACTCGAACCCGCTGAGCCTGGTGGTTATGAGCCAGCTTACTACGAACAGGAGGAAAGAAAGGGGTGTACAAGCATGGCTCTGGATCTCAGTGGTCATCCCTAGGGACAATCTTCATCGAAAGTTTACAGTTCTATGAGAAATAAAATTATAAAAATAGTAGACCTCGCCCATGCCAGGAACCCGTCCTGGTCCCAGATTGACCATCAAATCCCACAGAAAGAAACTAGTGTTTTACAAAATAAATAAAAGAGTTACACTTAATGACCATGTTGTTAGTTTTGTTGCCAGTTTTTTCTAGCCCGCATGATAGCGATATCAAAAATAGCTTCCGATCTAATTAAAGTGAGTGGAGTGCCGCGGAAACCGCGCGAGGCTTGATAAAAATACTGTGTTGCGGTGCTTGAGCGAACACCCAGCAGTTATAGGACTCGGGTGGGAAAAAATCCCAATAATGGTCATTGGTCTTAATACCAGAAAGCAAACTTGAACCTACAGAATTAAAATTTATGAATGTGTAAGGTGTTGATTGGATAATGGACAGCTGTTTCACCCCAACGACGTTGATAGAAGGCATATTCATTTGTGAATGTAGATTCTGAATCTAGATAGAGAGGTTTCACCCAATCCGCGTTGATAGACAGAGTATATTAATTTGTGAATCTAGATTCAGTATTCTTGTATCTTACCAATTATAATCATTCATCCAGGGTTATTGATGGCAGAATGAAACCCGTACCTTAACTTTAGAGTCCCATGAGTCGTGCTACTGTGTATACGGATACCCCATTTAAATCAGTGGTGGAGAGGTTAATTTTGTTGATTCGCTTTCTATGTTTAGTATACCGTTACAAATGTTTTTTTAATCAATTTCTTTGTGAGTTTGTATAAATTTTGATTGGGAATCATATACCTTAGAGGAAGTACCAAATATACGTACAGTACATTTATAAGTCCGCCCCGCCACGCAACTGACATAAACTTTACTCCAAACTTTCTAAAAGTAAAAATACTTTGTGCACAAAGAACCTTTGAAAGTCCAAGTTTTTTTTTTTTTTTTAAATAAATAAACTCGTTGAAAAGTTAACGAAAAGAAGAACCGACTCAGTGAAATGCCACACTGCATAGTTAAATAGCTACACTATGAAGCTATTGGCTCATCTGAAGCGTCATCGATCTAATATTACCAACTTGTTGAACAGAAATAGACGCATCTTGATCCGACCACGGGAGGGGAGTAACAATTTACTCAAACGATTCAATTGATACACTTCGAACACTGGTTCGATTCCCACCAACCTTTACAATATTCCGTCGAGGCCACGAGTCAGCAAAGATTACACACTTGTTATCTTTGGTGTCAGATGGGCCGGCGCTTTGTTGCCTTACAGTCTATCAGGCATGAACTGCAGCCATACTGATAACACAGGTGGCCATTCATTCAGGTTTCACTGGCAACGTCGGTTATACTGTTATACGTCTTCAAATACATTTCAAAATATAATTTTGAGGTATATTGTCCGTTAATGTTGTCAACCATTTTATGGGAGTAAAATTGTTAAATATCTAACTGAGAAATGTAGGAGTTGGTAAGTTATTAAAAATCATCTTTAAAACCGTATCGTTTGATACGTCATCATTCATTTTTACACTTGTTCTACTAGAAATGACCGCCTGTGACTGATAAAGAAGCATAAATACAACAAATTTGCATTTATCGTCTATAACCACTCAGGCAGGCATTATGATCACCAGGCATTGCAGATAGTTAAATAGTAGTAGTGAATCCCCCCCCCCCCCCCCTTCCCAAGCGGCCGGACCCATCAAAGAACAATTGACTGTAATCTCATCTGTCAACAAGCTCGGCTCTCTTGTAAACATAAACATAACATTACATCTGTGTTAATAACGCACATCCTTTTCGTTGTGTCTTCACCGGTGTTCTGACTTCTGACTAAATGTTTGTCATTAATAACTAATTAGTAATTACCCTAGGCTGCGGAATACAGCGACAAAAAAAAACAAAGTTTCCTCTCGTGAAACGAAGAGTTGCGTTGCGTGTTCTTATAAAACAAACTCTCAACTCACAACTATGTATAAGAGCGTCAGTGACCTCGCGTCCGCAAATAGGCGAACGAGAGCTTTATCCCCCCCCCCCCCCCCCCCCAAGCCATATACACCTGTTCTTGTATCCACTGTTATATTGAACCCCGTAGGCTACTTGAGAAGCAAGGACAAGGTTTCAGTGAAATATCAATATTAATGTACGTGTATTCTTTCAACTGATATACACAATTTTTTCCCTAACGTCCCGTGGAATCCTCAGTTGGCATGGATGCCTTTTTGTTACGGGTGACACCCACTAGTTCGCATGCATAATTTATAAAGAACGTATTCCTGGACAATTACAGTGTAGAATCATAAACAGTGACGAATCGTCGGGGTAGAGTGAGACAATATCTACCCTATACCCACAACAAATACTAAGAATAAAAATTGTAATGTTAATGTTATTCACACTATTTAGTACATTTTAGTATTACGTCCCGTTTATACGTATACAAACCCGTAAAAAAAAAACGAAAATTTTCAAAAATCGTATTACATCCCCATTAAAGTCTTTAGGGGCAAGTGGGGCGCTCTGCCATCTTCCACACTTCTCTTTATGTCTATATTGTGTCTCACCATAAAATATTCGCAAACGTCACAATGAAAGTGGAAGCTTGAAAATGCAAAAGAATGAAGAACAACTTGTTACTTATAACTTGATAGACGAAAGTAATCAAAATTATAGTTGTGTTTGGTACAACTATGCTTTTCCGACGGTGTCTATATATAGCGCAGAGCGTTGGCCAATCATGCTTCGTTACGCTGACGTACTCCTATTATTCTAACATTAACGTATTCCTTTTATAGCAAAATTTAAAGCTTTTAGGAAAAGCAGTAAATTAAGATTAAGACTTGAAAGATCCAATATACAAATTAATTGCTACAGAAGTAACTAATCAAAATCTTTATCGATGCAATAAAATACAATGCTCTATGTTGATTTATGGCCCTCGTTCAAGTGATCCTCATTCAAACATTAAAAGCTCGTCCGCGACTTGAATACCTATGTAAACGAACCTATTAGTATAGGCTTGAAAATGTTCGTCTCAATGTGCATTGTGTAGTGTATAGCTGACGACAGTACAGGTGTGTTGCCTAATCCGTTCAATGTTGTCTTCTGCTGTAACATCTGCACAACGCACGCAATTCTGTTACACACGCTGAACAGTTTTGTAACGAGGCTGCTACGTCACAACCCCCCCCCCCCCTCCCTTTCACCCATCAAGCAACAGGTAGGCCTACACTTGCATGCTGTCAGTCATTGCCGCTTGGTAGAAACATATTGTGGATAGATCCCTCATTTCTTTGAACTGGAATACACGTTTAAAAGTGTTATAGACTAGAGAGAGTAAGATTTTCAATTGAAAATGTGAATCGTTTTCATCAAAAACGTAAAATTACTCAAATTAGATCATTTTTAAGTAAGAAAAATTATTCCCTATTCACAATTTAGTATTTTGAATTGGCATTGAAAGGGAATAAGTGAAGTGAATGCCATGTATCACATAATTGAACTGTAACCCCACGTTGTCTCTTCCCAGATGCTGTGTCGCCTAGCACAGGAGTAGGCTACGTGTCACATTGTGCCCCCTTCCGCAGGAAGCGTCTCAGAAAGTGTTCGAAATCTGTTTCCTGATCTCAAGCTGCTGCGTTCTATAATTAGGTGAACGATTTGATCGAGGGGAACTCTATGTCTTGGTCTCCGCCACCCATGCGGTGCGGATGCCCCGAGCCTGCGAGGCAGCGCAAAACTACAACCCCACTGAGGGTCGAACTCAGATCGTCTGCTGTCCAAACTAAATATATAGAGGAGCATTCATGACGCATGACTTTTTCAATAATTGCTAACTAAATATCTCCATTTATAATATGCCTACCCTTCAGAATAGTGAATAGCCTAGTTATTATTGTGAATATGCTCATTTTTTCGTCTTTGCTTTAGAAGAGCACCAAGTATTGTACTGAATATGTAACGTTTCCATGTAATATGATATGCTTTATTGTAACCCATAACAATAAAAAAAAAAACATATGCACATGCACATGTGTATAATGTGCAAATAAACTCGCATATTGTCCATATATAAACGGTGTTTTACCGCGTGCGCAGAACGACAGAAAACAGACTTGTTATTTATCAATCGGCGATGTCACCATAGAGAGGGACTGGAGGATGAGTCGAGTGATGCATGGGATTAGTCTAATTAGTGCGTATCATGTTACTCCCACGCCATTCAGCAGCCTACTCTTGGCACGCCCCCCTCTGACAGACAGGGCAGCGGTTGTGTTACCCCATCCATTTGTCTGCCAAGAATAACTCTCGTGTATTGTGTTGACAGGCGGCCACGTGGACTATACACAGTACGCAGGACACACGTCGTGTGCCGCACTGATGAATGAATGAATGAATGAAGTGAGGTGGTCGCTAGTGAACTTGCCCCGTTATTTCTAAATAAAGATAGGCCTATACAGCGGCAAATTATGTGTTGCTCTCTTTGTATCGTGTCTTGGTACAATGTCGATCACGTTGATAGGGGTGTTGTGTTGTAACTAATGTTTTACTCAAAATAAATAAATAAATAAATAAATAAATAAATAAATAAATAAATAAATAAATAAATAAATAAATAAATAAATAAATAAATAAATAAATAAATAAATAAATAAATAAATAAATAAATAAATAAATAAATAAATAAATGAATGAATGAATAAATAAATAAATGAATAAATAAATAAATGAATGAATGAATGAATAAATGAATAAATAAATGAATGAATGAATGAATGAATGAATGAATGAATGAATGAATAAATGAATAAATGAATAAATAAATAAATAAATAAATAAAAAAAATGAATAAATATATAAATAAGATAAATTTAAGAATTGCTAAGGAGTAGACTACTTGCCGCGTGCCTGATGCACCGCGCGCTCACGAGTCGCACCTCAAGGTCGTCACGAGTGGGCCGACGTCATCATAAGAAACGCAACAAGGTCACTTCACTTGACAACGAGACATCCCTAAACATGAGTTGCTTCGGCGTTGTTTTATTATAATATAACCCTATACGATTGTTTATACCGAATAAAAGATGAAGTTAATTTCATTTGCCTGGAGGCTAACGTTGAATTGACATTTGCAACTCACTGCTCACTGCAAATTTTACAAAAAAACCCAAGCCCGTTTATAACTCGTGCTCTTATTTTTTCAATCACTGTCAAGCAATAATAATATTAATAATATGCTAAAATAAAAATTCAAAATACGCATGTTACTGTTACTAGACTACTTTTGATTAAAAATGTTATCAGAAAAGTGTTTGATTTGTTGTCTAACTTTTTTCAATAACAATGATTCATGAAGTTAACCCTGCAAGTGAAAACCAATTGGTGAAGTACATAAAACTAACAAAAACAAATGTAGTTTTAGAAATAAATCAGTACACCAATGGCATTAGGTATACCTAAAGATAAAGTAAAGTGTAAAATATTTAAAAAATTTCAGTCAATATTGGCAGCGCAGTTTCATTTGGTGGTCTTTTTGTTACACTTGATCGGTTTGTTGACTTGGACCATTTATATAAGTTATTATATCAATAAACCAATAGACAATAATAATAAAGATAATAATAATAATAACCAACAACAGATGGACTGAACACATTGGAATGCACGGGTGTTGGCGTGAGGCAAGTGAGAGCGACTCACGGCGATGGATCATCAGGCATGAAGGTGCTATTCTTACTGTTATTACTTTGCAAGTGATTGATTTTCCTCATTCAGAAAACAGACTACAAGTGATTATAATGATGTTCTGAACGTTATCCTCTTCAGTGTCTAGTTTATGAACCAAGAGGTTAGTGTTGGGTAATAATAACTAAATAGCTAAATAAAATAACTACTAATAGTTCGAGTCTTGAGGATCGTCCATGCAGACAAGTAAGCGCATAGGTTACTCCTTGTAGGCTTGTAGGCTAGGTAGGTACTCCGACTCGTGAGGTTACTGGTTCGATCCATGTGTTTGACCGCAGTCTGTTTTCTGCATGAGGAAAACATCAGATACCCTACGGGCTACAAACATTACGGTGTAGACTGCCAAGGTCAGTCACGTTTGAATGTGGGTAGAGTTGTCCCATCGTAACGAAATAGCCGAGTCCACATTTACTTCAAACAGTTCTATTAGTGGTAATAGTTTCACTACCGTGTATCCCCGACATTGTGGGCGTCACTTATGACCCTAGTGCACTCGACTAAGAGAAGTTTACCACCTTATGAATTTATTAAATAACGCCAGGAATCTAAGGAGTTTCGTTGAAACGGTGTGCGTGAAAGGGGGCGGGAGATAATTGGATCTTAGGTCGGCATGACGTCACATTAGTATAATTAGTTGCTTTCAATTCGAGTACAAGACTGAAAATAAATTGGTTTGATTCCCGCCTCCAACTATCTCGATCTGAAGGTGCTGTATACCGTCTTTGGACTTCTCGCATAACAATAATTTTCTTGTTACTCATACCGTAATTATCACTCATAGAAATAAATTTTGATAGTTGGTTCCCTTTCCCTTATTATTGTTTTTTTTTTTTGGCAAACAGTCGATTTTGCACAACCTATAGAATTTTCAATTTTGTATAAAAAAAACAACAAATACAAACACATGCAGATCATGTTGTTAAAACTGTACTGTTACTGTGTGTGATCGTACTGAAGTGTGCTTCACGTGGTCTGACCATTCACACATTTGATTTTAATTTATTTACAAAAAAACATTGAAAATTGCTTCCTAAAAGTCTAAAATAATATAAAACCCGGTATATTATGAATGATATTTTAGTCCGGGGATATATTGTTTTCTCCGTGAATCCGCGCTTCCAATCGTGGTGGCTGCCACAGATAAAACAATTTAGTGCCGCACTTAATATTTAGCGGGCCGTCATAATAATAGTGACTAAAGAGAAAACTGTAGTGTTTTGACACATTTTACACAATAGTGTCAGCGCGCTGTCTGCTGGTCCTAATCCGCCTCTGGTTTCAGCTCTACTCGACAAATAGCCGTGTCGGCTCGACCTGTTGCTGGCAGTGTTCGCCATTCAACAGGTAGGCCTGTCTGCTCTGAGAGATTGCTGGCAAACTGTGCCGCAGTGTCTTGTTCTTTAACTTCTTAGAATAACGCTAATTCGCCACGTCGTGGGAAGAATTACCCGTCGCTTCGGAGTTGAAGTTCTGACAGCTATAATCACTATCGTTGAAAAGAACTGAACTGTACATTCGTGTTTAGCGTTATTGGTACTACTCTCTGCTCGGACACAAAACGAATTCTTTCCAACTACACAGAATGCTAATTTCCAAAATAGACTCTCGATGAATATTTATATGTGTTTGTGTCTGTGAGTTCGAGATAATCGGAACCTCTTAAACGTGTGGTAGTGGTGGCATACGCTACGTGAATGCACAATCGAAAGTAGCGCGTCAAAAACGTAAGGGGGAGGGGGGGCACTTTCCCTTGAGTGGAATTTTAATGATTCGGTTCGGAAGTTTCTTACAAGTTACACGTAGAAGAATTTTTAGAACAAGCAACTGCAATTTATTAGTAAATGCATGTTTGGTAAATGAGCAAACAATTAGGAAAAATTAAAATTTTGTAATTTGGCACGGCTTCAGTCAATAAGTGTTTGGTATGTTCTGCTATCTATCCCAAAATGTGATCTCCAGTTTGTCCCACATTCATGCAACGTGTAAACATTCCATAGTAAATCTAATAAAATGTATTGAAGACCATCTCAAGCTTGAAAAAAGGTAAACAAAAAATTCCCCTGCGGGGCTAACCTGGGGGCCCACCTGGGGGGAGCTGACCCCAGTGGCGTAACTAAGGGGGGGGTTTAGGGGGTTTAAACCCCCCCCCCGAAACTACATCGAGAATGATTTTTCTTACCGATCGGTCTCTGAAACGATTTTAGAATTGAAGATATATTTGAAAGCCCTTAAAAAGCTACGATTAGAGATCTAATCCAAATTTTATTATAAGGCCTTTATTTGCAACAGAATACAAATTCCACTAGTGCAAATTCAATATAGACATACACAAACAGCGGGGAAAAGTCTATCTTTAGCATTTTTTTTTATGGGAACATCGGGTAGGCTAATTTGAAACTGAGTCACCCCCTCAATACCATTGCCCGAAAGTGTATAAACAAAAAATGACAACTTTTAAAAAACCCAACCTGAGGCTGGGGTGGGAGGAGGTGAGAGGTGGCTGGACACTGTCAGGCGGGACACAGCGCGACATGTACGAATTTCCGCCTTTTACCGCAAATTTCAAGGGAGCGGGAGACCATTGGCACAATATTCCAATTCGTAAATTCGTTCTTACCGATCGGTCTCTCAAACGATTTTAGAACTAAAGATATGTTTGAAAAGCCCTTAAAAAGTTACGATTAGGGATCTAATCCAAATTTTATTATTAGGCCTTTATTTGCAACAGAATACAAATTCCACTAGTGCACATTCAATATAGACATACACAAACAACGGGGAAAAGTCTATCTGTAGCATTTTTTTTATGGGGCCATTGGGTAAGCTAATTTGAAACTAAGTGATCCCCATAATACCATGGCCCGAAAGTGTAAGATCCTTAAACCACTTCAGTGTATAACAATCGCTACAAATAACATGTTTATTATATTTATAATATCACTTCACTTAGATAAGACGCAAATAATTTTTTTCAATAATTCAATTATATTTATGTGTTCATTTACAAATAATATACCTTTCGCTCGAAACAGTAAAAGTGAGGTACCTATAAATAAAAATGCATTAATCTAATATTACAATATCACGATCTGTGAATTAAAATTTAAATGTATGTGACTTGTGACCACAATGTTTCACTTCATGTTGAGATTATATTGAACAACCATAAAACATTAAACACACAATTTCTATGCAATTCTTATTTAGAACTAAATTTAATACCTACTGTAACACTGTAACTTCAATATAATACAAACAAAGAAGTAGTGGTTCGAGTAGTATTCTTTGAGTCTATAAAAAGCACGAAATAATTATAAAAGTGAAAAAAAAATTCGCCTTCGGCGAAATGGCCTCCGGCGGCTGGGGCTTCGCCCCAGACCCCTTTCAGCCCCCTCATCTCACTTTTCCCTAACTAACCCCCCCCGAAATAATTCCTAGTTACGCCACTGGCTGACCCCCCGGCGCTTTGCCTTGTTTGTGGGGTTCCACTTTTTCCTTAAATTAAGCACTGGTCTGTAGAGAGTACAGTACAGGATATGAGGGGATGAGAACTGTAATATTATGTTCACGCCCACAACTCTGTCGGAATACACAAAAATAATACTCATTCCACAGTATTATTCTTTCGTATAGGGAAAATTACACTTTTTAAGTTTTTACGTAGTATCTTGTTTAATTATTTTTCAATTATCGTCAAATTATTATAGTTTGTTTGTCCAAAGCTCCACTAATTTACGACGCTGGCGATTTCTTGGCACTCTGCATGAAAACCGCGTCAAATACGATAACGAAGGTGTCGTAGCGACAAACTAATTTCTACTCGATGTTTTAATTTATTTCTAATTCTAAAGTCAACGATCATAATGTTAGATTAGGTGGGACAGTTTGCCTTCCATTCTAATAAAACTACCAGGCTGAATATACCTGATGATAACTATGAGATGCATTATGCCTGCTAAGTAACTGCATAAAGTGTCATCTAATGCACGACTGTGAAGAAACGTTAGCGCTTAAAAACAAGCAATCGAGAAATGGTTTACAAAAAGTGAGTACAAAAATGTAAAATAAAAAAAAAAAATAAATAAAAAAATAAGGAATAGTATTTACGCATACTTCAATGTTGGTATTGTTATTATTGTTGTTGTATGCAACATTGATATTGCTAGTTGCTTGTTGATTAATACAGTTGAGTGTGATATCTGAAATGAAAGTTGTATGGGACATGTATGCAAATCTACCGTATGCGGGGTTCGAGCCCATGCTGGCACAACAGACATCTCACTAAGAATTGTCTTCCGTCATTCCGTTCTCACAATATCATAGGTACTGATGATTCTGTTGCTAATTACGTCAGGTATATTATATTTATTCCAGTCATGTTATTGGTGGTGAAGATATGAACATTATTTATAAACACCCGTGCTTTAAGCGGGATTCGAACCCAGGTCCCTGCGCGACACACACTGTTATGCCCACCTTTATTGTTGTTGAAAACAGTACAACAAATAATTATACCAACATAAAAATATTTATGCCGCGGTTCATTGCCCCCTGACGGAAGTTTGCAGCAACTTTACATTTTGTAACCAAGTGTTTATGCCCACCCTCATGAGGTAAAAATACGCTTCTCAGTTGGATTCAAGCTGTCAACACACGCATATACTGACTGTTCTCAACGCGTATCATATAAACACATGTCCACTATAATATACGTTGAACGAGACGCCAACGTTGTTATAATGTTAGGTATGTTTTGTTTCACTGTCCATGTAGATAGGCTACAGTTTTGTTTATATTTAAAGGGCGGAGGGAAATATATGAGAGGGCGCCTGAAGAAACAAGAGCTCTTCTCTCCTCTGTAGAGGTACGATCTCATATAGGTACGTAATTACTTTATTTGTTATGTCATAGGGTTTTTTATGTTATAGGGTTGTGAATGAGATGCATGTGCTGGGAACTTTATAAGTCGAGGCGCGATGGTGACATGAAGACGTAAACACAACCCAGCACATGACTTATCTACAAACATAACATCAGCTGTTATCATTTCTAGATAGATATTACATAATATCCTACTTCTGAAATAGCACTTCA
The DNA here is from genome assembly GCA_945910005.1 of Isoperla grammatica. Classification (NCBI taxonomy): domain Eukaryota; kingdom Metazoa; phylum Arthropoda; class Insecta; order Plecoptera; family Perlodidae; genus Isoperla; species Isoperla grammatica. Next base: position 40,050,503 of record OX246738.1, on the reverse strand, counting down.
CGCAAATAAACTGCATCAATACTTAAACGAATTATGATATAAAAAAAAAATGGGGTTTATATAAAATATAAATTTTTGTTTTGACTTTCGTCATGTGGGATTGTCATACGCGCTAATGACATTTTCATGCGCGCTTTTCAAACACATCGACGAACATGTGCGCGGTTGTCATACATCTTTCCGTGATCAGGGCACGATAGTTGTCCGGCCCGAGGGCAATGGATTGCGTCAACATGTGGAAGTCAGACGTAACACTTGCAACCGAGGTATGAGTAGGCAGGCCTACTTAGCACGTGCTCGGCAAGATTAGAGAGAAACAAGACTCACCATCAACGTCAGAGTAACCCCATCCAAGACTCATGGTGATGTGTTGATGTTGTCGCTGCTTAGAGATACGTCGGACTGTTTACAATCGAGTGGTGGTAGTAGGTCTACCTATCTGTGGTGGTCACGTGACAAGACCCCCCCTGCCCCTCCCTCCTGGCTCCAGCGGCGGCGAAGACACTCATAGTTGGGGGGTCTCTGAGAAGTGTCTGCATATTTGTTTCTCGCGCACGCGTCACTTCACTTTCCCCCACTCTAGATATTCCGCGGAAAAGGATTGTATAATACTTGGGTTCACTTTTTTTCTACGCAAGGTCTTGTCATACCGGTCTCTGATTGGCCGGCGAGCGACCAATCCGCATCGTCTTGCCGCTCGTTTCGAACTGCTGGACAGTCGAACGCTGAGGACTCGAGACCAGGCACTTATTTTGGGAGTGATACGGGAGTATGGGCCAACTATGGCGTCTACCTTCGTAGAGTGGGGGATTAACTTGATTATAATGCGATATCGTTGATATAGGCTATATATCTGTATTGGAAGGAAGGAGACATGATATATCATGCAATGCGTGACTGAACGCTCAAGCTCGCCAAACCGTTCACACGCCCCCCCCCCCCCCCCATCGAAACTTGTTCATGTTAATGAATCCAATAAATAACTTCACTGTCACCTATTTTTTTGCTTGGATAGGTTTATGGAGATGCTTATCTACCTATTGGCGTAATACCTGTTGCCACTAAACGCAAAGTAGCACTGCGGTTTGGGCGGGTACTAACTATATAGGCCTACGTGACCCAAGAACCATCTATTACCACCAACAACGTCTCAGATACTCATAAGAGAGAAAACACAGTCAACGGATGGGTAAAATTAACAAGTGCTTTCAAGTTGCTAATAGAATAATAGTTTTGATGTGCCCCTCTTCAGGTGTCTAACTAGGTATATTAGGGTGTTTGGATAGTTGGTAAGGAATGTGCGAGGGTGCTGATAGTATGAATCAGTCCCAGCATTCGCCTTTATGACTGAGGAAACCTTGGAAAAACCTTCAGTAAGAACTGACGGTGGCGGGAATCGAACTGGTGACCTCCCGAATTAGAGTCTCGCGTCTTAACGCTGATGAGTCACCTCTATTGGTCTCTATCAGGCCACCAGGGGTCTTGAATCACATATTTAGCCACAATTGTTGTGTTCAATCGCCACACATCAGTTCAAGAATATGTTACACATTGTCTTTGTTTTATATACATACATATTATTAATAATTCTACGGATGGGACGTTTAAACGTACTATGAACGTTTATATATTTGTCAAGAAGTTATTGAAAGCGCATCACGGTTAGTGGGAAGCGAAATAGCTAATAATCGCGTGTTGTTGGTTTCATATTTGTAGTTCCTTAAACGACCATAGGATTACAGAATTGTGATGGCATTATTACAAAATGTTGTTATTTCCTTATCATAACTCATTACGGTTTTGTGTAAGAGAGAGGAGGGTGGGGAGGAAGGAGGGGGAGGGGGTCAGTTAATGAGAGATTTTATATGTTTATGCTATAGTAATAGCTGTGGTGATAGTTCTATCCCATCCCTAATGAATTTCCCAGTCATCGTCATTCATCATTTTTCGTAGGAATACCCGTTATAGGGTGCACACCAGCTTTACCTGATGTACCCCTCTTCAGCTGACTAACTAGGTTATTAAGGGTGTTTGGATAGCTGGGGAGGAATGTCCTAGGGCTGTTAGTAGGACTCAATCCCACCATTCGCTTTTACGACTGAGGAAAACCTCGGAAAAAACCTTCAGTCAGGACTGCCGGTAGCCGGAATCGAACCGGCGACCTCCCGAATTAGAGTCTCGCGTCTTACCGCTGAGCCATGCACCTCTATCGGTTTCCCAGTCATGTTTATTTAAAATGAAATACATCCACGGAGTTTTATATTTCTTTCATTTATACTGATATAGGGAGAAAGCTTTCCGCACCATTTAGTAACTAAGGTTGGAATTCATAGTCGGCCCCTACACCTAGGGGCGCCCATTGTTACCAAGGTAACAATTGTTTGCTTGTTATTTCCCATAAACAAAACAAATCCATAGCAACAATGGGTGCCCCTAGGTGTAGGGGCCGACTATGAATTCCAACCTAAGTAATTCGAACACCACATTGTTGGAGAGTAACATCATCGAGTTTATTAGTGTGGCCATTTTAGTACGTAACTAAATAAGCCAGAAACCCCAACCAAAGTGCGAAATTGTGACTTCCGGTACTAGTTAGCTGTTAACGGTGATTTTAAAATTGCGCCGATGCAGATCCAATAAAGGATGATTCGCACTATGGGTAAGCTCTCGCTCCGCTCAAGGGACGATCACGCTCACGTGATTTAGGCTAACGTTCACACTAGACGCTCACGCCGCGCTCACGCCGCGCTCAAAAAGAGTCAGTTGCACAGTCGTAGTGTGGTAGTAGAGTAGAGTTCATGTCCGTGTGTGCTGTTCCATGGCAATTGCATAAAGTGTAAACAGCTAAACATGAGTGTACTTTGAAGGTGTTAATAAAATACAATATGCAAACTTATTCAAAACCTTTCCCACCTCTTCTCAAAGTTTGTTTTTTGCAACATTGTCACTATAACGTGCAGAACCCATGTCGTAGAGATCTGGTCTCTCACGTACCAACTCAATCAGTTGCTCTTCCACTGTAGAAATGACGAATGCAAACAGAAATATTTGTCAACGTATACAATAAATGAAGGGTGAGCGAGGGTTGACCGCAGGCAACTTGTTCACACTGGCGCTCAGGTCAAGGGAAGGGACAGTCTCGCTCCACTCAAAGATTCTTCCAAACTTTCACCGCGCTCAAGTGAGCGAACCGTGACTTGAGCGAACCCTTCAGTGTGAACACACAGGCCCAAACCAATGCAATAATATTTGACCGTCCCTTGAGCGGAGCGAGAGCTTACCCATAGTGCGAATCATCCTTAATGCACTTGGTTGTGCAAAGTACAGAATTATTTAGGAAATTAACTGCGTGACTGGATGTAATGAATCACAGTACTGGGGTGAACCTCAAAGTTAAATATAATGTTGATGCTTGAAGTGATGTAACTGGTTTCGAGATAACTCTTTTTTTTACTTTATCAGATGTCCGATATACAGATTTACAAGATCTTGGTTTGTTCTGGTTATGGACCCCCCCCCCCCCCCAGACCCCTTCACCAGGATGACTGGATATCCTCTGAAATATCGCTGGAGTTGAAAACAATGTGCATTCATTTATTTGAAAGTTATTCTGTATCATTCACAAATAGAACCTAGTACCTGTGGTGTTACCTTACATAAAATGAATTGAAAGAAGCATATTTTACACTGGGGTTTCGTCACTTCAAAATAATTATATTAAACAAAAAATACCCGGAGCTGTTTGACTGGGTTTGCTGGTAGCTGTTATACCTGTAGAGAATTACGGTATTTCAGTTCAATAAATAACAAATTGGAGACACAAGGTAACAAGTAGATAGCGCTGCTAAGCAACCTACTTTAGAGATCCATAACCTCCTTATCTGCGCCATTGATGATCTATCAATAAAACAACAATAAACAATAATTGACAGCTAAAGTAGAATGAAAGGTCCGTCAATCCCCTAGCGGAGGTTCGTGGGAGCTCGACTAGCCTTCGCTAGGGGGTTTACGGATCTTGGTCAGAATGCATCTGGGGGGCCAAAATGGCTTATAAGAAAAACTATTTGAGTGAAAACCAGAAAATTAAAAGCAATAACACCCGTTGGGCAATTTGGAATCATACGTTATTCACAGTGGAAGTTAGAAGTCTTATTTTTCACTGAAACACGGCCAACTCGTGAAAAAAGCCGCTGAGTTTTCATTTGACCAAGTGCGCAAAATGTGTGTGGGGTACGCAAGTACAAGTTCCAACTCTCGAGCAGAGAACAGCGTGTTCGTCTAGTTCCTACTTCCTAGTTCCTAAATAGGCGCATGCACGACCGTTGGACGATTGACCGGTCCAGCTGACAGGCACAGCGTTGGTGCTGGTTTCAAGCAAGTAGCGACGGCGTCACAACGACTTCAGACGTCTCTGTTTATACAACGTTAAGTAGTTCACTTTTTACCAACCAAGGTTTATTTTTATTTATATTGCGCTCCTTTTAAAGGGGTATTTAGCAAAAAAATTAATAAAACATCACAGCTGTGGTTGAAGAGAAGGGGGTATGCAAAAGGCAAACGTCCATACAACGCAAGAAAATAAAACATTGAAAATTAACTTCTTTTACGGTAGAGAACCTGCTCTTCTTGCAAGACTTTAGTCAGCCATCTCGAGCGAGTTGTACGGTTGTTAGGTGTTGCCGACAGTCGACCGCTAACCAGTACATAAGCACCGCGCCGGCGTATCCCGCGCGGATACCTTTCGGCGGGAATCTGGAACGGTAATTCCAAAAGTAGCCGTGTTGCCGTGTTTTGTTTCGGACAAAACCAACATTGAATATATACCAGTCAAAGAAAGATACAACAATGAGTTGCCTAGCAACACGTTGTTTGTCCGCCTGTGATGTCACAACCCCCTCAATTGAGTCATTTAAAAATGAAGCAGTCTTCATGATTCTTAGAAGAAGAAGAAGAAGAAGAAGAAGAAGAAGAAGAAGAAGAAGAAGAAGAAGAAGAAGAAGAAGAAGAAGAAGAAGAAGAAGAAGAAGAAGAAGAAGAAGAAGAAGAAGAAGAAGAAGAAGAAGAAGAAGAAGAAGAAGAAGAAGAAGAAGAAGAAGAAGAAGAAGAAGAAGAAGAAGAAGAAGAAGAAGAAGAAGAAGAAGAAGAAGAAGAAGAAGAAGAAGAAGAAGAAGAAGAAGAAGAAGAAGAATTCTTAATTTTTAACAAAGACATCCGCAATTTTAGTTGGATTATTGACACTTCGTGTACCAACGCGTTCAAGGGGGTGCGTCTACGCTCGCACGCGAACCCCCCCACATTGATGCTTTGTTGTTGTTGTTTCGTAACAAAGGTGCCATTCTTTCAATCTCATTTACTCTGTCTTGTTGCACAGGGGGTGAACATCACGTTTATGTGAAGATAATATAATAGAAACAAAAATAATACTATACATAATAATAGATAATAATAATAATAGTAATATATATATATATATATATATAGTAATAGACAATAGTAGGGAGTACCTAAAACAGATAGATCGTTATCCAAAAATAACGTGGATATAATTTTTAGGTAAGCTTCTTCAAGATAAGTTCCAATTCTATTAACATTTCAAGTTTGAAATTTTTCTTTCCCGCTGCTGCCCCTACGGTCCATGACGTCAATCGTTGCAGGTAAACAAGTGAATTTATCGAAGCTCTTTACAATAGAATTAATTGATATGAGTGAAATTATCTGAGCAACGTTTCTTGATATGATTGGTCGGTTGTGATCCAAACGTTTTACGTAGTAAACCGTGTTTCCCGCCATAATGACGTCAAAGTTTCAGGTATTTGTTTTAGTAGCAATCGGGCCTTCCACATGAGCCGAGCTGTTTTACACGGGAACAACGTACTTTTCTATATCTATACTCTCTTGTAAGTTTATCATGACCGTGACTGTTGGCTGCAAAGAACACGAGTCCTGTGAGATCGTTCGTGTCGTGTTGGTTGTAATCGTTCACTCAAAAACAAAGCCATATAGATTAGTAAACGACTCACGCGAGCTTGTTGTGTGTCGTTTAGACAAACTGCGCGTAAAGCAATACATACAGCAAGAACTGATTGTTCCATTGGTATACTTTAAACTTTAAGGCATGTTTTAAGTATTGTACTTGTGTGTAAAATGTTGTGGGGCTTCCTGAAGTGATATGTACGTGATCATCACTTGCTATTGGCTGATTGCTGTGGCGGACCGCGTGGGAAACACTCAATCAGCCAATAGCGAGTGATAATCACGTACCACTCAAAGTAAGTATTGTCACGTAACAACTTTCAGGAACAGCCCCCCCCCCCCCTTTAAAGTTAAGTAAAGTAAAGGCAGGTCGGTAAAGTAGTTCTACTTTACTGATCTTTGCAGACGCATCCCGTGATTGGTGTTGCTGCAGGTTGCAAGATGTCTGTCTTCCACACGCCGTAGAAACTGAATTCCGCTTCCGGGTAACGATCCCCTTTGAAAATCAGTAGATTCTTCACTCATCATCAAACCTTCTTACAATCCAACATGGCGACGAGGAAAACAAGAATTTTTTAATCGATTCCATCTTAAATCTTCTGAAATCACAGATAAAAAATACATATAATCCCTAATTCGATGAATACGTTTTCGTCTTGATGATGGCGACAAACTATAGCCACCATTAATTTCCCACCCGTTAAGATTTATTAGCCTTTTTAAAGTTCAACAGGTAAACATTATATACACTAGAACATTCGAGTTCGAGTTGTGTCCCATTCCGATCCAACGACAGTGTTGGTCAACGGTGGAAGAAGAGGCTTAGCCGGTTTAAAGTGTATCTCAAAGCCCATAAAATTAACAAGCCAGTCAACCGTTTCCTTCTCTACATAGGCGAAGATACATTTGACACCCCAGTACAGGCCTTGTCAGGCGTAAGACGTATGACCAACCGTAACCACGTTTGAATATGCAAATATCGGTACGTTTATCAAGCGGACTGACTTCAGTACGCACTGAGTTTGGAACCCGTGGGTGTTACACGGAGAAGTAAGAAAAGTAAAAAGCAGAAAGTGGAGAGTAGAGATAGTGTGTAGCTTACGGGACTTTTCACTTGTTCAACATTGTCCTACTTCGGAGAGAACTTCTCACTTTTGTTCTTTTCCCGTAAGCTACACGCTATCTCTACTCTTCACTTCCTGCTTTTTACTTTTCTCACTTCTCCGTCTAACACCCGCTTTAGCAAGCATGCATACTTCAATCCAGCCATCCCCAGTCCTATTCAATCGGGCTAGATCTGCTGAAATAAACTCGAGCTGAGGTATTTATCAGTCGAACTCGCACCGCCAATTGCGAGCCCAGTCCGCTTGATAAACGTAGTTTATAAGTTGACTGAACTGAACGTTGCAATAGCCACCGAATTGGTTCGAACGAAATATTGTGTAACTTCCCAAGTGTGAAGCTGTTGTTATAGAAGAATATGTTGACCAGGACTACGAGAGACTGCTAAAACTCTCAAATTCCTGCAAGATATGGTACCGAAAAGAACAAGTACCAGTAGTTAAAACCATTTGTCACACATGCGAGTTGAATATGTAATGGCTACAGCACACTTGAAAAATCGTTGAAAACCGATATTCTAGCTATTGCAAGTAACTAAAAAATGCAGGTAAAAAAAATAACTACCCTACTGAGTAGATGTAACTTAAAAAATTAAAATTTCGTGGAATCCTTCTTAACATTAATGTGATTGATCAGTAAACGCACTTGTGCGAGAAATCAACAATGAGTTTTTTTGGTAACCTCCAAAAGCTTTATTTATATATAATATATACATATACATATTATATCCTTTTTTTTTAATAAATCCGTTGACTAGCAAAATAATCATAATATGATGCATAATTATAGAATTTAGCTGACCTTCCTCTCTTCTTGTCTGATTGTTTTCTCAATATAATAATAACGGGAAAAGTTTAATGTTTTTAAAAGTCGACGACAATGACGACACAATTAGTTGTTTCGTCCATTGAATTTTAAAATAACCGCCTGTTTAAAAATATTTATCGACCTTTCTCCCCCGGCAACAGCCGGTAGCATGTGGTTCGATTTGTTGCCACTTTGCGCACAGTCCGGCAGCAAAAAGCCACCGCCCTTCAAGTTTTTACTGGACCGTTGTGTCAGTGACACGTGTAGTTCTATGGATGACAGCTGCTGATTTTTGGTAAATATTTTCCTTTTTTCCAAGTTACAATGGATCCTGTCAAAAAATTGCAATTGCAAGTCGATGAGCTTAAAGTTGCACTTGCAGAAGCACAGAAAAACAATGCTGCTCAACCAACGAGGGACAAAATTACACAGATGTCTTCGGAGGTTGTGGATTCTAACCCTTACAGGTAAACTCCCTCTAGAGTCTAGGCCTATCTAGGTCTAAGCCCTATGGTCTGGTAGGCCTGGCCACTTAAGTTATTTCCATTTTATGTGGTATTAATTGTAATTAATTCACATTTTCAGTCGTTTAATGGCTCTGAAAAGAATGGGTATTGTGGACAACTATGAGAAAATTCGTGAATTCACAGTCGCTGTTGTAGGGGTTGGTGGAGTGGGAAGTGTCACTGCAGAAATGCTGACCCGATGTGGTATTGGAAAGGTAAGACCGTCATATTCTTTCTGCTTTTAGCCTTCTATCTGCCTTCAATCTGCCTACCATTTCGAGGCCCAGTACTAGGCCTAGGCCTAGGCCTAACCCTAGCCTAGGGGTTTGGCCTAAATGGTTATACTGTTGTTAGCCTATTCATCTCAGGGCCAACAATCCAATTACCTAGAGCAACTCCTGTTATTTAAGAGCAAGTGTCCTCCTTTTTGCTCTTGCACACATCGTAACCCCATGCACCAATAAGAGTTTTGTTTTATGGCCTTACTGTGGGGCCAGTGGTAAAAGAGCACCAGTCCTGCAGAACCGTAGGATCAAGATTCATTTTGCAGTCTGAACAAATGTTTATTTACTTATATGTTTACATATAGGCTACACTGGACTGATATATATTTTGTTCTCTACTTTTACAGTTGATGCTTTTTGATTACGACAAGGTCGAGCTGGCAAATATGAATAGACTCTTCTTCCAACCGCATCAAGCAGGTCTGTCGAAAGTTGCAGCTGCTGCCAATACTTTATCGTTTATTAATCCAGATGTTGAAATGGAAACTCACAACTACAACATCACGACCGTTGACAACTTTCAACACTTCATGGACCGAATCAGTCATGGAAGTTTGACCGGGGGACCGGTCGACCTTGTTCTGAGCTGCGTCGACAACTTTGAGGCTCGCATGGCCATCAACTCGGCGTGCAATGAGCTCAACCAGTCGTGGTTCGAGTCGGGAGTCTCCGAGAACGCAGTTTCCGGCCACATACAATTCATAGTCCCGGGAGAATCCGCTTGCTTTGCAGTAAGTTTATCGGCACACGGGTAATTCAATTCAATTCATATTGGTGTCAGGTTGGTTTATCACAGATTGCCTGATATTTGAGAATTGATGTTATATGAGATGAGGGAAAATTCTCTTTTTTCCTGTGCAGAATTGGCCCCTTCAGCCATTCTTCTTTCTTGCTTTCCAATACAAGGCTGCCTCCCTCTCTGTCCTGCTCATTTCGTTGGACAGGGAGTCAATGAAAATTCCCTTAGTCAAACAATGTAATGGAGAATAAGAATTGTGTCAATGCAAACAATAGGAAAATACAAGTTGTGATATTGGGGTTGGAAAATGTGGTTGGACTGGATGAGGTAATATGTTGAAAAGACCTCTGTGATGCAGATTCTGCAAAGAGACCGGTTCTGTTCTGAAATGAAGCTACACGCAGTCATGTTAGTAAGCTGATGGTAGTGGCTGCAGGGTGGAATTTGCCTGAGCCACTACCTAGCAGAGGCAGACAAAATATAAATTTTTGTTTTTGTAATCGCTTACCAACAGAAGTGGTAGGCCTAAATTGTTGGTGAAAAAAATTTCAAATTTACTGTGGTGGATTTTTTCTTTCAATATTTTGGGGGGTTTTGGAGATGTATTGCAGATTAGAATAATAGTAAGGGTTAAGCAATCATACAGGCCCATACGTGATTGTGTTTCTTGTAAAAAAAATTGCTTTTTTTTCTTGCTGCCCCAAATAAGTGATTTCATAGTAATAAAAATATATGTACGGTATAGGCCTACCTTCGTTTTTTTAGTAGTGTTTGGCGCTGTGCTCTTTTCTGCCAACCCTCTTTCATTGAAATATTTTGTAAACGTTGCGAAATAAACAAGGAATACAAATTGTCCGCAGTGCGCCCCGCCCCTCATTGTCGCCTCCAGCATCGACGAGAAGACGTTGAAGCGCGACGGCGTCTGCGCTGCCTCGCTGCCCACCACGATGGGCATAGTCGCCGGTTTCCTCGTCCAGAACACGCTGAAGCACCTGCTTCGGTTCGGCCAGGTGACGTACTACCTGGGCTACAGCGCGCTCACCGACTTCTTCCCGACGATGCGCCTGCGTCCCAACCCCACGTGCGACGACGTCCACTGCCTTGCGAGGCAGGCCGAGTACCGTGCGCGCCCGCACGTCGAGGAGGCCGCGAGTCTGACGATAGAGACGGCGGTGGTTCACGAGGAGAACCACTGGGGCATCAGTCTGGTGGACGAGACCGACCCGGACCTATTGTGCGACGACGGTCGGCTGGGAGACGCGCTCGGACTGGTGGAGGGACTGAGCGTGGCCTACACGGTCCCGGCACCCGAGAGCTTCCAGGACTCTATCGACGAGGACTCTGCGGGGGCCGAGGCGCAGCCCAGCCTCGACGAACTCATGGCGCAGATGAAGGCCATCTGAGCCCGTTCCCGCTTTGGTTTTTTGGTTATCTGTTTCTGTATTCGAAGCTCACACCAATTTCTTTGACACCAACTTCGGGAATTTACTTAAATCTATCGACATGTTTTACCGACGTACACGTAAACGGTGACTGACATGAAGAGGCAGGTAATAAATCTAGTGTAATTGTCCCCCATTGAAAATCAGTTCCTGTAACCAAGTAAGTAGACTATTACAAGTGTATTTATTTGTGTTATCTGTACATCGGCACTATAGAGAGGAAGACCCTTTTGAGTGCTGGTTTAAATTTATCATCATATTCCAAATTTACACATTAGGGGCTGGGGCTATGGCCATTAGCCTAAGTTCTGTAGACATAACCAAGGACCTTTTGTAGGAATTCATATCGGGCAGTGTATTAGTTTGAAAACTAAGATAGAAAAGTAGGCCTACTAGTAAATCATTTGCTTCCACCACAATCAAGTAAGTTTTAGTATCAAATAGACTAAATAAAGTGCTCAATTGGTAAGGAGATGTAGGGCCTATACCATTACATACTAGGCCTATAAGTGATGCTGATAGCGTATCCTAACATCCGGGTAGCTTACTAGACATATTACTATTATGAAGAGAACAGGTCTACCCATCTACTTACATCCATAAACGAGAGTGATCACAGTGTAGTAACGTTTGTAGCGTATATTAAGCTACAGTGAATTGCGGCAACAGTAGTGTGATTCATGCTTATTCTGTTGGGTATAGTGGATGGAGTACAGTATTCTATATTTAGAACAGTCAATAATGTTGCACGAACCAACTACTTCACATTTGTATTTTTAACTTTTAACAAACATGAAACGTATTTTCCATGTGTGACAAAAAAATCCTCGACATAAATTAATTGCATGCGTTGCCGGTATCAATCACATTTAGTCAACCAAAAGAAATGTGTGTCATTGATCTTACAAATAAAGTGAGTAAAGAGTTGGCATGAAATTATTAAATTGAAACCACTTTTGAGAATGTGATTTTCGTGAGCAAAGGTTACTGACGGGTGGATCAAATTATTCACCGTGACTACTTGGGGCTAGATCTTTTTCTTTGTGGATGCTAGGTAGTCTAGTACTGTGTGCCGCTCTAAATATACATTCAAACATACTTGAGACAATTATGATAACTCCTCATCTCCTAAGATTTAGATGGGATAGGCAGCAACTTGCTTTAAATACTCAATATGTACATATATATGGCATTTCTGTGTTCATAAGGTGTTGTGATGTGTGGTCAGTATTGAATTTAAGTGAAAAAGGAAGGATGCTTGGTTTTGTTTACTTTGCTAGCACTAGATTGGCAGTTGCGTGCGTTTTGTGAGGCACTGGACCAGTTCCAACCTCCCAACAAACACAGCTGCATTGTTTGGATTAAGTTGTAAAACATGTAATGTCGGTGCTGTGATGTAATACTACCGCTTAGTGTTGGAAAATTTCATGAAATTTATGTTTTTGAAAGTTTCATTGAAAGTTTCGTTGAAAGTTTCATGAAATATTGAAATTTTGTGAAAGATTGATTTTCATGAAAATTTGACACATTACCATGAATTTAATGCATTTTTTTAGATTGGTTTAAAATAGGCTATGTATAAAAATAAAGAAAGGACATTTTGACTTAACCTGTCACTCTCAGGGCAGGTATATAATACAGATACCAATATACTTCTCTTAGTTTTATTAGAGAAATCTGAATATACGTTTACCACACGAACCAAGTCCGTACTTAGTTGTACTATATGTACTCGACAATCAGCTCCAGTTTCTGTTTACTTTACCACGGATTCTGAGATTGTACATTATCTAAATTTAGTAAATATTACTGATCGGCAGTGCGTGCTGGCTCAGATACTTTCTCGGTACATACAAACGTGTTTACCAGGAAAATCTCGTACGAATGCAGTTTGTATGTACCGAATCGTACAGACTCGGCTAAACGTAGTATATCTATCTTTTACCCGGGGTCTCAAACTCTGTAAAGTTAGGCTCAACTTCACTGTCACTGTCTATGTGACCAATCAATATACTGTATTCTAAATAACTTTAAATGTGACCAATCAATATACTGTATTCTGAATAACTTTAAAAGTAATAAATACTTAACTAGTAACAATGTAGCTATAAAATATCAATCTTTCACGTTTTTTTGAAAGTTTCACTTGATGCCTTGAAAGTTTCAATTTGAAACTTTCAAATTGAAACTTTCAAGACTTCCAACACTACAGTACCGCTTCAATTAAGGGCATGCCACCAAATGCAATTTGTTCCAGTCCCCTCAAAAGATACGGTGTCAAACTCAAAACTGTGAGTTACAAATATATCTAGAATCTTATTTATAGTACCGGTACCAACAGTGTTGGTTAATAAAATGGTATATATCCCTGTCCCAGTTCTCAGAAGAGTAGGCCTAGCTTATTGCTGTGGTAGCTTGTGGCTCTGGGAGTGTTTCAGTATAGAATGGGAGAAAGAATAACATTGTATCGAGATAAACTTGATCTGGTCTCTGGATTTGTATTTTAGTAATCTTATCTTAGTTTTGAGTTGTCTCAAAGCAAGAAATAACCCAAACTTCTTTAATTATTTATTGTTCTTCAATCATTGTTGGGTTTTGGGCAGCTATGCACATTTTAGTTACCATATTATTATCGTAAGGTGGAAATAGTGTGTATTTGAGAATGAACTAGCTTTGACTGTCACATGTCCAAGCCATTTATGGAACCAAGGGACATGGGCAGAATTGTGCACAACTAGGAGTGCATGACTAGGAAGCATGTGGAATGGTGTAACAATAATCACAATTCAGATTGAGAAATGTATGCAAAAACAACTGATATCTCCAACGATGGGCTCAACCATTGCTTCAACTTTTAATTCCCAACAAGTTTTAATTTTAACGTACCGGTTTACGTCCACTAACAAATGACTCCAGTCTCCAAGTAATGCAAACACATCAGAGTAGCTTGGAGACGATCCGAAACATTACTGAACAAAATTCTTTATAAAACGCTCATGGAATAGGTTTACGAGCAGAAGCATGAGTTATCGTTACATAGTACAAATCAGTTAGCGGCTTTCTCGAGTAAACTGGAGCACGTGTGTGACTTTTGAAAGTCTTTTTATTTAACTGTAAGCATAGTATTCAATAAGACTTAAAAGGTAACCTTGCCGGTCTTGAAACGTTGCCTTTCCTTAAGATCTTACTTGTCCAACTCTATAGTGTACAGAGAGCATGAGAGAGAGCGAAGTAATTGCTGTAAAGAACTGATGTTAACAGGGAAGGATACCTCTACGTCAAAAACCCCACAAAATTTTCATTTTTAAATTATATCACAAGAATGGGCTTCGAAATCGAAAATATGAATCAAGAGCGCACTGGTTTAGTAAGCCCTACACATTGAATGCGCTAAGTCGTGACTTATATTATAATCAGTATGTTTTTTTATAAATAATTAATTTTATTACTAATTATCGAATTATAATCAAAATACTAAGCTAATGGTTATAATATTTTATTCAATCGGTAGGGCTTACCAAAGCAAAGTGCGCTGCTGATTTAGATTTTCGATTTCTTGTTGCAATAATGAGTAATAATTTAATAATGAACATTTTCTGCGGTTTTTGACGTAGAGACTACCCTTTGCCCTTAAGTCGCGTGCTTTTGTGATCAAAGTGCACCCGGTCAGATGGAGACCTGGGTTCGATTCGTAATGAGGATTGGATCCGTAATGTTTTGTTGTTTTTCCTGATAGTTTCTCTTTATTTTCTCAGCTGCCGTCCAGCTGTGTAATATACGCGACTATAACAATACAAGTGAGCGAGGCAAGCATCCATTTTGCATGTCTAATTTTTTAGTTTAGTTCTCCCTTCTATTGATATAAGTCTGTTTGATTATTTTGGGTTGGTAGCACTGCAGTGGTTACATTTTCTTCATTTATCTGCCTAAAATACATAAAATTACATGATGCAGCCAAAGCTGCTATGTAAACATTTTTTAAAGGATAAACATTAAACTGACAGATCATTTTAACTTTTAAGGCCATACATTGTTATATTTACTACGTACCATTTGTCATTACTGATCACGACAAGCTACATCCCACTAACAGGAGCTGCCATTGCTACCGTACTTGCCTCCATTCCAAGGCACTACATGTGAATGCTTTATTGCTCTTACTTCTAGCTAGGCTGTACACAATTTAATGTACACTACAATCCCAATCTATGGTGTTCATACTAGCGTAGAAACAATTGGTGAGGTAAATTAATGTCAACAGTTTTAGCGAATCCGTCATGCGTTTAATTAACTCGTAGTTAGCAAGATGCAATGTGATCTCGACTCAACCTGTAGGACTGATAAACGTTTTAATGTTTATGTATTTAAAGTATTGGTGTTTTCTTTGTAAGTGAATCGATGTTATCTTTCGTTTTATATCTCAATCTGTCCCATTTTACACGTACATTTTTAAAAAGTTGTGTAATCTCAGTCATCACTCTATATCATAAATTTCAATACAATACTATTGAACTGTCATATATTTATGATGTCAACATATTATATGTGTAATTTATTGTGTATAAATAAATTAGTGGACATTTTGTTCTGAACCTCTATGTAAATGTGAAATACTTTTAAATTAGTATTTTTATTTTTGTTATAATGTTATGGTGTTTTCTTTATGAATTGGTTTGTAATTTATAGCTATATTTATTTACAATATATACTTGCTTTTTAAAAACGAAGTTCTGTACATTTTTAAGTTTGAATCCTTTCCGCCCCAAGATGCCTGGCTATGGGCTATGGCTTGCTTATGGTGGTTTCCACTGGTATTCACTGAGTGGTCTTCACTCTGAACACACGTTACGACTCTGGTGGAGAGGTCAGTGAAATGTGATTTATAGAGAAGAGCAGATCGGCTATAGTATCACTGAAATGAGTACTCCATCTCCTGAAATGCGAGTGACCTGTGCAGTGCAGCACTCGGGGCGTGGGCTATGCGAGTGGAAGGCGTCTTTGATGC
This sequence comes from Isoperla grammatica, assembly GCA_945910005.1. Lineage (NCBI taxonomy): Eukaryota > Metazoa > Arthropoda > Insecta > Plecoptera > Perlodidae > Isoperla > Isoperla grammatica. Next base: position 40,034,625 of record OX246738.1, on the reverse strand, counting down.
ACTCGCATGCAATCCTTCCAGCACAAGCCCAGTGCTACCAGTGGAAAACGCTATCATATACACTATGCACTTATACATTATTTGAAGAATTGGATTAATTAAAACAGTGATTACCAATTTTAATGATAAATAATTTATTTTTGACATTCAATGAACAATACAAATTACAAAATTGACAAATAAAAAATGAACATTCAACAATTATAATACTACTAATCACTTTCTTGCATTGCCTATTTTATTGGCAGCAGGTAGATACATATTTAGAAAATCAGTGTCAAACGTGAGATGCACATTATCTCAAACATGGGCATACAGTGGTATGTTAACACACTACTATGAATACTGTTACATTCTTATACAATTAATTAATGCTTATATATACTACATATTAACATATGTGAACATTCAACTTGTTCACATAAAATAAGTAAATTGCATTTAGATACCAATTTACTGTGTAGTGTATATTATACCCTCAGTTTTATTTTGTTTTTATTCTAAAGATGTTTGTCTGTGTTAGTTACCTCCCTTTCATTCTGGCTCCAAGACCCTCACCTTACATCTCTAGCCCACCTCACTATCACCTCCCACAATAATAAGTAGATAGGCAGAGGTACGTTACAGTTGCAGGGGTGTGAAAGTAGGATTATGTTCATACTGGCTTCTCTTCTTTAATGTCACTACCATACCTTTGTAGTGGTAATGAATGTGCTTTGTCTGTTCTGGTGATGTCTAGGAGGGGGTTGTTTAGTAGTCTTCGTCATAGTCCTTACTCCTGCAGGCTGGGATGGGTGGGCACGGTGCCTGGATACACTGTACTTGCTGCAGGTAGCAGGTTTGTCCCGAGAGGCATGGGTGGTTGGCGCAAGGACTCTGTCCCTGAATGCAGCTTTCGGCATCTACACAAACAAATAAGACGTTGGAAAGGTGTGCAGATGATAATTTCCAATCTGTTCTTTAGGATTTTTTTCAGCAAAAATTATCTACTATTATATAAGAATCATCAGAAACCATTATTGTGTACTATCTGCCAATTGCATAATTATATATGTAAAGAGTAAATTAGGTTTCAATGTATACAATTTGCAGAGTACCAACACAAATCAATTAACAAAAACTCAAAAATGTTACATGAAAGTTCTCATTTAACACTCAAAAAAAAAAAAATTAAAACGTTGCTTCAAAGCAAGAAGACCGCTCTGACTTGCCGTAGGTCATGTCGTAATGCCATAGCAACTGTGGCCATAGTGGGCAACGCTCTGACATCTCTACAGGTAATTAAAAGATGGAAACATAGTAGAACAGGTAAAACGTTATATAAAACCTAGTAGTTGGACTATACACTGTTCCTTGTCAAAACAAACAATTAAAACCGCAATATTTCGAGCCCTGATCAGAGCTCTTCATCGGGCGAATTCAAACTGAGTCAGTTTGAATTCGCCCGATGAAGAGCTCTGATCAGGGCTCGAAATATTGCGGTTTTAATTGTTTGTTTTGACAAGGAACAGTGTATAGTCCAACTACTAGGTTTTATATATCTCTACAGGTATTGGCAACTGCAGCGTTTAGTACTTACATGGGACACACTTGCCCTCTCCGCAGCAACCCCCACAGCACTCGTCATTTCTAACACACTGAAACAAATCAACCACACAGCGTTATTGGCATGGGGTTCACTGGTGGTCAGGTCGAGCAGTGGATGCGCAAGATTGATGGGGGGGGGGGGGGGGGGGCAGAAGGTTCATTTGTATATTTTGCAAATACTAACGGGCCTGTGGGTAGTACTTTTTCGGTTCGGGTCAGGTACGGGTAGTATACGAAATCGGGGGTGAGAATTAAATAAAAATAACGAATTAATAAAATAAATGTTTTAAAAAGGGGAAAGATGTTTTTGTTTCCGCAAATTTGACACTGAAAATTTTCTGACATGTCTCAAACGTGTTTTATTTCTAATATGCGCCCTTCTCCCCCTCCCCTTCCCCAATCACACAACACCTTGTGAGATGCGATCAACAGGTTGACCAAAAACAAATAACAGGCCAAAATTGATCTTTTTAATTTTCTTCAGTTGTCTTGACAAAGCAGTAAACTCACAAAAAAAAATTATTAACGATCATTTACATAAGTTACGTACTTGGCACTTTTTCGGGTACTTAAACAAAAAAAAACGTTTTTGTGCTTGCACAAGGGTGTAAGCACGGCATACTGTGCTGCCGTGCTGACTCACCGTGCGTCCGGTCTTGATGCAGTGCGGGTTGTTGTCGACAGGAGTGGGCTCCGTGCCTGCCAGCACCACCATTGCGACGAGAAGAACTAAGACACGCACCATGTTACTCATGTTGGCTCTCGATGATGACTGCAAGGAACATGAAAGTGTTTTATCATCACCACGAACTGGATACTCGGGAGAAACTGTGCGCTTATATTAAAACTAGGTGACAAGTTTAGAGAACCTGTCTTTACCGCTTTGCCGACGTCACTAGGTGGTTGGCACGTTACCAGAGTGAACATCAGTCTCTGCTTTCAACTGCCCTACTGGTATCAGCTCTGATCGCTATAGGAAGACCCTTTTTTTGGTGGGGGGTCAGCCAGAACTGCAAATGAGCTAGCCTGTCAGTGCATATCCTCATTTGGTATTGCTCACCTTTTACATTTTTTGTCTCATTAAATAAATAAAATAAAAAATCTCTACACTGCATGGTTCTCTTCAATTGATTCCCGATGGTTTCCTACGAACGTGTGGATCACCCTAGGAGGGCATGATCAATGATCAGTGATCACTACCAACCACGCAACAGTCACCCCACATCACCCAACAACATCAACATTCAACATCAACAACAGTATACAACGTTTTTTGTTCACATTTCCGCTACGATTTCAAGGCCAGCCGGATTATCATTCAAATGAGATTCAGGCATACGAAAACAAATTGTGACTGTGTTTTAGTCGAACGGTTGCTACGTCTCGGAATCTGTGGGCCCTGGGGGTTTGGGGGAGGGGGGGGGGGGGGTGACCGTCGTGTCCCTGCAGTCAACGAACCCGATCTGTCACTCATGCCCGTTATCTCGTTAACTGACACCATTGTTGTAAATGTCTCACTTTCACTACACAACGTTGAATATTCTAGGAAAGATTAATTTAATTTAATTAATTACATGGAGGATTTTGAAGAATTTACAGATACTTAAAAAGTGATCTACATGGTCATTTTTAATAGTTTTTCTACATAGATCTTCAAAATTCTATATTCTCATAAATTAATGTTTTGCGGTGCTCTTTTTATGTGTTCTAATAGGGATATTTAAAATGATAGTGTCTAAACGGATGACCATTGCACTTCCTAATTCATATTATAATGTTCTCAGTTCTACTTTTAATGTATTGTCCAACTTAACACAAGTAGGCTATATAAAGTCTCAGTTTTCAGTATTTTTGGTAACTAAAAATAGAAAAAATCTGGTGGTTGGATAGCTAGGAGGGGGGGACTACCTCTCAGACCATCCTTCCACTTCCCACGGGAGTTACACTGTCCTGAATTCAGTTTCGCCTTGGTCGCATTGTGAGTATCCTTGGCATTGTGATTGCTGCATGGTGGATGCACGGCTTGCTGACGTTTCCGGTGAGTTTTGATTTGACGATTTCGTTTGAAGGCCGCGAGTGGTAATTGTTCTATTCTGTTTACACCTCGAGTATGTTTTGTTCAGCCAGGTGAGTCGGCGTTTTGGGAAACAGGATCCGATGTGGCTAAACTACGGGGGCCATTTCGTCGACCCCCCCCCCCTCCCCCCAGTCCCACCCCCCACATACAATTGTTAACTTTGTAGTATCATAATACATGGCCAGAATTAAACTACATAGAAATGCTTTCGTCATGAGTGATTGGTGGCAAAAAAACGGCGGGCCCAAATTTTAAATAGCGATCGCTGATTGGCCGCCCACGAACCACGCATACGACGTGCAACGGTAGTCGGTAATGTTGTTTCGGAATGGTTTCGTTCGGGGCAAGTACAGCTGTTGTGTTATAATCTCTATCCGGGAATAGAATCTTAAAATTGAAATTTAAATAGAAAATAGATTTAGATCTTATAGATTAGTTCTTAATCTATATTCTTGATTCTTAAAACTATATTGTTTTACTGCAGAGGGGGATTCCCACAATAAATCTTCTGTCTTCACGCCAAAGATTTTATTATGCTCCACGCGTTGTGAAACAAAGTGCTAATTGCATACTATAACTATGGCGTTTGTTTATCCTCATTTTACGCTCAGTGTAAAATAAAATAGTGTAATCATTTGAGGTAGGCCTATCTGGTTCCGTGCTAGCTCGCGACACACAATCTATGAGGTTGTTGGTTCGACTATCGACTGAATGATTGCAATCTTTATGGTATTACTTGTGTGTGTATTCATTTCATTGCTATCCTATTCAGTGATAAGAATAATTTGGCTGCACTACAATATACAACAACAACAATAAAAACACAAAACAAAACTATAATTCATACAAAGAAATATTAAATTATGAGATAAAAATAAAATGGTAAATTGGCATTGAGAATACACACGATAGTAAACAATTGGAAAGCAAACATCAAGATACGATCACAAATAATGTACACTGAGAAAAGAAGAGAGGGGGAGGAAAAATAGAAGATGAAACTAAAATAAGTGATAAAGAAAAAAAAGAAACAGGAAAAAAGAGAGAGAGAGAGAGAGAGAGAGAGAGAGAAATGTATTCTACTCCCCAATTAGTGTTGGGTGTTCACTACTACATCGATACCCACCCAGGCCATAGACAAATAGTCACGTTCAAGAATTTCCTATAGTTAAGTTATTCTCTAAATGGCACTCCTTTCTTATTTTCTACTATTTCACAATAATTCGATAATATTTTCTAAATCAAGTTGTTATAAGAAACCTCACCTAACATCAAATCAGCAGTAATTGTTTGTTTGATTACACTATTAGAGAAAGAGAAAGAGAGCCGAAAGCGGGGGAGCAGCATCCATGCACAGCTACTCCGCATATGCGTCAGTTAGCAACAGTAACAACAGGTGTTGACCTTGGAATGATGTTACGGAAGGAACCTCTCATCTCGTATTCTAAGCACGACGACACAGAACAACAAACAAACACGCACTCTCCTCTCATCCGGGCGAGTTGTGAGGCCCAGTCACTGTGACATATAACACCGCTCATCAAACACAACGGTCCGATCTACCACTCCAATCCATGAATTAATGAAATTACATATTATTATTTTGTTGCGACTATTCGGGAGATCGCCCATTCCACACGCCAAATCACCCGGCCATACGCCCGATGAAGCCCGATACGGCACTTGATCATAGTCACAATTACGGATTATCACTTACATTTACCAACTATGTACAAAGAAACCATTTCACAGTTTGTAGGTACTCACTATCGCTTGCAGGGGGGGGGGGGGGGGGGGGGGTGAAGGAGGAGATGTGCGTTGCGTAGTTACGTCAAAGTTGACGTTTCTCAAAACTTTAGCTCGCTACATTTAGTTGTACCATGGTAAAAAGACAACACAACAAGGTATATTATGGATTATAATCATTATCACTGATTGTTTTTGTTGTATTGTTATACCTTGTTATCTTGTATAGTTTTATTTTATTATTATACTGAATAAATCAATTACAACTATGTAATAGAAATCTATTTTTCACAAACCGTACTAAAACAGGACTCTAAAGCGGTACCATATAAGGGTATGTTGTATTATGTAAGTAAAGCATTTTGAGCTGCACTGAGCAAAAAAAAAAGCTACAATTGAGTTGAAATTCGGACTAGGCCGCCAACATGCCGAGTCTGTTACGGCGAATTACCAATTAACAACTTAGAGAGCTGCTAGATAACTATATTCACACAACACAATCGCCTACGTCGACACTAGGGTACCGTAAACAAGTGGGGTCGCACTTTTATCCGGGGGGCGCGTGGAGTGACACGGAACTAAAGGGTTTGTTGACGGTAATAACAATACTCACGCAGGACAGTATAGGCAGATGATTCTGTACGGACGCACCGAGTGAGCTGACTGAAGCACGATCGCTGTTGATGCGAGCATGAGGTAACCTAATGACGTCACCATATTCACACCTCACTCGTACACGCACGCAAGCGCGTGTCTATGCGCGTCATGTGATGTCAGTGTCGCCAAGATCTTCTATCTGTGTTGTTTTCCTCCCCCATTTATAAGCTTTGATCATTTCATCTAGTAAATGTGACTCAGCGATAGTCACGGTAAACTTTGATTTGGAGGAAGCGGATTCTTACTTTCCTGAGGGTTTCTTCAGTCAAAACAAGGCGAGTGCTGGTGGGTTTGAAATATCAGTGAGTCATATAAAAAGACCGCGAACGTCTGCGCCACTATCCCACACGGAAGTGGTAAATATTATTATATCATATATTACTACAGATAACGGATCGCATTGATAAGCGAGTATGTTCACGTCCACAAGCATTTTGACTAAAACTTCTCAAAATTACCACCGTTGTGCTATTGCATTTAAAAACAACAATCAACAGTTCAAAACAAGGATATGCATAGCGTGGATTTTCCACTGTCATAGTTATTTATTATACTTTTCGCCAGAACGATTGTGCATATTTCGTTGTCATAGTTACTTCACTTATTTCTACCTTCAATTCTTATTGGATGATGTTAAAATTAACATATTAGAGGTGGAATGGAAATGTACTTCAAAATAGCCATCTTACATTTTTCCACCATTATGCTAAAAAAAATAATTTCAACTCCATTCTAATCTCCGTTTGACCGCTTTCCTATCTAGCTCCTATTACAAAAAAAAGGAACAAGTGCCATAACATAGAATGGAAAAATTCACTTAATAATTAAGCTAGCACTTCTTTTCCTAGTAAAATAAATATAGATATTCTTACTACGGAACATGGCGATAATTTTGAGAACTTTTGGTCCGAATGTGCGTGGACATGCTCCACGCGTCATTGTTATCAACTACCACGCGTCGTCGTTATCAACGCGTCACACAGAGAGTTTTCCTAGTTATTTTACTATCAGCGAGCTACCATTCTACTTTAATGGCACTCGTTTTTTTCTTTGATTGTTTTATGTCTCATGGTAGCGGTAGAACGGAGTCCGATTATTTCAAATCTAAATGGCTCTAAAATTACTACTGGAAGAAGTTCTTCTTTTTCCTGGCCAATGGTCTCTTTAGTTGTACGCCTGTACTGTATGTACGACTGCACCGTTCTGCACTGCATTGAGCAGACTGTAAACCGTAAAGTACAGTGCAAAAGTGCAGTGCAGGGGAACGAGGCTATGATTTTATTCAAACTATCCATCTTGTCTGCACAAATCACATTCGAATATCGCCCACCGTTCACTGCTAGTGTATTACAACTTACAAAAAACACTCAAAATCACGATAGTTTGCAATATGTTCATTTCATCATTCCCACTACACTTTATGGGACTTCATTATACAGTGTAAGTTTAGCAAATGGGATTTTTAAATATGTGAATTACAATCATGTAGTTTTGGATAACGGTTGAAAATCTTCAAATTTGGCTAAAAATCCTAATATTCTTGAGACAGATTTTATAAATCCTGAAAAAAACATTAAATCCTCAAAATGGGAACCCTATAATGAATACACGTTTACGAACACGTAACTTTCCTCAGAGGGAATTATTAAAATGACATACACCTAATTGATAAGTACTGGTAGGATTTTGCATGATTCACTAAATAACTTTCAAATTAACATCCTAAACTTAAAAGATTGTGTTCAAAATTGACTTTTTCACTTAAAAAACTACCAATGTTGACAAGGTTATTCAAAGAAACCTTTAAACGTTGTTTTGCCAGCACACACCCACATTCCAACCACAACATGCCAACATGGTTCATGAATCATGATATAAAATACTAGGACATGTTCCTGGGATCGAGAAATAACAACACGTATTAGATGTGATATCTTTATATGCTAGTTTCATCATGAAATACAAACCCATGGCTTAGACCACTGTTATGCACACGCAATGAAAGTTACATTTCACAACTTGTCTGGGAAATTCAAAACTGAAAGCTCTCACATGAAAACATCTCATTCGTTAATAATATTATGGCTACACAAAGCGCCAATTGAGATCATGCTTCAAGTCGTCACATATACATCAAACATTAAATACATCACAACCATTTCAGGAAAATCAATTATTTTGATACCAAACTAATGACTAGAAGGAAAGTTTACATTTCACAGAAAACTGGTGTCAATATCATTGCATTACTAAAGTATGTTTTAACTAACCATAATATTGATACCAATTTAATGACAGCTTACATATGAAAACCTAAGACGTCCAGGCACCTTAGAACCGTATATACAAACATAACATTCTCTTTGTATCACTTTAAATGCAGATATTTTATCAAAGCCACATATTCTCTCTTGAAACCAACACTTACTGCAATTCTCAAACCCGACTAGAAATATATACAAATATTTAAAAATGCACGAGTCATCAGTGTAATGTTAATATAACAATGACATTGTTCCTATAATAAGAGTTGTACACTTTGTGCAATACGCCCCATCTACATCAATGTATCAAAATAACCTACGAGTCACAATAGTCGTATATTATGTGTATAAATATTTTGTGGAAGAGACCGGTCATAATTTTTTAAGTGTCTTGCTGAACTAGTGTAATTTATATATTTAAATTAGGTTCTTATTAAAACGCAATAGGATTGCCGCCCGATCTGATCGGTAGTATACTCTCCACCATAGTATTTCATTATCGCTAGATTGTCTGCTATGCAGTTTATATTTTTGTAAGATGAGATTTTTATTACTTTCTAATACCAGTAGTTTTATTTATTTATACAAATACCAATTCCAAAATTGATCCAAGAGTCGATCAAACGGAGCGATGGTGTTCGGTTCGTCGTCAGAAACGCACGACTAGAAGAGTTTCGCGACGCACGCAAGAACGATCTCGTTCCGAACGTTGCGGTCGCATATTTACACAAATAATACACTGTATAATATGTACACACGTCCACTGAATGACTAAGACTGTGAGGCCGTGTACCCACTACTACGTGCTAAAACACACCGTGTTTGTATTGTTATTATTAAAGCTTTGTTCGGATCTACCGAGTGTTGGCAGTGTGTCGGATGGCTCCCACTCGGGCAGTCTCCACACGCACAGGGAGAAGACAACACGGTGTTTGGCTGATCGCTACCAGGTCAATGTTACTACGACCCAACTGGACGTGCAAGCAGGGGTGTCGGGGGATTAGGTCCCAGATGGAATCTTCTCGAATGTGCTGCAAGATGCTTCCTTCCACGACGCTACTGCACCACTTTTGAACTTTGGAGATTACACAACATGTAGTTTAGAACAAGGGAGGCTTGATGAATGACATTAAAAAATCAAGTTAATTGCTTATTATTAATTCAGACTTGTTTGGGTAACAGGTGCTTGTTGTAGTATACAAATGTTATATACATTTTAATCTTTAATTAGGATTTCATTGTATGCATACAGTTGTTGAAGTATGAATGGAATCTTTTAAAAGTGAATGACTGGAAAGAAATAATGCAATTTGATTGAATGGAGTGTGTTTACAAAGGCATATCCAAACATCACAACAAAAAAGGGCAAGGGATGGCCCACTGGAATAGCAGAGAAATACAATGGTGTGGAAGATAAAAAATTCAGCAACAAGGAGGAAGTGATAAATTACCCCCTATCCTACAAACTACAAAGTATGCAGCCTGATCACCGATTACTGGCACCACTAGACTACATCGCACCGAGTGTACGGAGTGTGGCGGTTGACTACTTAAACATCGCCTGGAAGAAAGCATCACAGCCTAGACTAGTTGTTTGGGGCTAGCGGAATGACGTACGTACAGAATTTTGAGAACAATAGAATTGAAAGAGACATCCACCATCATGGAATACAAAATATTGCAAACAGTACTATAATACATAAGGCAAGTAAGTCTACTATTGAGGAAAGCACAAGAAACACAGCAATTGTCAATCTTATCAAGTTAGATTCCCCAGATTTCATAAGTAATGGATCTCTCTCAAACCAATGAGAACTCAGGAGCACCATATTATCGTGATGAAGAAAGAAAGATCACACAGCTGACAACGTTAATCTAAAATGCCGTTAATTTTGGAGAAAACACTCGTCAACAACAGTAATCAAAACAACTAGGATTTCAAATACGTACGTACGTATTTACACCGAGAGTTGTCAACAAATAAAATAGCAACCGAGCTGTACCCAATGCCAAATGCATAATATAGTAAGGTTGCCCATCGATGTTAAATTACAACATCGACATCGAAATAAAAACATCGATGTCACATCGCCATGTCGGAAATTTTTCGACATAGATATCAAACCTGAAATAAGCGACATCGAAAAAAAAAAAAACGTCCTTGAACAATGTAAAAACTAAAATAAAAACTAACAAAATCGTTTCTTGTTCATCGCAAAACCTTCTGGTAAGTTGATATTGTGTTGTAACCTTGTTGACGAGCAGAGTACAGATTTTTTTACCATTATTATTTTGTGTAAAAAAACGATTCGATTAATGAAAAAAAAAATCGATGTCGGAAATTTGCATCGACATCGATTATTAATCGATTAATTGATGTCGGTGGGCAACCTTATAATATAGCCTATTTAGGTAATGTGTGTCAATGAAACGACAGAGGCAAGAATGTTGGGGATCCAATTTGAAAGAGTAACAATGACAAGAATATAATTTGAATTGAGTGACATCACTGTTGGCTATGTGTACCCTGTATTTCCAATAGGATACATACAAAGCTACAACAGAAACTGAAAGAGTAATGCATTCAATCAAATATTATTTTTCTCACAAGTTTTATGCGCATAAGGCGAGCGAAACATTTAGGTGACGCAGAGAGCCGAACAGATCGGATTTAGCGACAGCAGCCCGGGATTCCGTAACACTTCTCTTCTCACTTCTCCCTGGTTTTATGCATTCTCAAAACTGATTTACTATTAATTATATTTTAGTGTTTTAAACTTTATATCAAGTTGTACTTCTGATAAAGATATGTCTGCACTCTGCACCAGTAACAATTCCTTCTTCTTGAACCAAGCGTCTTGTCGGTAGGAAATCAAGCCAAGTGTGTACATTGTGTGTATCTTTATGTGTGCAAGACGGACAATAAGCGTTTGTTCCTGACACACCAAGTCACAACGTTGCCAAAGTAACATCTGTTAGAACTAAATGAATATAAAACTAATGGACATGATATTTATTTTAATTAAGTGTTACAATCTCCATATAAATGTGCCAGTTTCTATTCACCAAGATATGTACAGTATTGATGGCACTAGGTATATTTACCTACAGCTTTAATGTCAGCAAGGCACGCACATCTTGAAGAAACACAATTTATATCTCAAGCATTCTAGATTGTTCACACATCCAGCGTTTCTTCAAATCACCACAAATAATAGACCAACAGATAAACCTCACACCATCAATACTGTAGTACTAGTATCCTGCAGAGTTGTGTGTGTACTAGTTAAGAGAAACTTTAGACTAGGATATTTTCCCTGTTCTCAATGAGGGACTAGGAATGTCAAAAAGTTACATTATTTGAGTAGCTAGCGTATTCTGAAAAATATAGTTTATTTTAAATTGACTGTAGTTTTTTGTGTTGCTGGGAGTGCCAAAGACTGGGCAACATACAATGCCAACAGCTTACCTTGATGGTAAGCTACAAGAGACATAACAAACGGAACTTAAAATCGACTAACTGAGGAAGTGCCTTACCTTACCGAAACATTACAGTAAACCACCAGTTATACGATGCTCAGTTGTACGATATTTGTACTTATACGATGAAAACGATTGGTCCCCACCAACTTGCTTAGTGTATTTATGAATAAAACAATCAGTTATACGATATCGGATTATACGATATTTGGGTTTATACGATGTATTTTTAGCTCCAGGCAAGTATGGAACTCTCAGTAATACGATATCTTGTTTGACAAAAGCGGTCTGGACCGCCGTGCGCTAATGAGTCATCTGGCAGGCCATTCTGCTGGCTTGATCTTATATTGTTGCCGACGAAAATTGTGAGCCCCCCCCCCTCAACCCTAGCACCGTTTCCGACCACAGACCGGCTTGTAAAGTATGAATGAAAAGGAATGACTGCTTTATTGGTTGTAGATTTATGGTAGGTATCGAGCGCTGTCAGCGGCTGGTGTTCACAGACTGGGCGGGTGAGTGATTTGAGGGGGGGGGGGAGGATGTTCTGTATAGCCCCCCCCCCCCCCATTCATGCGCCAGCCGAACCGAACCCAACTCAACCCACAATAAAGCAGGTAGCGGGTGGATGAAGCAAGGCAGAACAGCTGTCTTTGTGTCATCGTATTGACATTCCAGTGCCACGCGAATCCTTGTTTGTCTTAAGAGTTGCTCTAAATTAACTTTCAATTTTAATTAGGACAAAAAAACGCAAAACAAAATAATCTTGTTTTATTCCGAAAGAATTCCTAACTTATCTGCTAAAGTTATCTGTTCCCTGATACGAGCGGTGAGTGACACGGCAACGCAGCGTATGCGTGACTCACGGGTTGCTTTCACTCACCGCGTTCACGCGCTACGTGTTGGCGGCCGATGCAGCATCAGTAGCCGCGAGCCGTGTTTCCCGCTGCCCGGGCTTCTGTACGATACGTGATGATTGATTGATTAATGGGGCTTACGTCTCATATTGATCCGTGATCCACGATATTATGAGTTCTTCTTGTAGGCCATTTATAAGCGTGCATGAATTCATTATAGCAGTCAACCATTTTTTTATTAAATTAATAGATTTACCACGATTAGTTTAATGTGTCAATATTATTATGTTAATTGCTAAAAACAATAAAAGATAAAGGTTTCTTATAATCAATAAATTCAATCATTAACTGATGTGACTAGTTTATGGCCTAACCCCCCCCCCCCCCCCCGACCACAACATACCACTACCCATAATTTGTTTTATAGCTGCCACATGTTCTTTGGCTGTAAATATCAATAATCAGTTGTACGATATTTTGAGTTATACGATGGCATTAGCCAGACCCTCGACGATCGTATAACTGGTGGTTTACTGTATTATTATTTCAACTTTTGTTCATTATGTGTCTTTATTTACTCTTTAATGTATCTCTACTGCAGCCTACCATCACTAGGGTAGCCTACCGTAACCTGTTGGCATCCTGTCTTTTGTGGAATTTACTTTTGTAAACAAAACCCTGCAGCTAGTGTACATCAATTCATTTGTAGTTCAAGATGCAGGGAAAGCATCTTGTGCAAAACTAGGGATGACCTCGGGTACCCGGGTAGCTCGGGTACCCAGCTCCAAAGTATTACCCGGAGCCGTTTTTCGGGCCCGGGTAGTTTTTTAGTCTGTTTCTAGGCTTCTTTTACGCGCCAGTATTGCTGCGGTTGATTTCGATGGAGCCAGCAGGTACAGCGCGAGCCTACCTTCCACAACACGTGACCCGGCGAGGAACAGAACAGAAGCGAACCGACTTGCATTCGTTACTGTTTGTTCATTGTTTAACATTCTGGTGAACATTCTGGCTAACACTTGTTCTATTATTACTATTTATTTTACTTGAAATAGCATGTTTTATGTACGTGCTTCAGTTGTGTATTACGAAATTTTTTTTACTCGACGTGATTACTGCAGGCGTATTCCAAGGGGCTATTCGAGCAGGCGGCATGCATGACATTCGTCCCTCGTTTTCGCGCCCCGCGCACTTCACAAGGCATTGCGACGACCTTCAAATCAAGCCTTCACATCGAAAAATACGTTTTTAGGATCCGGGTACCCGGGTAATATGAGAGCTGGAACCGGTTCCAAATTGTACTACCCGGTGTAATCCCTATGCAAAACGATTGTTTTCTGTTCGACTTTGGCACTATTATAATCGATTTTTTCTCCCAAAGTAACTACAAGTTGTACTTAAGTTTCTTATATTATTTGAATCAAACTTATATGTTTCAACATAAACTGGCATTTGCTGTATTTGAAACTTTGAGAATAAATAAAACAAACTAGGTGCAGTCTTGCTATGAGCAACTCACACGGAAACTACTGTACATCCTATCGTTTTATAACACGTAGGTATCCAACTTAGTACCCACCACTGGAATCAATTGTGCAAGCTTTTGTGTTTACCACTTTGCTACAAGTCTTTGTACTACCATTTTACCTATCCATTTTAGCAATCGACATTCAATACAGGAAAATATTTAGATTATCGGTATTTATTTTGATGTTGAATACATATCGATTTTATTGATAATTTCGATAACAAAAATTAAAATACTTGTTTTGTGCCTTAGCGAGCAATTAATCAGTTGACAATTTATTTTTATTTACGATTTAATTCTGCTTTCGTATCCATTTTCGTATGTAATTGAAAGTGTTTTACGCGTTGAAAATGTAGTGTCTGTTAACGCTGGCTACTACTAGTCGGTCTCTTATCAGCCGCCAACGAGAGAGACACATTGTCTCTCTCGCTTGCTCAGAGCTTCACGTAGCATCGCTGCCGTGTTCAGCGGGATGACTCATGCGGCTTGAAATAGTTTATAACGCGATCGGCATATCGGCAATTGGGATTTATTGAACAATATAATTGAAGCATATTATGGTCAAACAATTTATAGCTTGTGTGGAGGTAATAAGACTGCACGCCTGGCTGGCTGCAAACAGTCTATACTGTCCGCTGGACTCCCCTCCAATGGGTTTGACGAGTTATTAGCTCATATTAAACGCTGCGGAGACAGATAACGTAAGCAACACAAATCCCAAGAGACCTAGAATCGCTCCCGAATGATATTCACGCAATGTTATTCCTACCCCCCCCCCCCCCCCCCTGAAATTATTCAATCAATAATAATAATAATTAATGTTTGGTTATGGATAGGTCTACCCACACTTGATATCGATGCCCATCCTTAGCTTGTACTACTATAATCACCCAGCCAATGTCATTAGTTTTCCAGATAACGTGTGGTGGGACACAAGTGTAGCCTACTTAACTACAATGCAGATCAAATATAAATTATTGTACTATATTATACTTTGTTGTTTGTTGTAGGCCTACACAATTCAATAATTAATTCTGATACTATTTGTATGGAGATTGTACGTACTTGTGAGTTGCTTAAAATATAGTATTGTACTATTTATGGTCATACAAGGTGCAAAAACACCAAATTACCTAAGATTAATATTACAAAGAACCCTTCATACGACCTTGACCTTACCTTCAGAGGGTGCATTTTGATAGTTATTTTGTACATGTCAATAAATAGATTGTAAATAATTCTATAAATAAACAAATCAGTCAGTCAGTAAATGAATAAATACATAAATAAATAAATAAATAAATAAATAAATAAATAAATAAATAAATAAATAATTAAATAAATAAATAAATAAATAAATAAATAAATAAATAAATAAATAAAATAAATATAGTAGGTTAATAAATACATGAGTGGGATAGCATGTAGGCTTTAGAATAAACCTAGTTACAAAAGTAGTGGTCTACATACATCAATTGTTTGGGGGAAGAACTACATTTAGCTATTTTACCACCAGAGAGTGCCAGCAGCACACAAATACGGAGGAAATCCGATGAATGTTGGCACTGTCAGTATTGTCGGTCTAAGCCAACGAATTGGGCAAGTTGCCGACGCCTTACAGCAGGACAAATAGCCACGATTGAAAATACCTAATAAGAACATCGTATTGATTGAAACTCCTACATTAGAAAAAAAAACATTATTTTAAATTAACCAATGCAATGTTTGTACCTAATGACATTAGATTGATGGGGTTGTTAGAAATTTGTTGCCTCCGTGACTAAATTGAGCTATGCTTGTTTTGTTCCGGCTTAAGGATCGAGGTATTTGGTCGCGGTGTAAGTACTTATGCTACTCAAAGAGTTTGTAAAGTAAATAACTAGAGGACTCGAAGCCTACCGGCAACGACAACTTCTGATTGCTATGGAGGCTGCCATGTGGTGACGACAACCGGATTGGGTGTGTTTGCTGGTTTTAAGCAGCTAGAGTGTATTTGTACCTGAACTTTTTCACTTGACCCCTGAAACTACTACGCACTTTGACCAATCACAATGGAGTGACAGTTCCTTGTAACAGCAGCCAAAACATGCTGTTTGAAATGTAGAACAAGGCAAAAGAAATTCTCATTATGCAAACCCTAAAATATATTTAAATAATTCTTATTTATTGAAAATATTTTGAATTGGCTACTGATTCGTAGATTTTTTTTAAATCTACAAAAGTTTGAATTTTGAAATATCCTGAGATTATTGCTCTACCAACTACCGATCTATCGCAGCCCATTGATATCTACCATCCCAAGATAATAATTGATAGCTTGACTGGCTATTACTGCAAGTGAACAGATATTTTAAGTAGCCTATAGTGGATAGTACCGGTACTGTAACATCCCACTTTGCGATATCACTACTTTTTTATGTTGCATCGCCAATCTGGATTCACTATAGGTATTATTTTGTTTGTGTAGAACTATGACATAAATTAAATGCATTTGTCAAAATTATACACTCAGTACCTGCCCAAGAACTGAAGCACTATCTTATTATTGTGGTGGGAAGGTTTGCATGTTGTTGATATCCTGAGAGCTATGCCAGGGGAAGTGTATGCTTCTAGTAAGGCCACCCAAGCCAGACAGGTCAAGAAGCTAGACAAAAGGCAGTCCATGTCCTCCCCTTTCCTTTCCTCTCCCCCCCCCCCCCCCCCCCCCCCCCCCCGTTAAGTCATACTTGGCCGGAAGTTGTCCCTTTCCTCCAA
The DNA here is from genome assembly GCA_945910005.1 of Isoperla grammatica. Taxonomy (NCBI): domain Eukaryota; kingdom Metazoa; phylum Arthropoda; class Insecta; order Plecoptera; family Perlodidae; genus Isoperla; species Isoperla grammatica. The sequence goes on along the minus strand of OX246738.1, from coordinate 40,017,681 downwards.
TCACCCCTCCACGGCATATGACCTCGTTGTCAAGTATGTCGTTAAACACCAAATAATAATAATGATGATAATAATGATAATAATGACTAGGACTGTGCCATGCGAACAGGGATTTTCTGGGGAAAATTATCAGTTCTATGAATGATGCAATATCAAAACTCTTAACACTGCTGTGAATCTAGGTCTATTCACTGCAGAGCCTTCAGTTAGCAAGAGCTACAAATTAATGAAGGCTGTACATTTCAACTCGGGAAATGTTTGGCTAAACTATAGACTTTTTCACGTCTACACAGCCACAACCAATAATAAATAATCTAACTGCAGCAGGAAAATGTGTCTATGCCAGGTTAACAGTACTGAAAAAGTGATGTTTGGTTTCAACATGTGGAACACTAATGGACGAATCATTGGCTCGGAGCATTGTCACCCATGACTACAAGTCATGGGACTGTACCGGTAAAAATAACATGTTGCAGATAATTGTATGATCTGAACAATGTACTAAACGTGGACAATCGAAACTGTGTCACAGCTTTTCAGACTTCTTAAATGCTTACAACTTATTTTGTCTTAATGAAATGCAACTATCTCTTTTTTTACGGATCATTTGCCAAATGGTCAATCTTCACTTTGAAAAAGTGTTACTAATGGCTCAACGACGTGTCGGTCTAACGTCGTCTGTTTGGTGGGGATAAGTTCAGGTACGTAAAGAGCCCACCCGGTAACGGTCGTCGTCGCAACGGCAGCCCCAGAACCTTCTCTCTCTATTATTATTCTATTTACAAGCTCTTTGCGTTCACTATCATGCCACGGTGTAGGGGTCGGGGTATTTCGAGGAGCAGGGCTGGACGTCGTCGAAGGGCGCGGGGGCCGAGGGGACCGCGACGTAGCGCCGGGCCACCGGAGAAGACTCTCGCAGCTTGGGCGGCGGCGAGGCGGGCTCTCGCTCCCTCAGCGTCATCTGGCTGGGGTCCTCGTTAACGGGCCGGTACTGCGCCATGCGAGACCGAGTCAGCAGGGAGAGCAGCAGTGCTTCCAGCGCACACACGTAGCCCAGTATCTGAAGCACATGTTAGCATTCACATTCAATTTAACACAGCTTAGGAATTATTTTTTCATTACTTAGGCCTATTAACTTATAAAATGTATACGTAAAAAAGGAAAACCATTTTACATTGCATAGTTGGACAAAAAAATGACTGAAAAAGCCATCTTGGCACTTACAAGAAGAAATAAATTGAATTTTCTTTTCCCCTTACAATGGACTGACAAGGACCGTTATTACTAAGAATAAGCAAAAATTTGCTCTAGCTAAGTGTAAATTAGCAAGGTGGAAATGATCAAAAACACAATCAATTAACTATAAAACCAATTGCCTCACATTAAGCTATATCTCGAGGTTTGAATGTTGACAGATCCGTGTGCAGGCAGCAGGCTACTTACCCCCGTTACTAGTAGTTGTTCTCGGGACCACCGCGGTACCCAAGAGTAAGTTTCGTGGTAGAGATGGATGAGATGAATCACTAGGGACGAACTGATGATATAAAGAAGACTCACGCTCACATAGAACAATGCATTCTGAAACAAACAAGTGCACACATATAGTCGAGCCATGTATAACCAAGATGAGTTTCTTTTAAATGATATTTAGTAATTATCCTTTGATAGAACATGAATGTTATTTTGTTAAAATAGTTGTTACCTCTATATAATAATTGTGTGGAGTGAGCTCTCTGCTCTACCGTACTGTATAAAGATATATTTTCAATAACCATACAATAATCCTTCATTTTCATGAGAAGTGCTTGCTTGATTGGATGCTTAAAAGCAAGAAAAGACTGCAAGACAAAGAATTGTTTGAGTCTTATTTATTCGTTGTTATTTTCTAGCCTACCTACAGTAGCACTAAAAGAGAGGTAAAAGAGAGGTAGGAGAGGTAAAAAAAAAAGAGTAGGTAAAAGAGAGAATACAGGCCACAAACTGATTCTTTTGACTCTTATAGCTTATTTAGACCCTTAAAAAGTTGAGTAAACCGACCATGACAAAACAGAGCATGCTAACCGTCATAGTTGGTCCACTTAACAGGAAAAGCAGTGTCGACATGAAAACTATTGATACTTTTTGGGTTTTGGCCTTGGACAGTTCAATCTGTCTACATTAGGAATGACTTAGGGTCTGCAGGACCCGGTTCGGAATCGGTTATTTCATTTTTTTTTGCCATACAAAAATAAAAAGAAGTGTAGGCCTATCAACTTTTCTTTGAAGGTTGAACAATGCCGGCAGTGCGTCCTTGAAAACACGTAAGGTAAGGAGGTAAGTAGGCCTATTGACTAACAGGGTCGCGGGACTGACTCATTTTCCAAGGATTTTTGGATGATTGGATACAAAATGGGCAAAAAATGGAACCGGTTTTCGAATGTGGACCGGTTCTTTGAAATAGAACCGGTTTAGAAACGGTTTCCAGGTACCCAAAGTCATTCCTAGTCTACATGTAACAATTTGACAATGTAGGGTAAACACATCATGTTTAAGCTACTGTATTTTAATCCCATATTGTCGTCCTAAAAGCAATACAAATACGAATATTGAGGCTTACTGATTCTTTTACAAGGCAGATAAAATAAAATAACAACCAAATAACTTACCACCTTTCCCCAGTTAAACGGAAATAAATATACTATGTGTGATATGTCGAGGAAAATGAAGAGACAAGTGACTAGCAGGCTGAACACAGTAACGAACATCATAAGGCGTAGACGACCGACCAATGGCAGCATAAAGAGTCCTAGTTTCACGGTTCCAGACGAGCACAGGCAGGCCAGACAAGCAAACGACGAGATCTGAAGAAAAAAATACCAGAAAATATAGCAGCTTAGGTATTCATCAACTTTAGGCTAAATCATTTTCCATATCATTCAACCATATTTCAATGTATTTTCTTTTACCCAATCCCTAATGGTAACCAGATTCTCTGACCAGACTGCCTTACCCTCATTGACTATTGATATTATTATTATTTACTTTCAATGTTATTGCACAGTAGGCCTACAAATGATACATAATAGCCCATGTACAATACAAATTGATGGGAGTACGAATGATAGCAGTATGAACACGTCTGCTTTACCATTTTCAAGTTTTCTTAGTCCATGTAGGCAGGTAGATGTATGGGTAGCAAACTTACCACCAGCAAAACTCGTATGACTCCCGTGGGCGACTTTAGATGCGACTCATCACAGTAGATAACAACTCCCGAGAACAGCGACGCATTAGGCGATGAGCCTGGCAGATCGTGGCGGTAGTTCTCGTGGGAGTCCCAGGAATGGACAGTCCCTTGTGGCGATTCGCACTCTGCGACCTCGGCCACCCCCTAACATGAAAGCGATGTATCAATGAATAATAGTAGCCTACGACAGCCAAGACCAACTTAAATCACATTTCAAATAAAATAACAAATTAGATACTGTAGGCCTACACATAATTGTAACCTAAAATATTCAAAATGTAAATAATAATGGTTATCATACTTTGTATAAAATCTTAACAGTTGATAAGGCTACCCTGGCACATCATTTACAGTTCTGCATTGTCACCTTTAAAAAACCAATCATGTTTTTAGTTACTCCTAGACATCTTTAGATTGGGAACCTAATTATATCTGTAACATAGGAGTATGCCTACTGTGATGTAGGCATAACTGGCTATACAAGAGCTGTACGATTGGGTACCGGATAATGAAAAAATCAAACAGTAATCCATGTACGATTTCCTCATTTGGCTCACAATGGCAACAAGCGTCCCTATCCTTGCCCTCAAGTAAAGAATGTTTCTTAATTTTTCTATGTTCGAACATAGAAATTACTAGAAATTGATGTTACGTTCAATGTCTGGAAAGCAATCAAATCATCCCACATGGCTTTGTGTGTGGCATACTGCATAATCCATAGGCCTACCTACCTATTCTGCGCCGCTTGGTCGTGGACCTAGATTATGCAGTTAATTTTTTCATTTTATAATCACATTTAAATTTTATTAAACACGTCTTTAAGATTCTAAATTTTAAATTAACCAGGTAAGAGGGCATCACGTTATGTCTTTAGCCATCACGCTATTTCCTGTGCGCACATGAATGAGGGCTATCAACGTCATGATTGATTTATTGCTATTCTATAATAGGTAGCTATAGCAGTCATCTTTATATAGGTCGACAATTTCTTGCTAACACAGTGCGCCATCTAGGAATAAAATGTGTACCGGTACTTTTGCAAGTGGCAGAGATCGCAGTGTGAACAACAGATTGCACGTAATTCCTAGAAATAAGACATCAATAAATAGCACGTGAATGTATCAGTTGTGTCAAAATAGCACACAATTAAAAAAAAAAACATCATCCCCATCTGTCCTTGGGGAGAATTTGGTCTTCGGTACAGCCAACCTCTGTTGATCGTAAGAGGCAAGAAGAAAATGATGTAGGTCTGCCCGCTCGGTCTTTCCATTTGTGCCTTTCCTGGACAACCCCCATCCCCACGACTAGCTGTCGAGTATGTCAAACACCAAATAGTCAAGCAAAACCGATCAAGTAAAAACTATGCATTAATATGTGTTACATTTGGCTTATTGTTGTGAAGCAAATGAGTGTCAGAGTACATCTGTAATTGATGGTTGAGATTATGTATGACCAGTGACTATCAGATAGACTAGGTACCTATAAGTTCCAATTCGAATTGGCAATAATTTCTAAGTAATTATTACGTTCAAACGTAAGAATATACGCTACACTTAGTAACTTCATAGGATGCAGAGGCCAGTTAGCTACATAAAGTCTATGGGTTATGAAAGTAGGTGCCAATTGGCTGGAACGGTATATTAAGTGAGGAAAGGATCCAACAGCTTACCTTCGTGTAGTAAGATGACGGATTTGCGAGTTTGAAGTACACATAAAGACATAATACAAAATATAACGAGACGTTTCGACCGAGGTCTTGCTTCTCTCGAGTGAGCAAGACCTCGGTCGAAACGTCTCGTTATATTTTGTATTATGTCTTTATGTGTACTTCAAACTCGCAAATCCGTCATCTTACTACACGAAGGTAAGCTGTTGGATCCTTTCCTCACTTAATATACATAAAGTCTATTTATCTTTATGCCTATATTCAAGGCAGAGTTGATAAGAGTGTATAGCTCAGTGAGGATTTTTATGGATGTGAGGGATAGATAGGACCAATGTGTAAGGAAAACGAGAACGGGGATCCATGATCACTCCTAAGCAAGACAATGGGCTTACCAAGAGCCTAGTGGGGCACATTTTCAGTATTGGAAGGAGCCTCACATGCAGCAGAGTGCCCATATTGCAGAGTGAAGATACAGATTCAAGGTAAGTAATATAGCCTAGCCTGGAAATATCCTAAACCTCAAGTAGGCCTATTTATGGAGTGTGCTGTTACACTTTTTGAGCTAACTAGAAGGGGGAGGGAACTGGGAAAGTCGCAGCCTAAGAGGGGGACCTAGAAGGACCAAACATCGCTTCCAACTCAAAAGGTCTCTAGGGATGAATATCAACAAAAACAACAGCCTAGGCCCTAGACCTAGGCCTAGTTTAAAATAACATACATTCAAGTTTAGTAGCATACCGTTTGACTGCCGGCGATTTCAAAATCCTGGATGTCCTCCGGGCGACAATCCGCCGGTTCGAGGTCCCGTATCTCCTCCAGTAGTACTTCTATTTCGTCAGTTCCGTAAAGATCAGACACCGAGTTAATGTATCGGCCTGGCTCAGACTGCATGGCCTTTTTACACACACGTAGCAACCGCCATGCCCACTAGCAGATTGGGACCACAGCTGCCAGGGCAAAAGCGTTCCACCTATAGAGCCAACCAAAGATTGCTCTTATTGACTACTGTCAAGGGAAAACAGTTTCTGTGATCCTAGGCTGAGGGCCACCTTACACCATTATATTAAGCATAGCCTAATGTTAATAAGTCCATAATATCTACGCCATGCTTACCTCTCATGAGCTATCGGCTTCATGATAGGTCAGTTCGGACAGGTGCAAGCACCAAATATGTGAGCTAGGGACGGTCTATGCCCCTAGTGAAGCTTGGCTGTAGGCCTATGTAGGGTCTAGGCTAGGGCCTAGGCCCTAGGTCTAAGCCTGAACGATGAAGGAGCAAAGTACTTCTGCCTAGATTTTAGGGGTCAACCACAATTCACTTTAATTAATCACAATACCTTACGGAAAATTCACTGTTTATGTTAGAGAAAGAAGCAAAGCGGTATATTTAGACATACGGCTAACCCTCCAATGTTCGATTGAAACGTTGATGGATCCAAGCCATCATGAAGTTTGGTACGCCTAACCAACAGCACTAGAAGAACACTTCCTAACGAATTGATACGCAAAATAAACACCAATTCACTTAATAATTACACTAAGATATTAGACATTATAGTCTACTAATGTACTAAGCCTATAAATATAACACCAGTTCACATTTCCAAGCATTCGTTTAGTAATCTGCACAGTTTACAAGCACAATCCCAACAATTGTCAGCCATGTTTATAATAACTGTCAAATTAGACACTATAATGATTTGTGATATCCTTTATAGTGATTTGTTTCTTTAAAATATCTTTTTTTTAAACTATTATAAATATTAAAATACATTTTTTAGGGAAATCAAGTAGTTAAAAGGACGATTATAAATTTGAAAGTTACTGTTTTTTCTCTAAATTAATAGCACTTCCGTTTCGGCGTTGAAGCCAACTTTTCACAACCCGGCAGCCGGCTCTAGAAGATTTCAATCATTCGAAATGAGCTACGCTAATGACGTTTCCAAAACGGGGGGTTTTATGTTGAGGTTGATTGAATACCTAAAATGTATAAATAGACGTATCATTTATGTTTACATTTTCTTGAGGTGAACATTCTCCAAGAGTCTGTTAAGTAAAAACAGATGCTAAATCTCAGAAAAACAAAATATACGGTAGCATCAGAATGAAATACTAGGGGTTTAATTTTTGTTTGTTGGTACGCAAGTTTGTTGGGGGGGGCGTAGACGTTTATGGCGTGTAGAATAGAAGTGACACTAGTCACATGGATATTTAAATTTAGGCCTTCTTGTTATTAAAGTATTAAAATAATTTGATTAATCTTACATGATGTCTGAGAAAGATTATGCTCCATTAAGCACTGCATGTGTACGTGCCTTGAATGATAAATTGTACGAGAAAAGAAAAGCAGCTGCATTGGAAATTGAAAAGTAAGTTGGCCCTAGGCCTAGGCCTACCTAGAGCCTATTATTATGCTAGGCCCTAGGCTAGACCTAGGCCCTGTCCTGTTGCCTAATCGTAATTCTTTCATATTCTTGGCCCAATAATGCTTAGCCCTATGCCCCAATTCAAAAAGAAACCTAGACCTTGGCCTAGGCTGGGAATAGGCTTAGGCCCTAGGCCTACTCTATAGTTAGGGCTAGGCCTAGGCCTAGCCCTATGCGAGTTAAGTAAGTAGGCCTAGCCTCAAGACATTTTTTGTTTTACAACAGTAAAAGCTGCGGTGCAAGTACTTAGGAGTATGGCTAAGCAGTTAATTTGTGAATGGGCTGGTAATGGAAGGGAACGTATGTTGAGAAGTGTTCGTAGGATACTAAACGGACCACATATAGAACTATAAAACTCTGATTTGACCATGTGTGTGGAGTAGCCTATGAGGTGCAGCAAAGACAGGCTGCTAGAAAAGAGTGACTCGGAGAAAGAAAATCTAGTCTGAAGTTATGGATGAAAACAACAGGAAGTAGAAGTATAGATGTCTGAAAGTGTGACTGCTATGGTGAGGAGCTGAGCTGGGAGAACCTTGAACTGAGAAGGAGAAGAGAGACTAGGGAAAATGTATTTTAGAGTTGCTAGGGAGCAAAAAGGATGAAGGGAATGTTATGAATCTCAATTAAGCTAGCAAACTAGCTTAGGGCCTAGCTGCTTTTTAGGGAGGATGGGACCATAGCTGGAAGGAAGTGAAGTTTGGAAGATAGACGTGGGGGTTTTCGTTCCTGGGAAAGATGTAGTAGTTTCCAGAGATCTGCATACCAATATCTAACGTAGGAGTTTTTATAATGATCCATTCTCTTTCTGTGTTTATAGGATGGTTAAGGAATTTGCAGCCGTCAATAATACAACCCAGATTAAACGACTCCTGAAAGTACTTGGACAAGACTTTGCTAACTCACAAAATCCACACACCAGAAAAGGAGGACTCATCGGCTTAGCAGCGATCGCGGTTGCCCTGGGAAAGGATACATCACTGTACATAGATGAGTTAGTTCATCCTATTCTTGCGTGCTTCTGTGATTCTGACTTGCGGGTGCGTTACTATGCGTGCGAAGCCCTATACAACGTTGTTAAGGTTGCCAGAGGTTCGGTGCTAAAAGACTTCACGGAAATCTTCAGTGCACTCAGCAAACTTGCGGCAGATCCCGATCAGAATGTTAAAAATGGTTCCGAACTGCTCGATAGACTTATGAAGGATATCGTGACGGAAAGTTCTGCATTCAACGTTGTTGATTTCATGCCTTTACTCCGAGAAAGAATTTACACCAAAAACACTTTTGCAAGACAATTTATTATTTCTTGGGTGTCGGTTTTGGATGCTGTGCCAGATATTGACCTCATTATTTTATTACCCGAAATATTGGATGGACTCTTCCGTATTTTAGAAGACCCCACTTTAGAAATCAAGAAAATGTGCGATACTGTTTTAGGGGAGTTTTTACGCAGCATTAAGCATGACCCAGCCAGAGTGGACTTTGCTGCAATGATCAACATATTGATTGCCCACTCACAAGCATCAGATGAACTGCTACAGTTTACTGCCATTACGTGGATAAAGGAATTTGTGCAGCTGTCAGGAAGAGCAATGCTGCCATTTGCATCAGGAATTCTCACTGCTATCCTGCCATGCTTGGCGTACGATTCAGACTCAAGAAAAAGTATCCTTTTAGTCACAATATATCATGTTCAAATTAGTCCTTTTGTAGAACTTAAATAGAATTTGGGGTCTAGACAGGAATATGACTTGTCTTTCATAGGAAGTGACTAAGATGAGGGTCCAAAATACGTCATCAAACAAACATTAGTACCTAATACTGTTACTATTTCTTGAAGCTCTTCTGCGGCGGCTCACCTCGCCGGTGGAAGAGTTATCTCCCCCCCCCCCCCCCTCTTAACCATGCGTCCAAGATTTATTAAGAGGGCATATCCTAAAATGTAAAACCTCCATCCTGCCCTCTATTTATTGCTACCTCTTAACACTTGTGAGCCCATACAACATAAAAGCGTAAAAACAAAGCTCGTTTATCCCCTAAAAGCTGTTTAAAATCAAGAGCCGTGGCCCTCAGCCAGCCACCGTACAAGTCAGGTACGCGTAATGTATTATATTACAATTCAGGTACTAGTAAATGACATGGATAGTCCCAACCCCAGGTACAAAAATATCACCGGGATCAGTCTCCCACCTGTCAGGTACTTATGTCAGTAGCTGCTAATTGCCCTTGCTCTTAAACTACTAATGTTGCTTCCTAATGTGTGTAATCTATTATCTGATGTGAGGAAGACTCCATTTTTCTTAGGTATTTATAATTCTTAATGTGAATTTAGATATAAAGGAGACTGCCAAGGCTGTGAACTTCAGCTTCATGAAGTTGATCAGTATGGACGCACCTTCAACTACGGAACCTATGGGTGATGGAGACAAGTAAGACATTCCTACAACTTTCCGGTCGACTTCTTAGTGCTAAATATTACAGTTGAAGGCCTACTTAGGAGAACAAGTAGCCTATATAGCAGCATCCTGTTTTATTACATCCTTTTCTGTTAGCCTAAACTTACAACCATAACTATTGATAAGGATCATTGGCAGATATTATTTAAACTTACTAAAAGCATAGGCCTACCCTAATTTAGAATTTTAGAAAATCAAAACAAGAATTAAAAAAAAAAATGTGTTCCTAAACAGTCAGAATTTGAAAGAACAAAGGATTTCTGTGTTCTACTACAGCATAGGGACTACTTAAATTGTTTCTCCATGGCAATGTCAAAGTTTGGTCACACAGATGTGATGTACGTGCTACGCCTATGAACGAAGAACAGTGTTTTAGTCAGAGCTAAGATTGTATTGGTGCATCATTTGCTCCAGCAGGCCCCCACCGCAACTGGACCTGGCTTCGGTAGTGGACGTGCTGACGAAACACTTGGTACACAACTCGGTCTCGACTAAGGTGGCGGTGCTCCAGTGGATCTACCACTTGCACATCAAGATTCCGAACAAGATGTTCTGTCACGTCGACGCCCTCTTCCCGATACTGTTGAGGGTTCTCTCCGACACCTCGGACCAAGTGGTGCAACAGGACCTAGAGGTAAGCGTGGGCCGTTGTCACGGGGCAATTAGTCTCGTGCCGACAGCCTATTTCCGAGGGTTATTTTGAATTGTATCTAGCGTATAATTCAAACTTAAGTGGAGGACGAGTAGAGAATAGTCCCAGGTAATACTTTTTTTTTTTCCCTCTTTACAATGATGACCTTTCAGCCATTCATTTTTCTCGCTATCCAATACAAATTAGCTTCTTGATCTGGCCTGCTCTGGTTGTCAGGCAGGGAGTCGATACTGAATCTCATCCCCCACCACTGAGCCCAGCCGAGACTTCCCATACGCCAGTAGCCGCTCCAGAATCAAAAGATACTGAAGATGCTAAACAATACCCATATTTTTAACAAAAGATACAATACTTCATACTAGGCCTACGAAATATTTAAGTAGCATGCCTAGTTAAGAACATACAGTGCAAAGAAAAAATGTACCTGTAGACCTACACCATTTAGCAGAGTTTCTGACCTTAATTTACATTTGAATTTGTCCTCAGGTTTTGGCAGAGATCATCTCGTCGCCCGCCAGTAAAAAGCTCGAGTTGGTGGAGAAAGAAGCGAAAACGATGAACGCCCCGGACCATGCTGCCAACCCATACTTCTACAAGTTCTTCATTAGCTTACTGAAGCAGTTCAGTACTGACAGGAACCTGTTAGAAGATCGGGGACCCTTTATCATTCGGTAAGAACTTGTTTTATGTATGTCTAAAAGTGAAAGTCGCTCTTGACTTTAGGGTAACTATTTAACACCTGCCTGTTTTGTATGTTTTGTAGATGATGTATGTTGTAAATCGCAATACCCAACATCGAAACTGGGCTAAAAAGTTATTTAGTGTAAAAGGGAAAAGCAGTCTGCTAGTCCAGTCTCAATTCTAATAAATGATGGGCCGCTTCGGATAACTGATAAACAAATGAGCACTAACTCATAGTCAGCTACACTTAACTCTCTTGTTGTAATACGCTGTGCATGGTGTTTACTTTTCAAGCACAAGAGGCTTAGTTTCTAATGTCTATAGTATTAGCATATACATAGGCCTACCTATCAATAGGCTATTTCTACAAACTGCAAATAGTATCTGTTACGTTGACCAACAACACGCATTAGAGCACAAAGCCTGTTAGGCCCTCTGCAGTTGTTATTTTTGAAGAATACGTAATTGTTTTAATTGTCACATTTCCGCTTTGAATTGCAACTAGTCACTTTGTCATTTAAGTAATATCGAAACTCGAAAGCCATGTAGGCAACCAGCTAACAGAGAGCTTATTGGGGAAAATACGGCATTTTTCACCCCCTTTTACATGGCATGCCGAATCAAAGCATACCTAGTTAGAATGGTGAAACATTCATACATATTACACATTATTGAATTGAATTCATTCTTCTTATGGTTATTTTGTTTAACTGTTTTTTTTTTGTTTGTTTTTTAAAATGTTGTTTTTTTATTAAAAAACACAAGGAAACATCCATTAAATCGCATTTGAATTTGAATTGAGTTCATGCATTTATACCCTATTCTTTGGTTGTTTCTTGGCAGCGAGTCGAACCGAAATTTATTTCAGTTCGGTTCGGGTTCTGGTAACATAATTATTTTTATATTTCGGTTCCTGTTCAACTGCCTTATCGGTTCTGGTTCAAACTGGTTTACAGCTTTCGAACTGGTTGAAATCGGTTTAAATCTAATTAATGTAGGCTTATATTCAATTGTAGGCTGAAATGTATAGAAATTTTACTGTGGAATTTCCATGTACATACTATTTACTTAGTGAAATCAAATCATTTTCTTGGTTCCAGTCAGCACGTTTATTTCTTCAGAGTTTACACATCTAAAATACTTATTTAATTACTAAATAATAGGGTTGCCGTTCGATGTGAAAATCGGCATCGATAATCGGCGGAGCGGAATCGATAATCATATCAAAATATATCGATATTGTAGACCTCAATCGATTATCAAATCAAATGCCAAAAAAATGAAATCAAACTGAAAACAATCCCAAAAATAATAAAAAGGAGTTTTTAAGGATAAAAATGTGTTAAAATCACGGACTATTAATCCACGCACTTTTTATTATAAGGTAATGCAATTGCTTTTTTGGTCATTGAGGTGCCACTTTTTTCACGTACTGATTGTACAAGGACGTGCCTTGCGAGGGTTGAGTCAGGTATAAACACATTCCGTAAGGGGGCGAGAGAGATAGCGCTATCCCAGCTGGCATTATATGGGACAGCTATCGCTTTACGCCCCCCCCCCCCCCCCAACAGCGCAATAATGGCATCAACAATACAGACCGACTCACAACTTTACGAGAGGAGACTACAGCTCACGGCGTGTGCGTGACAAACTGGCTCACGTTTCACTGTCACTGCCATGGAATGCGTTGCGCATACGTGGATGAATAGTTGCCCGTAACCCCTAGAGAGCGCGCTCCCCCCGTCGGTAAAGTAGTAATTACTATTTTACCGACCTAGCGAGCGCGCATTCTATCGTCAGCTCGGCGCACCGCTACGAACCGCCCAATCAGGATTTTTACAGCAGCGCGGCAGTTTTAAACATCGATGATATTATTCAAATCGATAATCAAATCATATCATATCATAATACTTGAATCGATTATCATATCACATGACTTGAATCGATTATCGATCGATATTTCGATTATCAACGGCAACCCTACTAAATAAATACTAATGTGGTGACAGAAGTGAGAATGATGTGGTCTTCCATTGTTCTCAGCCAAATGTGTGTTCTGCTGAATGCGGAAGATATCTACAGAACGCTCTCCGAGATTCTTCTCAATGAAGGGAACCTCAGGTTTGCCAGCATCATGGTAGAGAACCTCAACACTATTCTCTTGACCTCGTCGGAACTCTTCGAGCTTAGAACTACGCTCAAGGACCTCAAAACAAAAGTAAACATTTCAGAAAAATTGTACAGAATCAGAAACCGATTATTTTATCTCATTTTATTTTATCTTATTAAAGGAGGCTTAATTTGGATCTGATACTGTAGTGGGATGGTTGGGAAGGAATGTACTTGGGCTATTATTAAATAGGTAGTAAATACCTGTGTGCCTTATGAATGAGTAGGAAAAGACGTCGGTACCCGTTTCCCTCTCAACACAGTCAGGTACGGGTTCGCATTTTTATTTCCCGAAAAGGTTATCTATGCATACCTACCAACTTTCCCGATTTAGTCGGGAAATGTCTGATTTTTAACCTTATTTTCGGATTTTCCGATTTGGCACAGAATTTGTATGATTTTCACGAATTTTCAAGTATTTTACTGTAAATAGATCAATTTTCGTATTTTCGAACCTAAAAGTTGGAATTTTTTCGAAGCTTGACCGCCAATATCTTGATGCCCAGTGTGCAGTGAGTTCAAACTCTGCCCACTCACGTAATTTTTCTCCAAAACCAGTCCTGGTACATGCACTGTTATTGCTATTTTTCACTGTTTATAGCTATTTTTTGTCTTTCTTCTTTTTGTCTTTGATGAATTGCGTTTTTGCAATAGGCCCGCCAATACCATAAAGGCTATGTTTCTTTTTTTATAAATCTCCCTATTTTCAGTTTTGATAAGTTGGCAGGTATGTCTATAGTAAAGTACCTACTAAAGTGATAGTTTTTGTTATTGGCTACCACTCAAAAGTTACGTTGCCAGGCTTAATTGACAAAATAACTAACTTTTCATGTAAGTAGGTACTGTACTGTACAGGACCTATGGAGATTGACATTGTGTTTTCAATCAATAACTATGTACAATAGTACTTTATTTAAAAAAAAAAGGCAACAAAATACTTATAAAATTAATTTATTAATCCTTCAATTTCACATCTCTAATGTGGTCAAAATTTGAGTCCTGTTTTGGTTGTAAATTGTATTTGACAGTACTTCTCTAGTTGTATTGTAATATAGCGTAGTAAGAATGGTTTGTGTGTTCCAGGAGAGCTGTTCGTTGTTCTCGTGCCTGTATGAGTCTTGGTGCCACAACCCGGTTGCCACTGTGGCTCTCTGCCTGCTGACACAGAACTATGGCCACGTTTGCAATCTCATATCTCTCTTGTATCCTTTACGCCAACCACTCGTGAGAACGCACGTACCATGCAAGATAGAAATGCCAACCACCTTGGGATTACACTCACCCAATAATAAGCTATTTGACAAGATTTGTGTTATAGGCTACATTTCATATTGTATAATATCATATTCGAGAGAAAAATAACAGTACAACTTTGATATAACGTCGCTGAAGGGACTATTGATTTTCAATGCTATATCAAGCGGGACATTGTATCAAATTAACTTTACAAAAACTGATTTATGGCTTAGTTTGAAGTAAATGTACTCTTTGGGGCAACATCAATAACGAAGGGATTGAAATAGTGACAGATTAGATTTGTTGCAAGGTATGAACTGCAGTATCCTATAATACCATTAAAGAAAAGATGACACAAAATGAAATTACACATTTGGGGGGAGGGGGGGGGGGGGTAGACCTTTGTATGGCTCACTATCTTAGGTATAGGCCTACACACTTTTAATTTGGCTAGCGCTATTGTACAGTCTGCTGTCACTGCTCTTATCAAGGAGGAGATAACATAACCATCCAGTGCTTCTAAGATTATGCCTATCTCACGAGCAATAAACTGGTTTATTTCCATTTTGGTCTTAGTTGAGACAATGTATTAGACACAGATAAAGGGCAACAAAGCACTGGCCGGCGGCAGGCTGGCTGTGAGTCACCCGCCCCGGGCCCGCTACCTGAGTCCGGTTTCGCTGCGCGTAGGGAGGAGTTAAAGTGACAGTTAAATTCCATCATAAAAACAGAAATTTTATCTGAAACGATGTTATATCAAACCTTTTACTAATGTAGGGATGTTTGTTTAGGGATGTACTATCCCATTGGAAGTTATATCAGGCGAGGTATTATCAAGAAAAAATGAACATTGTGTCTTATGGCCATGGGGTTTCGCTGGGACTTTATCAAAACGACGTGATAATACGAATGACGTTGTATCAGACAACGTAATAACAACTAACAAGGTTGTACCGGTACTATATTTAATTAAACAAAAATGAGAACCTTCCATTGAAGTACAGGTAGTTAGGAACATGGAGAAAAGTAAAAACACCAATTTTCTTAATGTTTTAGTGCCAATTAGCTTCATTGCCAAAATAATATGGGAAGTTATGCCCAAATACCACCATTAATTATTTAAATAAGAAAAATGTATTCAAATCCCATCTTGTATTGGAATCAAGCCTTTTGTACGTGGCCATGCTCTTAGTTATTTATATAAGTATTAATGAATGACAAATTGATTGACATCTCTACTAATTAATAACAAATAGAGTGCCAGTAGGCCTACTGTATTATGAGACAATTATCCTTGACAGCCTTCAGTGGAAATTTGGAGGTGACTGTGGAGTTCCTGACTGAAATAGACAAACTGGTACAGTTAATCGAATCTCCCATTTTTACTTGTAAGTAGACCAACTGTACATATTAGGCCTAATGTTCCTTTATGTATTTAAGGTAGAATTCCTGTACCAAACGTGGTTATACCACGGTTGTCACCAAGTAATTTTTTTTTAAATCCTAAGTATGTAGCCTACATAGGCCCTACATAACAAATCCTGAGAAATATTAAAAATACCAATTTAGGTTATTTAATATTTATAGTAACTGTTAAGGAATAACATTTTCCTTAGGCTTTGGTATAAAGATGTGGGATGCCAGATGGTGTCTGAGAATTAAATCAAAGTTACGAGTAAAATGTAATAACTTAAGCCTACATGTGCCTATGTGCCTACATTAAATTAAACATGTACCGGTAGATTTCAATTTCATCATCACGTGCCTGCATATGCCTATGCATTAAAAAACAGTAATGATGGGAAAATCTATTGATTTTCATCGATCAATATTCGATATTGGAAAATATATTGATAATTTGGATTTGTATAGTTTAAAATCCATAATTTCAATAACAAAATGCTCGCGTTTTGCGACGTTCCATTATCCAAATTTAGTTCCTGCAACTTGGGTATTGCATAATTGCATTGTCTTTCCAGATCTGCGGTTGGAACTCCTTCAAGTTCCTCATAATCAGCATCTAGTCCAGGCCTTGTATGGCCTTCTCATGTTACTACCTCAAACGGAAGCATTCCACACGTTACGACAGAGACTGGACTGCATACCTAGTCTACATCTACATTGCAATCAGTAAGTCCAAATCTACATGGTACACTCGCAGTGTAAACAGATCTTCTTTATTAACTCCTCTTTCCTTGTGATTTCGTGGAGGTGAAACTAGCAAGTTCGAGAAACAAGATGTTTGTCTTTCATTTTTCAAAACCTTATTGCTACACTATTGGAACTTCTTAAGCCTTGGCCCTAATTGTAGGAGACTAAAATCAGCTTGGCTATAAACGGAGGCTTATTTCAAGTCGATAACTTAGAAGAGCAAATTCTATACTGTAAGTTGAAATATGCAAGATCTGGGCCATTGCCCATGGACTGTTGTTATTGTTGTTGTTTATTTATTTAGTTTCATTCGTGGCATACATAAGACTATTCCAGGCTACCCTGGTATGCAGAAGCACTGTTATAAATCTGATTTGCAAAAGAGGAACAAACAACAAACATGGCCCTCGTTGTTGTGAATTGTGATGTGGTTGTGAATGCCTCCCCAAACTGTTTTGTGTTGCAGGTTGCCTAGCATAAAGAAAGAGGACCGAGAACATGCAAGGAAAATAGACTTCGAACAACTCCTTCAACATTTTATCAACGTCCAAGAAAAACACAGGCTACACAAACAGACGAGCAGAACAGCTGCGCTATTGGAGAAGGGCGTTTTGAACTTAGGTATGGACACGTAACATAGCCTATTATTAAGCCTATAAATTAGGGGAGAGGGGGGTTAATTCAGTGTTATGAATCTAGTATTTTAAAAGATTTTTTGATATGTGCGAGATAATGAATGCTGTTATCAGCACAGATCTATATGTCTGTGATAACCATCTTGTTTTCGTGTCTGCAATATCTGAATTGGTTTCATTCAGTTGTTTGTTACGGGGAAAGGGGAGGGGAGGACAACTATTATGTAGGCTACATACTGTAGGCCTACTACGTACGCATGATTTTCGGCAAGAAATGATCCGCCTCGATTGTATTGTGTTTGCTGAAAGGTGGCAACATAATGTAGTTAACACAGCTGTCTGCATTAATTAATCCAGGGCTGTTGTGTTTATTGGGAATGGTCAACGTAACATATTAAACACATGAATTCCTATAATTAACTCTTTAACACTCCATGTGCAGTTTACCTACAATGTGTAGGTAACCTACTAATGTTAATGACGTGCTTTATGTATTTTCTTCCAAAAAGAAAAAGCGAAATAAAGCTATGTACGTATAGGTCGTGTTTCACTCTAAGAACCTACTACATATCTACATGCTTCGTCTATCTACCTTAAGTCCTTAAGTCTGTTCCAGTCAGTTTTCAATTTTCCTCAAATTAACATTTAAAATATCTAGGAATCGATTATTTTACCGATCTTTTACCGATTCTTTCCAATTTGTCTTGTGCAGTGTAAATACTCGCACACATCGACCTACAACCTTAATTGTACCCACACTTAATTATTACAAAGGATATTATAAGGTCTATCCAGTTGAGTCAACCTACGTAACTATGTGTATCTCATTGAGTTCATCATTTGTAACATCTGCTGCTAAAAGACTTGAGTACCTACGTCCAGCATCAGGCCAAGCTCGAGGTTTCTCATCGAGACAAGAATGATGATGAAAGACATCGCCACATAATTTGTTTGTCTTGGGAAGCTCTGGTACAGTTGGCTGCCATTTTACAACCACTTTTACGTAAACAGTCGGTTTGTACTGGGTAGCCGAGTAGTTCCACGGTCTCTAGTAATTAGGCCCCTTCAACTCATTCCACCCATGAGTGGAGTCACACAATGAAATCATTAAATGTATAAGCTTACTTAAGAGCAAAATAAATGTTTTAACATGCAAATTACATTGGTACTATAATTACAATTAAATATCAATATCATTTATCAGCATTAAACAATCACACCACAGACATATGCACAGGTAGGCCTAGTTACTGGTTAGTAAGAAAGAAATTTACGTGTCACGGAAAATGTCAATCGCTATTCGCTACCTATTTCAAGCACAGTAGTAGCGTTGTTGGTAGAAGTAGTAGTTCCCTTATTAATTCAAACTTGTTTGATTCAAATTTATGTATAATTCAACTACATAATGATGAAATTCTGGGATAAGATTTGGGTATGAAGCTTAGCGTTAATAGACCTATTCAAAATGTTGCATTCAAATCCAAGAGAGTTCAGGGTCCCTTGCAATTTGAATTAAAAGGGGGACTACTGTATAGGGTCTATATATTTATTGGGTTGTGTTGCATACTGTAATACAATGCTTTCCATTGCACTTTCAATATCAGAATTTTTATGGAAACCCCTTTTTTCAGCATGATTGCTGTTTTTCTAATCTATTGCACATGGAAAACAAGTTAGGACACATGGAATCATTAGTTCAAATTGTAACACTTTATTTTTTATTTTAATCTGTTATCTTGAAGTTATCACATATTTTATATACCACAATACAGTATCTGTGTTGTACACTTTTACGGGCCCAGAGGCCCAGTCAACAATTAATCATCAAAATGTTTATGATATGATGAGACATATTTTCCACTTCCTTGTCAATACAATATAACTAAGTCCACTTTGGTTTATGTATAGGCTACACAATACTTATTGTGTAATTTACATGGTCTAACTACATGTACAAAGGCTGGTCACATGTTGTCTTATGTAATGTGGAAGTAGGTAGCTACCTAGGGTGGGTTTAAAGAGAAGTTGGCAAACGGATCACACATCAACAATTTACAAGTTTCATTGTTTGTAAAAATATTAAACAATAAATACAGTATTAAATTTTCACTTTTCAATTTTCAAAGTAGGTACTATAGTAAATAATACATCTTTTATGGAACAATCTAGAGAACCCAATATTTTCTGGGAGATAACCGGCACTTGGTGTAGGCCTATAGTAGACATATAAAGAAGTAGGACCTACATGAACACAAATCGTCTAAAATGAACAAGGCCATGTTCGGCTGAAACAGTCAACAAGACAATTTCTGTTCATGTACTTTTTAGTTATGTTTCTATAACTGGTTCTTTAAGTGACTACGCTTGTGGGTTCCCTATTCTGCCCTAAACAATGTGTACCAATTACGGTACAAAACTGTTTGGCCTCTCCTATCACTAAATATCTTAAGTAGACATTTGGTACCTATGTAAGGAGACAGCCTACCTAAGACAAGAAGAACATCTTGAGCTATTTAAAAAAAATAACTAGTGTTTAACAATTAGGCATACCTTCATATAAAAATAAATCTACATTGCACTATAGCAGTGATGGCGAACCTATTTAGGTGACACACGACACGGTCCATGCATTCCAGAAACATTTTTAAAATTTTTACTAAAATGTGTTTCTTAAGATTACGCGCATAAACAAAAGTGTTCTTCAATTCCGAGTTGCAGATTAATCTTTTGCCTCTATCAACACTTGTAATCACACCTGACAGTACAGTATTATCAACTTCCCAAGCTTCAAAACTTATTACATACTATTGTAAATAATTCTCATCATAGGCAGTATCTTGGAACGTAATCGCCATGCTGGACTTCAATATTTTTTTGTCATTTCTTTTTGGTGGTTTTCAGGTTTTTGCACTACAAAAACAGCAGTATTTTGGTATTGCATTCCTTGTGTTGCAGAACCGCTGAAACGCTCGGAATGCACTCTAAAAGCCTGATCTAAAAAAAAATCGCCTGTTGCGCTATTGTGATTTTTATGCCTGGAAAGAAAGATGTGTCCCTCCAGCTTGAGTTTAAAATATGGCAACCCTAGGTATGACTTCAGAGTGAAGTGGCACACGCAGTTGAAATAGGCAAGTTTCATCATGATATTTGGCACAACCCTCCAAAAAGGTTTGCCATCACTGCACTATAGCCATCCATGTCAACAACTTAGGCCTACTGGTATCTTGTAAGGTCTACCAACTTTGCATACATTTGACAAGAAGAAGGATGTTTAGAGCTATTTATTATAATTTATAACAGTACATAAGCAAGTTGGCTTACCCTCCTATAACAGCAAATCTACAATGAGCTGTAGCTGTCCGTCATAAATATTAGGGCCTACTACTGTCCTGCTACTGGTGTCCTGTAAGGCCTACCCAAATTTTAAAAATTGGGTTTGAGCTAGGACTGTTTATATAGGTACAAAAGAAAAAAACAATTCTTAGGCTTACCCAGTTATAAAATGCCTTATCTGGATTCTAAAAATAAAACATTTATAGCAGACGCCTACAAATTGACTTATTTATTTCTGTGTCATGCTTACTGATCATACAACCAAATATCAGTTTTAAATATTAGGCCTAGCCTACAATTTATGATGGACACATGACACATTTTACAGCTGAATGGAAATGTTAGTCTGTAGGACTAAAATACTAGTACCCTAGGCCTACATAGGTCAAGAGCAATATAAAAATGATTAGAGTAGGCCTACTGGTCCATTGGCTGTCTATGGCATTCTCTGTCATGAAGTCAAATTGGGGATCAGTTTTGCCAATCAAATTAAATTTACAAATCGGCAAGAGATGAGGACCTATCTTGTTTTCAGTAGGCCTATGTTTACCCGATAATTAAAATATAGAACTAGATATTATGTTGGTGTGGTTACTTATCGTTATCCTTCCCGTTGCCATTGATTGCCATGGTCATTGTGAGAGTGTGGAACTGGTTCACTAGTGTAGAATTCTCTTGCATAATTTGGCCCAATTCCTCTTGCACAACTTTAATGTTCTTGAGGCTCTTGCGCACCCTTCCGTTGGCTGGGTTCCTCGCCGCCCCGACGGAAATCTTCTCCGCCTTATCCACCGTGCCGAGCAGACTCGCATGGAAGTCGACGTTCCTCTCCGACAGCCGGCACGAGAAAGCGTCCAGCCGCCGCTCGTAGGCGTCCACGTCCTTGTCCAGTATCCTCGCCTGTACGAACACGGTCTGCGCCATCTTGTACCAGTCGGCGAGACTCTCGGCGAGCTGAGCCACGGCGGGCCGACACTCCGAGTCGAGCAGCGACCTCAGTCGCCTCCCCGTCTCACCGACCTTAATGCGTTCCAGCACGTGGAACTGCTCGTCGTTGTAGGTGAGGCTACGTGTGGCGCGGTCTCGCAGCAGGTGCTGCCACGAGTCTCTCAGCCGGTCCACCAGGGTGCGCGCCCTGGCCGGCGCCCTGGTCTCGCCGGGGCACGCGAGGTCCCGGGTGGCTGCAGACCACTCGCGCCTCAGCATCCTCTCCGTCACGTAGCGTTGGTGCAGCTGCGTGACGGCCGGGGATAGGACGCCCGCCTGCTCCCTGGTCAGCTCCTCCAGGTCGGACCTCCATGGGACCCGGTGGGCGACGCCCTCACCGCGCCCGCACGCAACCAGCAGCGCCCGTATCGTGGTCTCGCTCTGCTCCACTGCGCCCACCAGGTCCTCCACGCACCTCGTCATGTCGCGCAGGCGTTCGCTCTTGGCCAGGACTTGCTCCAAGTCCTTCCCGACAGCCGTGGTGAACTGGTCCACGCACTTGTGCACGAGGCGCGAGCAGCGCGACAGCTTCTCCACGCGACGCTTGTACACGTGGCCCGCCGAGCACGCGGTCTTGGCCAGCGTGGCGTCGTTCTCCACCGACACCGGGTTCGGGAACGTCGGGAACTTGGGCGTGTCCGCGGGGGGGACGAGGGTGATGTTGTTGTTCTCCTTGCTGAAGAGCATGACGGGCTCGTCCTCGCTCGAGTCGGGATAGCCGCGGCCGGGCGTCCGCTCCTCGATCACCGACAACAGGCTCGAGTCTTGGAACAGGAGAATCTGGTTCGAGTTCGATACATCCGTCTGTTCCATCACCAGGCTTTGCAGTTCCTCGTAGGTGCCTTCCGAGTGGAGGTAGATCCTGATGCTCTGAGCCTTGTTCACGTGAAACACGTGAATCAATTTACGCGACAGAGCACTGGTAACTTCGGTGAAGAATCTATCAAAACTCCAAATTCTTTGTGAATCTACTTCAAGTAGACCTGCCAAGATTGGCGTCACGTGTTTCTTGATTCCAAAACTCAATTGACAGTAATCTGGAAGGTCTTTGGTCCACTCGATGGAGCCATTTTCCGAAGTTTGCGATCCTGCGATAACTCCCGACGCCTTTTTAGTTGTGATGTAATACATCGTTTCCTTGTTGCGCCTACCTCCGAACGGACGGAATGGTAAATT
This sequence comes from Isoperla grammatica, assembly GCA_945910005.1. Classification (NCBI taxonomy): domain Eukaryota; kingdom Metazoa; phylum Arthropoda; class Insecta; order Plecoptera; family Perlodidae; genus Isoperla; species Isoperla grammatica. The sequence goes on along the minus strand of OX246738.1, from coordinate 39,994,890 downwards.
ACCTGTGGCCACATGATAAAGTGTGACACCAATAGACCACAAGTCTACTGTAGCTCCGAATGTTTTACCAACCGGCTTTCGGAGTACGGCTCGCTCGTACATGTCTGGGTGCAGATACTCTTCAGTTCCATAAAGGGACATGAACTGCTGATCTTCCTCCAATTCCCTAGCCGCTCCGAAATCTGTCAGCTTGTAAATGGTAGTCCCATCATCAGAGATAAATTTCATAATATTACCTGGTTTTAAATCTCTGTGCACAAGGTTGTTGTCACGCAAGTGCTTCATACCTGCCGAAAGGTGTTCAAGGACAAGTAAGAATTCTTCCTCCTGAAGACCGTAAGTATTTTCAGGGTCGTCCAATATGTTAAAAAGACTTCCTCCTGTACACAATTCCATGACAATAACTTTACCTCTACCCTCTTGTTCTTCCTCAATAGCCAATAGCTTGACAATATTTTCATGTTTAACTTTCTTCAGTACCTCGAATTCACGTACTTGCACATCATGGGGCCGCATGTGACTTAACTGATTAAACGTTTTCACTGCTACTGGTTCCCCATTGTTTTTATTGACACCCTGAAACACTGCCCCAGTCGCTCCCTTACCCAAAACACTGGTGGTGCACCACACATAGTTTGCTGAACCCCTTAGAAACGACATGATTTTACCAACTTGTCACTTTCACTGTCAACATGCCATCTTTCCAGCAACAGGTAGGCTAACCTAGGCCTAAGTTGAGTCTTTTGTATGAAACACCCCGATCGCTAGAACCCTAGGCCTAGCCTAGGCCTATACTTGAAGGTAAACACAAATATATTATCCAGTATGATCACTGTTTCCTCCAGATAAATAATGAGAATATCTACACTTTTAAGTACAGATAATCAGGCTAGACATGGATCTTCACGTTTACGGTGAGATGCACAAGTATGGTTAGGGTCAGTGATTACACTTACTATGACAGCTAGGCTAGGCCTAGCATGTACTTTCCCTTATGACTGAAATACATCAACGATATCTCGAAGTTAACATGGCCGCCGTTTCAGATGGCCAACGGTCAAAAACTGAAATCCGCTATTTGGGCAGAGTAACGTTCCTTCGAAAATCAGCTGGTTCAATTCACAACTCAATTATCTACACTTAAATTAAATGTGGATATGGAACAAATAAGCACCAAGCCGACTATTAGTTACTTGTCCAGTGTAGAAAGGTCTGCGTTCCATATTCATCTAACAAGTTATCTCGGATTATCAGGCTGGATTGGATGACACCTTTGATGATCGTAAACGGAGGGCAATTGGTATTTGGTGGTTACAACCGTGGGAAAGCGTATTTCTTTGTCATAATCACCGTCGTTATTCCGTGGGACTGGGTGGCGAATACCTATTATCAGTTTCAGTTCCCGAGAGCTATGCCGCAGGGAGCGTATGCTTCTGGTAGGGGAGGCCGGAGGGCCACCGTGGCCGGAAAAGTCGAGGGGGAGAAGTCAGACGAATTGCAGTCCACATCATTCCCCTTTCCTCCCCTTTTCCTTTCTACCCCGTCCTCCAACTTGCCCCTTTCCTCCAAACATCCCCCAGCTTCATATTTCACCCACTCATCGTCCCGATGAGTCAAGTTGCAAAAATATGGGACGTAAAACCCATCATCACCGTTATCAGTTAAAAGTAAATCAATTCAAACTCGCGCCACAACGGATCCTTCAGGAGCGCTTTCTTTTCTTTTCATCTGACCGATCGGATGGTGCTCGACGTATTCTTTTATTGACTCCGAGCGTCATCGGTGCCATTCAAGCTGAGCAGTCGGAGCTCCGCACAATCGATCGGCTTTTGACTACAGATTTGCGCGGCTTTTTTTAAATGAAGCGGCTTCCGACTGGGCTGTGGTGGGATTTTGTTATCAATTAAAATAATTTATAAAGTAATGTTACTGTACTTTTTTTTTTATTACAGTTTGATATTGCATGTTTTGCATGTAAAAAGTAATGATTCTAAACATTAATCATATGAAACCTATTGGTTGAAGTAGGCTTAGGAGGCTTAAAAATAGAACCTCAACTCAAATATAATTAGGTCATAAATACTCATCGTCTCGATTAGCCAAGTTGCAAAAATATGAGTCGTAAAGCCCAGATATCCATCAATCAAAACCAAAAGCGCTCATTCTCAAACATTTAAAAAATACAGTATAAACTATAAACACTAAACAGTACAAACTCGTTAAAAGATACAAAATCGATATTGAATACGTTACATTATCAACAGTATTTGTCGTCGAAAAGCAATATTTATCCACCGTTATTGACGAAAAACACAGCTCTGGAAATCTGTCACGTGACGGAGTGTGCTCGGGCATGGCACGGCAGATATTCAGATATAATAAACGAACACATCTAATCCGAGAAATCTGGGTTAAAAAGGGTTGAGTTGAGTTGGCTTGTGAGTGATTTTGGAACATATTTCGAAGAATACAATACAGTATGAATATCAGAACACGTGGATTACTTTTTCTGACCTGACAGTGATGTTTGATTAATTAATTTGTTTTTGTATTGTATTATTAAGCGAGCGTCTCCATTTGACTCTTATGGCACTTCGTTCTGTTTTTTTTTTTGTTTTTTTTTGTGTCTGTCGATAGCGGTCGAACGGAAAGTCCGATCAACTTGAAATTTGGACCATCCACAAGCCTCGATGTGGATTGAAGGTGTATAGTTTTGAGGAAAAATTGTTCGAAAAGTTACAAAGTTACACCATAGTTACTGCAAAAAAATTTCTTAAACAAAATGGCGGCAAAATGTGAGATAGCCATATTTTTTAAAAGCTTTTTCCGGTTACGAATGTGTTCATTTTATGGCGATCTGATAAATATTAGCAAAGTTACACAAAAGTTACTCGAAAATATATTTCTGAAACAGGAACAGCAAAATGTCAGGTGGCTATGTTATAGTAAATTTTTGTCCGGTTACATTTCAAATGCTGTCAATAACTGTTAGTAACGGTGGCGGACCGCGGCGAAAACACTAGACAGAATGACAACGAAAATTCTTAGCAACGCACATTGCACTGCATTCAACAATATCGGGAAGTATAATAGCTATGGAAATTAGAAAATTTTTTGTAATGCGCATTCTTGAATTGTTGTTAATTGTTGTTTTTAATAGCTTTGAGATCTTTTCGCCAGAACGTTCGTAGATATAGACGCGCTCGCTTATCAACGCGTCAAACAGAGCGTTTTCCTAGTTATATTATCATTAGTATTATAAGTATTGTCGTTCAGTTTCATAATTTCCCTTTAAAAAATGATTGTGCATTCAAACTTAAGATAAATACATATTATTTATAAACGAGATACCACAGATAACAAATTAACTACGTAGGTAGTTAATTTGTTATCTGTGGAGATACCGTAGAAATGTATCTTATACCATCTGTGCTGATAACTGTATTTTGATTAAATAATTGCTAGTGAATTTATGTTTTTATCTGTTCATGTTGGTACTACAATCATCTGCACTATACAACGACCTAGAATAGTGTAAACCTAGATAGTCGATAAGTACTTATACTCTATGGTCGATTAATGGGCGTGGCAGTGGTTGGACCATCCAGCAGCTAGTCAGCATTTTAGTTTCTATTTTTCCTTTTGTGTAGATAGTAGGCTTGCCATATTTTACTTTTGTTTTTAGGTATTCTTTAAATTGTATCCCAAACATTGAAATAAATAACACAAATACAAACAAAGTGTTTTATGTCATGGCTACTAGTTTCTGGTTGTCTTTTCTGTTTGTTTACAATATTCTAGGTTGATGGTACAATATCGTAAATCACACACAACACTTCTATAAATCTGACATTCTTTTTTGTGGTATCTGTTCGGTTTATATCCTCCAAACAGACACTTATTGGAAGGGTAAAAGGCCTAAAATATACTGGACAAATCATATTAGGCCTACTCATTCTTGTCAACAGGTGTAGCTGAGTGCAAGGATACTAAGATGATGCTGAGTGTACAACTGCAGCGTCTAACGGTTGTCTCTTCAACTGTATCTAGTATAAAGTTTATCCGCGAGATGGCGCCAACGTGTTGATTGGAAAACCGTACCGTCTACCAATCAGGAAGCACGTAAACTGCAATGCATGAAGTAATGATTGGCGTAAGGTAGTGCAGCTTGATCGCAGCTACGTGCTTGTTGTGTTCGGCGTAGGTGGTTATAAAGTTTTGTATTGGAGGTAAATGATCTTGTTTACATGCACTGTTTACGGCGTGTGTATGTGAGTTGGCTTCAATAATCGTGCGTCGAGGGTTTAGGGGTTGTGTCCGTGGGTACCTAGTCGGTGGTGGTGGCTAGAACAGTGTTTTCCCTTGTTTAAAGGGAAGCTAGGCTTAGGCCTAGCGGTGTTCGCGTTTTTCAAAAAGAAAAAAATACGATATCGAACGAATGTAACTTTAATGAACCAGTGTATTTTTGTTCACGGGTGTCGAAGTGAAGTGTGTTTTTAAATAAGGCACCGGCTATCATTTTATAGTTAAGCCTTCAACGGGTTGATTATTTGTTTCGCCATGAATCCGAAAAGTGAACTCGTATTTGTATTTACAGTTGATTGAACAATCGTGTGCTTTAATATTTTGTCAGTATAGGTCTTGCTACTCATGTCTACTCCACAAATCGATATGGAAGGAAACATAGAACGCGAGTGCAGTGCCCTAGGGGGCTTATTTCAGCAAATTATCTCGGATATGAAGGTGAGCCCTCGTTATTACTCTAATTTAGCATCACCGAATTATTCCGTATGTTTTTAATTAATACATGTCTTTTGCTAGGGCTACCAGGCCCTAGGCTAGCCCTAGCCTAGTTCGGTTGGCTAGGCTTGTCTTGGGCTAGGGTAGGGCCTTCAAGTAGGGTAGGGGGAGTCTTTCAATGTTGACGTTTAGCCAACAGGGCCCCAATCCACATGTAGGCCTGTCATTGTTTTCCTCGTGTATTTTTTTCAACGATGCAACGAGGCTATAAGAGCGGTGTATCAATAACCGTCTCGATAGTACTCGTTACATAAATGTCATATCGCGCTATTGACAGTTTTAAAATCAGTTTTGGAACAGGAACCTCGGGCTTGCAGGTGACGTCAAAAACTTGGACTGGTGGAAGTCTCGTATTTTACAGTGTTTGATTTGAATTGAAGTATTTTCCATGGTCGTACAACAGCAACGTTACTTTGTTGATAACCTGTGGCTTGTCCATCAGTTCATTATTAATGTATTTCATTGTTGTCCTGGCTTTCAAGTAATGTTGCTATAATTTCAAGAGGTGCAGATGACGCGCCGTTCTCGAGATGTTGCATTGAAGTCTTACGTTGTGCAGAACGTATCACGTTGGCAGTTCGACAAGAACCGTAATTCCATTATCCATCCGCCGTGAAAGATCAGCCTCGTCACGTAATGTTCGCTCTCCCTCCCTACTCGTTTTAAAGGCCGTCACTACCGCGTTAACTCCAAACGTTTTTAGGCCTATGTACTGAAACCTGATATTGTTTAAAACAGGCTTCCTTATTGCTGCTGTACAACTGGTAACAGATGTCTTGTCGTTTTACAAGTTGCCCTTCGCAGTTTTTTTCTTATAACTGGGGCGGTATTGTTTTGTGGTCCCGCTAAAATGTGGTTTCCAGATAGTACTGGTAACACTTTTTGGTGTATTGTGAGTTGTGACTTGTGGCTTGCCAATAGCATAACCCCATGCTATAACCAAGGGTCGCTATATTAATGTCGCGTATTATGTTATGAGATAGGTTGATAGTGGGTTGATACTTCCAGGTAGTTTGCAAGCAAATATTTGTGGTTGACTTGTCGGTCGTCATATCAAATAATTTTAAACGTATCTTCCAAGTATTCTGACATGTGATGTGGTTGACGAACGTAAGTACATATGTAGTAACATATGTTTTTATCTTAGGTACATGCGATCGTTTAAACAATAAACATAGATGACCTCTATGCACTGCATGACATACTGCATGCACAAACATAGATGACCTCACTGCACTGCATGTGAAAATGTGACTTGATTGGGTGTAACAGATGACAGTGGACAGCATGACACAAACACCTCATCTCACTCCTATTGTGTTTCTATCTTTATTTTACCCCCTCCCCTGTACGGTACCTGCCAGTCAGTCCCTGTCCGCCCGTCACTGTCGTCGACGCGAATTTAAACATTTTGCATTTGGGTCAGTTTTTTGCGTTTCGTACGTCTCTGATCAATCCTCAATTAGTAATTTATGTGACGTCAAAGTATAATTAATGTAACACTTCAAAAATCAATTATGTTCAAAGAGCCTGGCAAGAGGCCCCTTTAGGGCCCCTTCCAGCCGTGGACCTCGGCGCACTTGCGGGGACTGTCGAGTGTCGAGGCCACCGTAGGGTAGGGTATCTATGGTCGTGACTATAGCTACCCCCCCCCCCCCTCTGCACACATCGATACATCATGTAGGCCTATGACATGTTTTCTCACGCCTTTTAGCTTGCCAATATAACAGCCAGAAGCAGAAAATTGCGACACACCAATTTCGCACAAACTAGTTCAGGGTTACTTGAATTGCGTTTGCCTGAAATCTCTTTAGCAAACAGCTAACTATTCTGTAAATGTGTGAAAAGTGCTCAGATAACGCGTTCATGTGTGTAGTGGCGTAGGCTTGGAGGTCACATTCATTGCGGCGGTGATGATCAACACTTGCCGGGGCGATCACGTGCTCTGTTGTAACGTGACAGCTGATGGGCGGACACGCGTGGCGAGAGGGTTGCCAATTTGTTCGTCCGTAAAAACTTGATGGAATGGAATGCGCCGCTGCAAAATGTGTTTGTCAGGTTTTAGAGATTACGGTGTCTTATAGACTTATAGCATACGTAATTTTCCTAATATTGCGCCTGATGTTATTAATGGGGCTAGACGCTAAATTTAGTATGACCATGCTAACGTTTTTCAGAATTGAAAAATGCTGACGTCATAGATGAGGAAGGTAGGCTAATCAGTGAGTACCTACTTTGAAACATTGATATTTGATTGACCCCAAAACTCATCTATGACGTATGCATCCACGAGGCTGACTGTGGAAAAACTTTATGCCAACATCAAGTTGAATGTAACGTTGTTGTTTGGCCTTTGTTTGTACAGTTATTGTACCATTCCAGACGAGGGCAATTAGAACAATCCCACGGTGCAATCTTTCCTTCAATTATTTGAGTTCAATCTTAACTTAAATGCTAAGTGATGCTGACCTGATGCTTTACTTCGGCTGTTGAGCTTCACAGGTCAAACTACAAGAAAACAGCTTACCTACACATACGCCTACCTACATGAAACGAGCCCCATTTCTATACCTGTAGGCCTAACTGATCATAAGATGATCAATAGTTATGCTCAAATCTTCAAATCAGGATTGATTTAAAGTTCAAAATTGAACCATGTGTAATTCAAGTAAATCTAAGTCCTTGGCTCCAAGCAGCTTGAACCTCACCTTATGCAGAGGATGCAATTATACAACTCTACAAGGAGGAATTATTTTGCTACGCAGGATTTCACGGTTTACTCGTGTGCTTACCATATTATAATTATCTAAGTCTAAGTCTAAGTCTTTGACTGTATCATAAAAGCATCCATTGATTACCATATCATTTATCATTACATGCGTACATCATTGGCTGTAATTTGGTTAGGAAGACATCCTTTCAATAATACCCATTTATTCTGATCTCACACTTGAACAATTTGCGCACGTTTTAAATTAATTAACACCGAATGATAAATGATTCCATACGACAAAGGAACCTGCTGGAACGACATCCCATAATAGGCCGCCATTCAGTCTGTCAAGTTCTTGGCTCGGGCGTTCAGGGTCTACCTATAGAGAGTCAGCCAAACTGTGATCGAGCCAACACCTGTGTGTGAGACAACACATGACGTGATACTTTTGAAGTGCTCTCCTTCCTCACTGTTAAGTTACTCCAAAACGACGAGAACACATCTTCAGTACACTGTGTGGAAGAAGTGGGATTAATCCTTATCTCGTTTACATGGATGCAGCAGCTACCGGCCATGTTAAATCTGAGGACAACAATGCTCACAAGGTGGTGTTACGAATGTTATTTCTTTTGAATGCGTTCTTTCTTGGAAGAGATTTTTCACTCATCGCATTCGTTTTTCGAAGACAATTTAAAAGTGAAAACCGATAATAATAATTAACGCCGCTCAACTGTCGTCTGCATAAAGGTCATTACCGCCAATGTTGGTAGGCGACCTTAGGTTGAAAAACTTCATGATTGCCACTTCTTCATGACGAGTGTGTGCCCACGTGAGATAAATAAAGGAATTACATAAGAGATGCACAGGCACAAGAGCCCTCTTGGGGGCACCGGTTACCACCACTACCGGAAAACTCTTCTGCAGACAAGTACAGGGCAGTGCTTACAGGGCAGTGCTTACAGGGCAGTGCTTAAATCACGGATCTCGTGAAATGTAAGAGGCTTTCGAAATGCATACGTTCAATGTACGAAAGAGTAAAGGGCCGTTTACATAAATGACTAGTGATAAGTGTCTAGCCACAGGCTGCTTCCATTGGCTATGAGTGAGAATACTGCGCTCTGATTGGCTGTGACTAAGGTTTGTCTTGACTTGACCAAGGAATTGAAATGTTCAATTCCTTAGTCAAGTCAAGACAAACCTTAGTGACAGCCAATCAGAGCACAGTATTCTCCCTCCCAGCCAATGAAAGAAGTCTGTGGCTTAATCACGGGGGTTTGTCATTCATCACTAGTCATTTGTGTAAACCCCGCTTAAGCACATTGTTGTTTCTGAAGTATTCAAAGCCGGTTTACTTTGTAAACTACGATTAGCTAGTAATCGGAGATTCTCCACTAACAAACAAATGGCGACAAATGGCGACATTTTGATCAATTTTGAAATATCCGAAGCGACTATTCACCTCTTCAACAACCCCTCTCTGAACCGTAGAGAAATAAGTCTGAACCAAATACCGTTTGCATATTATATTATTTGTCAGGATCAAAAGCCGCCTGCATCATCCTATACAAATCCTGTTAGGTGGCAGGTGCGTTTTCTACAATGCACTATCGTTGACATGGTAAGCGGGTACCGCCACTGCACTGGGTACTCGGCTGGTGCGTTTGTTACACTGGGACTCGAAGTATAAGCTTCGACTACTTGAATTTGTTCACCCGTCCCGAGATTAGGAAGGCCAATCGCCGAGTGCCAGGCCAGGGCCCTTATTCCGGTACGTACGTTGGGTTGCAACTACTTGCGCCCGGGTTACGGAATGGGGGGCGCAACTTGCAACTGGCTACGACTGTTCTGGAAGGACGGCTGTTTACACACGTGAAGTGGCCGAAACATGAGACGCTGGGTCCATATGTTGGGTCGTCATATGACGACCGCCTCCTCGCGTTTCATTACTAAGTCAGCGGCCCAAGGACGACTGGGCGACGTGTGTGGACCGTATACTGTATCGCCACGCCCACAGACGTCTACCCAGTTCCAGCCGCCGCTAACGGTCTCGTGTTGTTGACCAGTAAGGTCATCCGTGTCTGTTAAATCGCCTCGTGGTATATAACACAGGCCGACGCAGATATAATAGCGTTTAAAGTCTTGTAAACTATGGCTCATTGCTTGGGTTCCTTCCAGGTTCGGATCCTGGCTTGGACATGAATTGCATGTGCCATTTTTCATCATCATCATTATTATTATCATCGTCGTCTCGATCGATTGTATCGGCGTCAAGATATGTGACGTACAAGCCCAAACACAGTGGCGGCTCGTAACATCCAAATTGCAGGGGGCACAACGTAATTTACCCCCCCCCTACTCATCACTAAAAAAGTAGAATTTTATTTACTAAGGAAATGTAAGTACGACACGTTACTCACCCATCGGTAGCGGGTAGATAATACCATTCTTCTGTTTTTGTGTCGAGCAAACCTCTCGATTACGACGTTATTGAAGTCAGGAATCGTATTTATAAGTATTTTTTTCAATTGTCAGCACGGCTAAGGCAGAGAGTACCGGTACCTAGCTAGTTAGGAATTTTCGGCAATAAGTTCTATTTTTTCCCTTCGAAGTTTGCTCCAAATTAAGATGAGGTACGGGAGGTCCCAGTTTTTTAATATCTAGTTTTTGATCGTAGCTAATTTGATGTTCACAACTTAAAATATGCGCCACAGAATTCATGTTTACGAAAACACTACAATATTACGACACAAACATAATACACAAATGCGAACACGGCAGTAACACAACTCACTCGTACGATAACCGAATACCTACTGACTGACAATACTGTGACAACAACACACTTCGCCAGTAATTTAGTTTTTAAAATAGCATAAATGACCGTTTTTTAGTTACCACTCCTTGTTGTGTATCCGCTTATTGAATGAAAGGAGTGCCATGTCTTTCTAGCCAGGTACACTTCTAAACTAAAAAAAGGAGACTTTGAATTTAAGTAACATTTTCTACCATTTGACTCCCTAATAAGTCCGTGCCGAGGTCTATATTATCGTTCTTGGTGTTTACTCAAACATCTACTTGAATATTTCTTAGAAAAGGTCTTCGGCCTGGTTGGGTTTCTTTTCTCTCTCAGCTTCGGTGTCGGTGGTGGCTACGCGTTAGATGTGCCCCCTGCCAATGTATTTCGTCCATAAGGGTCTAGCTCCAAACAGTGCCTGGGGGTCTGAACTGTTGAAATACGAGGGCACAACGCTGTTTAGCCTGGACAGTGGACACTGCAGAATCGTAGCTGGCGCAAGCAATGCAATTACTTCTACGACCAATATTCTCCCAAATATAAACAAAGTGCACCAAAAAATGAATATATGTTCATCGAAATTTAAATTAGAAAGTTGCCACAACAACGTATTTGATGTACCAAATAATAACTTATAAATTTATAATTAAAGATATTTCCGTGAGTCCCAGGAGGGGGGCACGTGCCCTTGTGCCCTTACGCTAGAACCGCCACTGCCCAAACATCATGTTGGATTGGATTGGAACACCAGTGGACTGGTAACCGTGGGGTGTTCAGTTACCAGGCGTCCAAGTAGCGTGTAGGGATGGGACGGACGTTTGGTGGTGGTCGGTCAGACTCAATTAAGTATCCTGTTTTTTCTTGGTTTCTAGTACCATTCTCAAGTAGCCTAATAAATTTATTTGTATTTATATCCTTCAGTGATTAATCATGTTACATGTATATGATTTTTGCTATTCTAAATAGATCTACTTAAAAAATGTTTGGAATTGAAAACAATCGTGTAACTCATTAGCTTTGCATGTGGGGGGGGGGAGGGGCAGGGATCGGCTAACCGTTTTCTTCCATCCATCCGTAAATAGTAGTGCGACGTATTGTGTATTGTGTTACAGTTTTACAGGGTTAATTCACGTACATTTGAATTCAAAAACCACTCTGGTGGGTGATTTTTTTTTGTGAAAACCAGAAATTAAAAACCGTAGTTCTGTTATTGTTGTTCGAGGCGACGAGTAAGGTTCAAACCCACGTCTCTTTGGTTTGGTCGTATGCGGCTCCACCACCCCGAAACACATGGATGGTTCGAAGCGTGCGTGACAGATCAGCGTCAGAGGTTGAGCCAAGGTCGTCACATACACACACGGCAATGTTGTAGGTGGCGCGTGACGTCACGAGGTTCTAACACCATCGTCCAGTGAGACCTTGCTGACCAACCCGCCAGGGTATCTTTGTGGTCGGTCGGCTACTCTGTAGGTAAGAGCTGGGAAGTTGTCGTATCCAAGTCTTCAACCTTACTAAAATGTCGGCCAGATATGCAGTGTTCAGTGACGACACTGCCTTGGGCTTGGCCCTGGATTTGCACTTCGTCTGTAATTCCATTGTCATTGTAATTCTCGTTATGAAGACTACTACTGTATAGGGCAGGGGTGCCCAACATACGGCCCGCGGGCCGCATGCGGCCCGCCAAGCCATTTCATCTGGCCCACACCTCCCACTTACATTCCAGTCTCACGACAAAACCCACGAAGAAAATTCAGTTTTATCTGAAAGCACATTGTTTTGAAATTTATTCGGTGGATATGTGTATAACTATATTTTAGACTTCGCAGCGAAAATGATCACAATTCTTTTGTATCTACTTCTAGTTTTGTTCTTGGTCAAGCCTACTTTCTTGGAAGCCGAGGAAGAGATGGCATTATTGTTTTCTGTGGCGACATCCAACTTATAAACTAGCGAGAACTCTTCTGGCACAGACAACTAATGCTTCTGGTTTACCAAATGTCCCCGCAAATATGTTTCACTCTTTTAGTTGTGATCTTGCAAAGGTATATCATCATGACTCGAAGCACAAAAACGAGTGTGATAAATATGAAAGATTAATTTTGAATTAAAAAGGTAAATAAACTTGAGAAAAATCTTGGATCGCAGCACAGTATGTTTAAAAAGAAGGTTAATGAGAATCAAGCGTCTGTCCGCGCTAGTTTTCGTGTTGCACACAATTACTAGGAGCGGGGAGAAGACCATTTTCTGACGGGTAATTTGATATAGATATAGAATAACCAGAATATCTACGTGTATATATGTGGCCCGCCAACATTGAATAATTATGCCATGTGGCCCACTTCTAAATTAAGTTGGGCACCCCTGGTATAGGGCATTACCCTCTTAAAGTCTAGCTGTAGCTTACTTGGTGAGATAGGTGGTGAGATAGATTGGGAACAAAGCCCCTAGGGCTGTTTTGGCATTCGCTATTGTGTCTGAGGTAAATCTCGAGAGAACCCTTTGACGCCAGGACTGCCGGTGCTGGGAAACGAACGCGCGACCACACTGATTCAGAGTCGTGGCTTAGTCCCCACAGATTGGTGCACACCGCAGGGGCGCCGGGTTTTCCAAATTCCGAGGGGTGCTCAACTTAACAGAAAAGGGACTAAGCACGGGGGTTGGGGGGCAGAGCCCCCAATAATAGCGCCGCAGGCGAAAATTTTAAACTCCGTTTTTAGATTGTTTGGTGCGTTCTAGAAAAAAAGTGGCTTGAATGCAATGCCAAAATAATGCATTTTAAATATATGTATATACATATATATATATATATATATATATATATATATAATAATGCCAAAAAAACATTAATTTAAATCACATTGATTGTATCCAAGATGAAAATAGAAACATTATTGTAACATTTTTTTTTTAAATTGAGACCTCAAAACTCGGATATATATGCATAATTTTTCTTTTAGTCTGAATATTTGGAGGGGTGCTGCGCACCCCTCCTAACAATCCGATGGGTGCTTTAGCCCCTGAGCACCCACATAGTCGGCGCCCCTGGCACACCGAGTCTGGAACCCAAGTGTCAGTGGCAGTGGGCATGTTTGCTTGTTCTCATTTTGGCCAGACGGTATTTTAGGACGGACGTATCCCTCTTCCCCCTCCCCCTCCCCATTAGCTGCCAACACAACAACACGAGGGAAACCTGCCAACCTACAGTAAACAACCGCTATCATTGAACGTTTCCTGGTTGCTTGGTTAGTTGGAGCTGATTACACACTTGTAAGATGGGGTCTCGAGTGGTCGATACAGGATGACTTGGATATATCGTGCGCCAAAACCATACAGACCTAACATCCCCATTATTTTGCTTAGGAATCAGGGTACACACTACCTTCACATGCCCCTCTTCAGGTGGCTAACGAGTTTGGTTCACTTGGAAGGGATGTGGGGAAGAGTGTTAGAAGTAGGGCTCAATCCCAACATTCGTGTTATGAGTATGACTGAGGAAACCCTTCAGTCAGGATTGCCGGTAGCGCGGAAGCCGGAATCAAAATTACAACTACTTGTAGCCCCGTTGAACCAAGGAAGAAGGTGATGGCGGCTGCGCCAAGTTGACCCGACGGAAGACATGGATTGCCGGTGGCGGGTGGCGAGAATCGAACCCGGATCATGAGTGGCGTATGAGCGGACACGTATCCATAGATACGTGTCCGTTCACTTATAAGTGAATGAAGATGTACATGGAAGATGGTCTCATGGATATCAGTCACCCTTACATGTTATCGTCTTGACTTTCATCCAACATCTTCCGTTCCACTCAACTCATCAACGGAGGACGGCTTGGGGTGCCGGGATCTGGGCTTTTTGGCAGTCCGGGCCCACGGGTCTTGAATATACATGTTATGCCAGTGAGAGGCACACTAGTCCCCCCCCCCCCCCCCCCCCCAAATACATTTAAATATCTCTCCCCCACCGCTACAGACAAACCAAATCCACTCGCACTTTGCTCCACACAACGTAAACGATGCCGACTGTTGGGTACACATGGAGTGTCTCGTCAATGAAGTATCATGTCACCCCAGCCCATCAATCGTGACTACAATGGGGGCCCCCAACCCTCGGGCACTTCCGGTCGGATGGTCCACAGAACAAAGATGCTGCGTGCATCGCACCACACCACACCACACCGCACTCTCGCGGCTTCCGGGAGAACGAACATCCGGGAGATAAAAATACAGCCAGCCTTGCATCGATCGAGTGTAGACTTCATCATTCTCACAAATTACTCTCAAAACACGCGGCTCACGCAATGAAGGACGGTTTGGTAAAAAAATTAAGCTATGTCCCTCCCTCGGTCCCTCCCTTTGTATTTTACTTTAAAAATATACCCTTGCGTGATTTTTACAATTTAGTAGTTTTGTCTTTTGTCAGTACTTTTTATGAGGTAATGTCAACATATTTAAATTAAATGAACTTGGCATAGGGTTGTAAACGCGTATTCATCTACTTAGTCATAAAACTAACTGGAACAGTTCGGGAGTTATCGAGTTAGTTTGCTACTGGCATGGTTGAATGACTCTTGCTGCTTGCAATAATGTTCCCGCTACACATAACCCCAATCGAAGTCACCATATTATACATAGTTCATGTACAGCGTTATTTACACTGCCACACTACGATATCGTTCAAGAAGTAGTCCTGCATACGTGATTACATAATATAGGGATTGGAACATGATGGGATTGGAATAAGTTTGCCCCAAGTTGGGATCAAACCCAGATCATCCCGCTCTCGTTACTCTGCAACCTTACGTGGTAGGAGCACCGATCTGGGCTCCAATCCGTCCGTGGCATCAAATATCCGTCCGGGTAGATATGTCAACTAAAACCCCACCCCCATGGCTCACAAGCCGGCCGGCGTGGTAGTCGCTGTGTCTGGTAAACCACGGTGCCACGTTCCACGTTCGAATCCTGGCTTTGTCACTTGAATGAAAGCTTTTTTTTTTATTGACATTTAACAAATACATGTAACAGCATGGAGACTAGCCCCCAAAGAGCCTAAGCACGCTATAAGGGGCATTTACATTACAGCGATTTGTCTATGATGGATGGAAATGGATAGATAGATAGATGGATGGATGGATGGCAGAAGTAAAGCGGCGATCTCAACGTCAGTGATTACCTACTGCTCGAGCGTCTTGATTGTTGAATTATTTCAATCATTCATTGTTGAAAAACGCCAGACATAAAGCCCAAATATCATCCTCGACTCTACATGACATCGTAGTCTAATATATATATATATATATATATATATATATATATACAGTGTTGTGGATCAGTCAACAGTGACACTTGACAACTACACCAACCGGCCATTACGTCATGTATCCTCTCCTGCAATATGTTCAGCACTAACAGGGTACTCGTGTGTCGCCATGTAATATAATAGGCTGGTCAAATCAAGGCCACTTTTGTTTTTTATTAATTGCGACACGTTATAATAAAACAAAATCAGTATAGTAGCAATTGCGTGGTGGTCAGTTTGACATTCGGTCGCCTCGCCGGACAATGAGCCCTGCGTGTGTGTGTGTCGGTAATTGCGTGCGTGATATATTATATACATTACATGTCGAGGAAGATTGGATAATTGTGCACGTCCGGGGGTGTCGCGTTTCACCCATTGTATAGAGTCGGACAGATGGATACGTCTCGCGAGTTGGCAGATCAGACAGTTGCGTTGTTACTCCTCGCGTAAACATTCTCGACAACGTAAACATGCTCGGCAACGTAAACATGCTGGACAACGACAGCGACGATGTATTCACTCGGTTCACTTCATCATGTATATAGGACAGACAGAGGGACATACTCGAAAATGGGATAATTTGTTAATTTTCCGTAGGGATACCCGTTGTAGGGTGCACACGAGTTTATCTGAAGTGCCCCTCTTCAGGGCGCTCGTTCCAGTACGTGCCAGGCGCAAGATGCAATTGCTCCTGGAACTTAACAGTCGGCTACAACCGCCTAAAACTGTTCTTGAATGAGGGCCCTTACCTCATTCCATTGTAGGCTACATAAGTTTTGCGCCCCGGTTACGGAATAGGAATATTTAAAACCAGCAACGGGAATGAGGGCCCTGGTGACTACCTAAGCGCTGAGCATCCTCTGTCGGTGATAATAAGACAGAATTTCGCCGTCGGAATTCAGGGTTGAGAAATTAATGTGGTGGTTTTCAATGATGTGTATGTGTACTCCAAATGTGTAGAGACCCCTTGTTTTTACTTTATCCCCGACCCGAATCCGCGGGGTGACTCTGCCTGTCGTAACAGATACACTTTCCCTTCAGTATCCCCACGTTTACTTTCGTTTTTCCACTTGTCCCTCATCCCTTGTCGAACCCCATGCGTGACTTGGAAGCGATCCGGTTCATTTACCTCGAGTCGATTACAGCGAGAACTGTACATTCGCACCCAAAGACACGTCTGTCTGTCTGTCTGCCTGTCTGTCTGTCTGTGTGAGTGAGTGACATAAAGAGTCTTATTCCAAGCACGATGGGCGTCGGTCGGTGATTGGTCCTGAGTGGGTCGCGGGTCAGTTCGTTGACCGGCCGATCGCATCGCTGCCAATCACGATCTCGTGTCGACACAGCCAGGTCGTCGTCTCGATTAGCGTCGTTGCCAACACACGAAACGAACCCCTCCGTAAGACAGTCGCCCAAGTGGTTGCTAATTGTTTCAGACGGTGTTTGATTGACGAAATAAAGAAACTCTCGTGTTTTGGCCGTTATTTATGTGCTTTACATTTTGACACACATTCATTGTCATAATACATCAATATAAAATAAATCAGATTAAAGGTCTTCATAATATAAACTTGAATGCGAGTATACGAGATAAAGTCTCGTATTTATTTCATGGTAAGCGCGTTCCTCTACTATACCGACAGCTCAACAGTAAATGACCATTCTGGTGACCGTTGTGACGTCACGTGGTCTGGTGTCGAGCCAATATATATCTCAGTCGGGTGGTGAGTTATGCCATCTCTGTTGGATTATTCATATTCGACGTATACTCGATAACTAGGTCATATGACGTCGGAAACTCGGTTGGAGATAAAAACAACAATGATGGGCATATACGCCCCCTCAATACCAGCGCTTGCATATATAGCACGCGCTAACTGGAGTAGAGTAGGCGGTGCCACCATGTTGACGCAACTCATGGGACGCAACTACCGATGGTTACGTCGTAAAAGCCGGGATCTGTTTCAACAGGAATTGCGTCGATTATTTCCTAAATTTAATGGGTACCCTATAGAGATAAGTTTAGGTGATAAATTTACTCTTCTGATCGCGGTGAGATGGGTGTGGTGGCTTTTAGGACTCGCAGCAGTCATGTGTACAGGGTTTGGACAAAGATACAGGCCTACCATATATACCACCCACCCGGTCTTGTGGTGTCCCGTCAGCGCCGAGGTTTGTGTCGTGCGTGGACGCAGCTACCCAACAAGTACCTATATATGATTATGACGTCAGAAGCGTTCGTCCCCGCGTTACGCGAGTGCGTGTGTGAGGCTCCTAAGCCGACGCGCGTTGTCAGCGTTAACGCACGACGCGTGTGATTCGATTATAGAAGGAAAGTTGACTTACTTCCCGCCGATAACACCAATCAATACTAGTGCATGACTGATTCGATATCAGGCTAAGTTAATCGTGTGTAGAACGCATGAGCGTTCGTATATGCCATTCTTGAACATGAGAGATGGGTCCCTCGTCGTGGTGACCGGTGCCCGCAATGAGGACTCACGTATACATGTCTCTATCTCTCATTCATCATGAATCATGATCTTCCCCACGTTTCGCCTTTTTTTTTTGTATAGCTGGCTCTCTTCTCATTCTCATTAATGCCGCGCCCCTCTTTGCCCCTACCCACCCCCTTCCCTTCTCAAATGAATTGTGTTTCCGTGATAATGACCCGGCTATGTGCGATGGATCTGATTCGACTTACGTCGTATGATCTAGCTGCATATCTTTAGTACGTCGTAAAAAAATTCAAATGATTGAACATAATGTAGGCCTAGAACTTGTTCCTAATTTATGATGTAGTTTTAATTACTTTGTCACAAATACTTGCCGGTAATTAGAAGGTACTGATATAGGCTATTGTAGGTTTCCCTTGTTCGTGTTACCGTAAGTATAGATTGAGATTATGGCATTAAAACATGTGTGGATTGTCAACTCAAATGTAGCGGATGGTACGCATGGTGGTTTACAGGTAAAGACGCCCATCCAGCAAGTAGGAGACCTGGGTTCGATTGATTTCCAGTCGGGGGTGATTTTTAATTGCTGGATTTCACTACAGGTTTATAATTTGACCACATGACGTTCTTTTGTTTACTGTATTGAAAATTGATTGTTTATTTGTTTATGATGGTTTATCAATTTGTTCATGTAGATTATTGAAGTTTTTGTTGTTTATATTTACTTGTTAATTTGTTACGAACAGCTTTATAATTATCATGGATGCCATTTAGTTGCTATTGCTGGTTTGTGACAAGTTATCCATTGGTTTGTGTATGATTATACGAGTTTCCAGGTTTATGGATTGGACCAGGGGCGCCAACTTTTCAGAATTACTGTGGGTGCTCAAAACTTAGGCAAACTCTACGGCATCTATGGCCCCCGGGGGGGGGGGGGGGGGGGGGGGGGGGGGTTGGAATTTCATTCACCAATTGTGGTATTGGAGTAGATTATGAACATAGGAGAGGACTGATATTCAAAACCACATCGTATCCTAAACAATGAAGTGAATGTTGTTTGTTGTTTGTTTTTATTAGCCTTCAATCGATCTTTTAGTACATACATACAAGACATAGGATTAGTGAAGAGTACATAAATATTATGAAGTACCTATATACAATGTAATGTCAAGTAGCTTACAAGTAATAACTAAAAATTTACTACAAGGTCTCCGTAGAATACCCGGGAAAATTATTTAACAGTCTAAATTATAGAGAACATAATTTTAGCCAGATTTTACCAAATTGCTGCATTCTAAATTATTCAATAAAAAATCATTCAATTATTTAATAGGTCCTACCTTGTCAAATCGACATAATATACTACCGAAAGCACATAGGCTACATAGTTGCTTGGGGGGGGGGGTTGCGCAGAGTAGAACATACCTGTGAAAATGTGCTACACCACCGAGACGCAATGGACGGAGGGTGGGGGGGGGGGGGTCATCTCTCGCAATAGCGCCGCAGGCATTTTTTTTGACAAATACGTATTTTTGAAGAGGTTCTAATGTGTTTTAGAAGAAATTAAGATCTTTTGTTGAACGGGACACATTTACCATAATCTTAAGAACATTTCCAAATAAAAGTAAAGCTGGGTTTCGGGTGGTCCAAATCACCGAACACCCCTCCCCCTTGGATACGCCACTGAATGCCTTATATTTTTTTGGGTGGGTTTTTCGTGTTGTTTGGGTTTCGCGTTTTCTATTTGTGTGGGTGCTCCGCACCCACACAAATCTACCTGTGGGTGCTTTGGCCCTCCTGCACCCACGGAGTTGGCGCCCCTGGATTGGACACTTTGGCCCCCTACTGTATAGTTACCTCGCATTATTCAATCATGTTGTGAGTCTGCAAGCCAATTTGCTCTTTGCAGATAATTACAAGTTTCGACATTTTACCTCCGGCGATGGTGTCCTACAAAGGTTCGTGTTCAGCTTAACCTCTGACTCCCCATCGGCAATACAGTCTTCCACTTTCAACGTCGGGTTGGCCTGAAGATGCGTACATGTTCACGTTCACTGTGCATTACGAAACTGTGTCCGTCTACTTTTGATGTAATACAAGAAAACGTTTGTGTGATTGTCTACCCACTCTCTTACAAAAACTGGTTTGCACCGTCTTACGATACCCAATGATGAGCCTTGCTCGATGCTAGGCTCCAAATTATCATCAAGGTATATTTAAATTAATTCTTGAAGTCGAAAAACTACAATCGAAATCGGTAGTCAAACTAACGAAAATGTTTGAGATAGGCCCTAAGTGGGTTCGGATCACGCGTGGGATTCTGTTTTATCTTTCTTGTGGTGGCAAAAATAAGAGTTTCCTTACAATTTAAATATAAATACTATATAGTAATTAAAATACTGTAATGTAACCGTGTTGTTTTTTTTTAAACAAAATCTCTTGAGTGCAGCTCTTTCATAACGACGACCGCATGACGACCGCCGCTGCATTGCCATGTGCATGCAACAACTTATCGACATATTGTGACGGCGATGATCATCAAGTGTCCGCCAGTTGAAAGTAGTGACGTCAGCAGACGATGCGTTGACACAGACGTCTCGATTAGCCTGGTGAGCGCGGTTGACGTACATTCCAACCTGATACCGGCGATGAATCGTCTCCCACTTCTCGAAGGCGAATCTTACAAGCCGGATGGTATCTTTCACAATAATAATGACATTTTGTAAGATTGCGAGTGGGCGTGCTCGTCATTGCGCACAAACGCGCGTGCCGCACACCAAGCCTCACTCTCTTGTCTTGCTACACATTCAGAGTGGCTTGCGCATATTTGTAGTAAGACAGTCGAGCCTTACCTCTCTCAGAATTGAGAACTACAAGTTTAAGACCTAAAAATGTTTTTTTTAATGACATCATAAACTAACCTGAAAACGACTTCACCATCAGAAACTGTGACAATTCACATCTCTGCACTGCTTGGGCACCTTTGACACTGCAAAGTGGATGTGGGATTTATTCCGTCATGGGAGCATCAATTCGTATTTTAGGATTGTTCGATTGTGTGAGGGGGCAGTGGTTATTTCACCGTAGTAGGTCATTGTAGTGGGTAGCTCTGCGACGCAACGAGTGGATGATGAGGGTGAAGGAATGAGTGTAGCGACGACGGGCGTCGAACTCTCGCACTCTGGCGTGGACGCACCCAGCGAACGCGATCTGACCTGACCTTTTGACCCACACAGGTAGTCGGCCCAGGCGTGCGGGAAATCAATGCGATTATGAAACTGTACCATGCCACGGTGCGCGTATTCGACTCCCGACTCGGGACTGTGAACATTAGTCAGTCACCTTACACCTCCCGCTGGACTACTCCGTGTTAGTGTACTCTGTCTTTCAGGCAGAGTGTAGAATTTTTCCTTTTTAAATTGAATTTTGAGTTTTTAAATTCTATTTGACTAGGGTAGGCCTATAGTTGGTATCAATGAAACAAGTCGTCGGGCTGTGTTTTCAGGGTCGCGTGTGAGACTTTGTTGTAGGGAAAACCGCGTGCGTGTACGCAGACGCGCATGTGCAGAAAAATTGCTGATAAACCTTAACCTACGCGTTTTTATTTTCAAAAGCAAGTATTGCTCTGGTCTTTCCATAATTCTTTCAAAGGCTATACATATTGTGTATGTGGCAACAGCTTTGAAATCTTCTCCCCCCCCCCCCCCCCCTTCCCCCTTCACATAACGTAAGTTATTTTTCAGGGGGGGGGGGGGGGGGGCAACTTTCTGATTAACTTAGGCCACTGTCTGTCTGTAGCTGTCTCGCAGTGACAGACAAGTATTCTGTAATCCCGTGATATATTCGAGACCCGATAAACAAGTTACGAAGAAGTTGATTGTACGGTCATGCCAATTACCCCATCACCGTGATGCAACACCTCAGTGTATAAACAGTACGCATGCAATGACATTAAAAGGGCTAGGCCTAGGTGAAGGTCTGTCCATACAAGCAGTCTGTAAAGGTCTGGCTGTGCTGCACTTTGTTTCATATTGTGTTCTTATGGCATCAAATTAATGTATCCACGGAGGTTTTTGGCTTTTTGCGCGAGCGAAAAAGAGACGAATCGATTTTCTGTATAAATAGACGAGTGATGCTGTTATTTTTATGTTATGTCCACTGAATTGGAAGCATTCAAATTCCCACTACGAATAAACGAATTTGGAAATGATGTGTTGAATACAAGTGGGTCCTACAGAATATAGAACAAAATAATTAAAAACTTCTGAAATGATTTGGTTAACAAAGGCACAGTAGTCACTATCTACTATACAGAACACAGTCACAAACAAAATACCAGTAGCTCAACAGGTAGCTACAGGCAGAGCCGGATGTCTGGGTTCGAATCCCAGTCAGAAATATTTTTCATCGCATTAAGAAGTGCATAAGTCATTGCCGCCCCTATTTCATGTGTTATGGTTTAATGATAATTTGCGTCTAAGTAAATACAGTTACGCAATACAGTTTTTAAGTTTTAACATTATAAAAGTATAGTATATGAACAGCTCTTGTTCGTTTTTCGAGTAAAACGTTTTCTCTTTGACGAAATTCCGCCTTCAGGGATTGTTCATTCCGCCACTTGTCATTTTACCAATACACCACCGACCGTAAAAAGAATAGAATATTTATGCGCCAATCTCTGTGTCGTGTCGTTGATTTCCGCGTAGGGTAATTGACGTTCTGTCGCCGTCACGACATACGTGCACGCATGCGCAGAACGAGGTAAACGCAACTCGTTGACTGACCTGTGCCGTTATCTTTGCCTACTGCGTTTAGTTCTAGTATAGTATTCCACTTATTCTCGATGATAGCGCGGTTTCCACACTGATCGGCGTACAGTGGCGTACACCCGGGGTGACAGGCCAGTGGCGCACACTCGGGTGATCGACCGGTCTCGTGAATGTGTCCTCTCGTGCGCCCCCGCGCATTGCCCCTTAGTTGTGCCCCCCGCCCCCCCCCCCTTCTAACTTAAGTTTGAAGAAAAAAAGTTAGTCAAGTTTTCTAAAGTCATACAAACGGAAAAACTAGACGACATAGAAATCGGACAACGAAAAGTTAGAATGTGCAATACGCAGGAGTGGCCACTCAAAATATACAGATGCATTCTGGTTGGCAAGAGAATACACTTTTTTTAAGTAAGTTTTAATCTGACTATGGAGGCATAATTTCTTTGCAAAGATAAGAGACACATCGCAAGGTGTAACGAGCCCAGAACCCGTAATATGTACCTGCTATGGACCTGGAACAACAGACTTCATTTGGCGAGAATCGAACCCACGACTGTTCTTTTCAAGTCGCTTCGTGCAACACTGTTTATTGTTTTAGGTCCCCCAGGGACGTATGGTGCCCCCTCCCCCTCGTTCCTGCTGGGTAATCGTTTCGAAGTGTTGGTTGTAATTCTTCTTCCTCTTCTGTTTCAGAATGGGACCCCCTTATGGGAGGACCTGGTCACGAAGGCAACGAAACTACACACGTGTCTCAGGTAGGAAACACGTGTGACTGTTACCATATTATCACCATCTTCACTTTAACCCGTTTCAGTCATTATCTAAAACATATACATTTAGATTTTAGTCGTATAATGGGGACCATATGCGGCTCTGGTGCAACTTTCTTTGTAAGCAGAATTCTCCTTATATTACCTATCCTAATATTTAATATTTTATGGCTGAAGGTATATAGTGTGCAATGTAATTATTAATTAATATTAACTATCGCATTATTTTCATCGTCAGTCTTGTGGTCACAGCCTTTAATAAAAACTATTATCATCGATAAAGTATAGATTAATTGGAAATGAAAATAATAGGAATTGTATTTTTTAAACTATACTCAATTCAACATCGCACTAACGGGGTATTTCTGTGTTTTTTTTCTATTTCTGTGCCCCCCCCCCCCCCCCCCCCCCCCCCGTTATCTCATACTTCAACCAAAGTAATTTTTGTAATATCCAAAGCTGACGTGCATGTTTCTATACTCTCACGTTAGTCGTCATGTTTTTGACACGTTTGAATATCTTTGTTTCTGAGTATGCGTAAAGCGGTGCAATTTCGAGGAAACGTAGCCGATATAGTGCTACGCGAGTGTGTGCTCGCTTGCAATATAGCCACAGCGCCAGTGCTAGGCCGTGTTGTGTCTGGATTAGGCCCTGGTTCTCACAATGCTCGGACATCGACATGTTGTTATGTCTTCGGTGGGACACCCGTTATGCCCGAGTGACGTAATGACTTTGTGCATAACAACTGGTTTCGAAAACAAGAATCAGGATTCATTCAGTGATTCAATAATTTATTCAATTATTTTTTAAACAATTGTATACACATAATAATCGTGCTGAATTCAGGTAATTTTGCAGAGGGGGGGGGGGGGACGTCTAAAAAGGTGGTAAAACCGTAAAAGGGGTGTGGGACTAATACGAGTGCCATTAGGTTTCAAGATTGTCGTTACTGGGCTACGATCTGAACTAGTTTTGTGCAACAGTAGACATCATAAAGTCAACACGAGTAAGCCATAGATTAGATTAAAAGTAGTTCGAATTCTTGTAGGCCTATATCTTTCCTATTCCTATCCATGCACTATTGAGGTAGAACACTGATTTACTAAGAAGACAATAAATTGAACTGCAATTGCAATGCATGCCAAGAAATAATAAAAACAAAGGGTAAAGGTGGTTTTCATTTGGCATGCATCAGCAAATACTTGAATCGTAGAGCATTAATCAAATCTAAAAGCTGCAAACAAACGAAACCCTTTATGTCATGAAGGGGATTGTCTTGCTCTTTGATGTTGCTCACTTTTTCACTTCTCCGTCTGTCTCTGTTCTCATTGTCATTTGCGACCCCCCCCCCCGACATCCTGTAACTGGACTCCCTTTACGTCGACCCCGCGTTGTGTGATGGTTGGAACTTCATATTATCTAGATGTCGAGTACATTACATCGCAAAACAACAAAATAGTAATAATAAAAAATAAATAGCATAATTATTATTACTTAATGACAAGGGCGTTCGCCATTCAACTTGCCATCGTAAGATATACCTAAATTCAACGCTGCATAAAAGAAACGTTGGTTTATCTGTATAATATCGTTTATTTTATGAAGTAGGGACTATGTCTTGCGTATTATTCATGAATCAAATTTAAATGCGAGTCGTTGGGATTTGCATTGGTGATTCGAGTGCGGTGAGTGATTTTACTATATTCACAACCGAACTAGCGCGTTTATGGCGAGCAGCCAACAAGTTCCACGGCGGTGAGTTTGGTTGAAGTTGAATGGAGAGTTCGGGGACCTTGTTTAGACAACTGGTAGACCGAGACGATGAAGTACCACCGAGGAACGTGTACATATATAGATGTCTGGTCTGGTCCGGCCTTTGAGCAAAATGGTTCTAGTAACTGTGTGCGATATAATATTGAGTCCCGTCTACGACCAGTCAATGTTTATGTAGCTCAAAAGGTTAATTTTATTCCTTGCAAATGCAAATAAGATGCAAATAAGATATAATCCAAAAGGTAAAACATAAATAACAACCTATTACGCAGAACAACGGTAAGAATTATATTAAAAAACATAACGCAATATTTGTGTGACAAATGTAACCCAGTGGCGTAGCCCTGTAGGCGGGGCGTGGGGGCGAATACCACTTGCGCCTCTCGTGATGTTCGGCGCCCCTTTCAGCGGACAATTCTGCAAGCCTTCAAGCTTTCAAGCTTGCTTTATAGCGTACCAACTTATAAAAAAGAAATGTGTTTCTCATTCACTTATTGGCGATGCATAATATTATTCACACAATCCTTCTGCAAAAGATGAAAAGTATAATTATAATTCGTTAAAGCTAACGGCATGCGAAGTGTGTGTATATCCAAATTTGGCCACATTGTATCAAATCTACGAACCTATTCACACTAAACATTGCTCTGATGACTATTGTATAACGGA
Source organism: Isoperla grammatica (assembly GCA_945910005.1). Lineage (NCBI taxonomy): Eukaryota > Metazoa > Arthropoda > Insecta > Plecoptera > Perlodidae > Isoperla > Isoperla grammatica. The sequence continues at coordinate 39,968,857 of OX246738.1, read as the reverse complement.
CGTTCGTGTGCGTCTACGGCGAAAAAGTCTAACAAATCTTGTATTGCGCGATGAGCAACGAGCGCTTTCTCCATCCTCCATTGTCGCTGCTCCCTCATCCGTTACCCTCTTCCGTCTGGTCTACGGCCAGGTATCGTCCTCGCTTTGCACTAGAGCCCCCCACGGAAGTAGAACGCTTCGCAGCGGTATAGCACGTTCGATTCTCGACACTGGCAATCCTGACCGGATGTCTTGCCCAAGGTTCTCGCAGGCATGAGGCTTATGTTGGGATCGAGTAATCAGCCTCGATGTGTTGTTCTCTCTCGGCCCATGCTCTTTCCACCCTACTCAAACGGCATATCTAGAAAACATTCACCCTCGCCATTGTAACATTTTCAGTGGACCGCACTTCGACTTCCGTAGACGAATGTTTTCTAGATTTCTGTAAACCTTCTTCTTATGGCCCCTTCTAGTGGGTACAAATGAAGTCATCATTCATCTACTGTGGTTCTCAAGGCTGATTGAACAGTAGGATTTTTTTTCTGAAGTGGGTGTAAACCAGTACCAGAAAAGGGTAGTGTGGTCATGCAGCCATGTTATACATTGCCATGAAAACATGATTACTATTACACATCATTTTAAAACTGTAAAATGTGTGTGTACACATGTTTTGTAATACCTCCTATTTAAATCGGTTTTTGTAATTTGCCCTTCAATTTCATATTAATAGATCACCTCCCATCGTCTCAAATGGCATGATTTTAATAATAGAAACGTATAATTCAACAACAACTTGAATTATGAGAAATTTTGAAATACCGTGATGATCAGTGATGACATAATGGAAATAGAAAGTACGGTCAATTATTTAAATCATCAATTCTATAAACACAATTGACCTGATTAATTATCATATGCCTAATTACCTAAATACAATAATATAGTAATTATGCTTTGCCGTTCGTTTTTCAAAGACCCATATTCTTTAGAAAGAACTGTTAATTTCTGTTTAACTTTCCCCGCCGTCTGGGCTCGACCTGGGTAACTTGTCAGTTATGAGTGCGCTCACATTATAGTCATGAATGTCGATATCGATAACGATATATCGATAACGAGGCTAAATGTGCATCGAGTAGATAACAACGGTCGGTTGCAATGAGTGGAGCGCATGCGCGGATACCGGTTCATTCACACCGCTCAACTGGAGCGAGTCAGCCCCCGGCTGGGGCTGGGGCTGGGACCAAGGTCATCCACACTCCATAGGCGACGTGGGGGGGGGGGGGGGGGCATCTCCATTCACTTGTTTCATGAAGTCATAACGCAACTCGCTGTATCCATATATAATGAATCTGGTTGCTGTATGTATCCACGCAATCATGCACTTGAGGTGATGGAGGGTAATTATGCGGCATTTTAACCCACGTTCAGGGGCGCAGACACACATTTCACAGCCTGGGCAGCGTCCAAGCGCAAGTTCGTCCAACCTTGGCCAAGGGAAGCTAACCAGGGCTAAAATTAATGAAAATGTAATTAGTTTATGGATATACCAGTAGGGCCTAAACCACTACCCAACTATTCTGTGTGACAGGTTCCCGATGTATGGGAGCACCTCAGTTAGCGGAGGGCTTATTTTGTGTCATTGTATATCTATGTTCCTAGACATGAAATAAATTCGCATAAATTTAAAAGTATAAACGTGGCCTCCTCTAAAACATTCTAAATTAGTTTCCGATTTTTGTATTGGACTCTGGAAACATTTAATTTAGGATTGTACGCTTAGCCCCGACCATGCACACGAGTCGCCGCGGACGGTCTGCTGAGGGCAAAAACGGCGTCGTTGTTTACTTTCGTTGAGCAGTTCGTGTACTTTGTTAGTACTCGTGGGCGCAACCAACCCCAACTTGTGTCCGACATCCTCTCTGACCTTGCAAACCCCATCAAGCCGAAACCAGTGCAAGTGGTTGTCGTCGTCCGTTTCATTCTATTAACTTCGTCCGTACGTACGTTCGTTTTGCGGCACACTTGCATACTAATGAGTTATTAATTATGTAAATATTGTAATTGTTATTTAAATCGTTCATAATCATCTGGTCTGTAATTGGCCGTGGCTAATTTTACCGCGGGCTTGTTATGGTGATGTGATTTCATTGAACGATCTGTGCATGTATATGAGACGGTATGTGTGCACTCAACTTGATTACCTTGTTGGAGGCGAGCGCTTTATTCATAGGTTGCACGTGAGTCACATTTTTGCGCGTGGCGGCCACATTTGCGATCAAACTTTGACGTTGCCATGGAGAATGGCTGTTGTGGTAGAACAGAGAAATTCAGTTCTTTAAAATCCAACCTGTTTTTTTTTTTAAATAAAATTGATAGAAGTGGTAATTTTTATTTTTTTGTATTACTTATATTTACTCTTTAAATTCTATATTAGGCTTATTTATTAAAATTGAAAAATATTTGCCAATGATGAATGATCTAGGATTGGTCCTCCTCAGTTGTGTCGCAATCATGGCCGCTGTGACGTCACGTGGGAACTATGAATTGGAGTGATCAGTGTTGGAATTTTTACGAAACGTGAATGTACGTTGCTAGTTGTATGATGGTAAACAACGATTCATAATTGTAATGTCGTATTGTCTAGGTTTTGAGTTATTTTTAGAATCGCTGGGCTATCACCAATAATTTAGTTTTCAAGCTGGCTAACACTTTTCTGCCGAGCGCCCTAATATGTCTTTAATAATTGGAAACAAACAAACAAATAAATAAATAAATAAATAGAAGTCACGTACGGTTTTCTATTTGTATTCATACATGGTCACACCGTAGGGAAATCGCTCCCAGATAATCATATCCATGTCTGACAAAAGTGCTTTACATTATGATAGATCATCTGATCAGCCCACTCACAGTTGTTCCCAATTATAGAAAGATATCTGAAAATTGAGCCAACTTAGAAATGCACTTTCATGTATTAATTGTAGGGTAATTAAAAAAAGTGCAACACAACTGTGGAGCTTTAATACGCAAGTCGCAACCGTACCCCGATTATATTATGTGCATGCGAGTGCGAGCTCTTTGCAAAGTGTAAAGCCGTGTCGGTAGGGTACACATTTGAAATCGAGGAAAGTACAGAAACCTTTAGGCCTATCAAGCAAGACCTCTTCGGGTTAGTTAGTGAGTTGCTCGTTGTGTGAATTTAGCAATTACGAGATTCAATGAGTCTGCTTTTTGTTTGATGTTATCGTATTGATTGCCAATGAGGAGATGTTATTAAAATAAACTTTGACTTCAATAAATGCGATCTAACGTTGGAGCGTGCTATATCAAGTGAAGAACTTTACAATAAGAACGTGTTCTTTATAGTTTGAAATACGAAAATCCTGGGGCTATCTGCTTCCTTGAGTAGCTTCCTTAAGTAGCTTTCATGGGGGGCGCGATAGCGTGGTACACTCAAGGGCTGTATGAAGTAAGAAGCCACGAGCTTACCCAAAGCGATGCGTTGCTAAAGAAGACATCTTACTAAAAAAAAAAAAAATACCCTTGATATATGTAATATGTATACGCAGGGTGCGAATTGACGGGGTTGATGGGGGGATTTCCCCCCTATGGTAATTTCATCCCTGGCACTGTTTTACTGCAGGGATGGCTAAATCCGTCACCTCTGGATAGCATCTCATATCATATCATATCAAGTGACTTTGTCAATTTAGTATTTACACATGTATTCCTAGCTAGGAAGTGTTCAATGGACTCTCAGATCTCTTCTAAGGCCAATCTCGCGTGTTTGCCTCCGGCTGCTGGGGCTTTGCCCCAGACCCCTTGCTACCCACGCAGATACTATACTTGTGCATCCCCCCCTGCCAAGCCGTCAACTCGCACCCTGTATATACGAGTGTGTACAAGGAAGGGGTGACGTGCCTATGACGGAGACCCGGTGCATAACCCGGCGTGCAGCCTCACGTGTTATACCAGGGCCGCGGCCCGACGTGCGGGTATACAGTTATGTTGTTGTAGCCCGTATCCCAGGTCACCTCGTGAAGCTGCATGGCTGCCGCAGTCTGGACCATATTCCTTCAGATTACAACACTGTGCAACAAATCTGTGCCAATTCCTTCAGTCTGGATTGCCGGTGTTGGGAATCGACCCATTACTCGCCATACTGCTGACCTGACCCACTTCTCCAGAGCTTTGTATGGAATATAGAGCAACTATTATATATGTGTTTAGTTTATAGTTTATTTTGTCGACCCACTCATCTACAAGAGAGGAATGAGTTGCAGCATATACACACACGATATTGTATACTCCTATCATTGTTGAGCACTGACTTTGTATACCTTAGGCCCGCCCGTCCGCCATGTTCTGATATACGGATGAGTAAACTAGACACTGTTTGGACGACATGGGCTCAAAACTTTCGCAAGGACATTTCAGTTTGCACCCATACGAAGGTCCTTGTATATATAATAAGCCTACTTACATATTTTCAATCGTAACATTTTGGAATTTTTATGATGCCTTCATTTTGCTTCAATGATATTATAATTTATATGCCAACATTTTCATCTTGCAACTTTTAATGAGTAGCCCATCTGACGTCTAATTTGAAAGCAATGCTCAAATATTATGCTCGGAGCATAAACTTTTAAGTGACAGTGAATACTGGACGTTATATGTTTGTGTAGCGCGGATCCAGTCTGGGGCTCCGAGTATCAAGTCGAAGGTGAGCGACTACTGCGCTAGTTCCTTCGCAACAACACGAGAACGGGTAAATTAGAATCGACGCCGACCTTCGGATACGTCGCGTCATTTGGTCACTCCTTTCAATACACTTCATGACAGTTTAGAAGATAAAGCCAGGCAAAGGATTCTGCTGCATTGTTGGACGTACATAACACCATGCGTGACTTTTGACGTAACCGAACTGAACACATGGAGCTGCTGGCTGAGCCCCAATGACGGTTTCCCCCCCTAACGCCAATATTATGTGTACGATGCATCCGGGGGCGTTGTTCCCCCCTTTACCTCGACAGGACAAATATCTGGATACGAGAAGGGGCGATTGACTCCGCTACAGAACGTTGGTATTCAGTGGCGTATCCAAGGGGGGGGGGGGGGGACAAAAACCCCTTTTGCAAAGGAAAATTACCGTTTAGCATTCAATAAAGACAGTATGTTTTTGTATTAAATACCAAAAATACTAATTAAAAGCAAAAGCAATTACGAAAAATATGCAAATTATTGAGGTTTCTTTTATTAGCGGTGCTAAGGAGAAAATGTGTTGCCAGAAACTTAGTAATTTTGTTTCAGTTGGCCGCTGTAAAACGCACAGATTTGCACCAAAATTACCTGACGAGATTTTTTTAGGGGGGCAACACCCCCCCCCCCCCCCCCTCCCCGCACCCCACAGTTATGTTCGGTTCCGCTATGGGTTGAAAGCCCCCATTTCCAATTTCTGGACACGCCACTGTTGGTATTATGGTTCTTATTCCTTCCTGCCAAAAACTTTTTATGTGATACGATTTACTGGGGTCATAAGGTGAGATTTTAGTTTGTTGTCAGTGTACTTATACGCAATTACAAGCTGACCCTCAACACCAACGCCCTATCGAAGATTCAGTCACTCTCTCATGCACACCTTTATTATCTGCAAAGTATCTATATAGCAACAACGACTCCCAAATACATAGTGTAACATCGACTTTTCGTTGGCATTAACGGAAATCACCGAGAACATGGATCGTCCAGTGAATAATGAATGATACAATATTTACAAACACAAACGCACTGACACAGTTTAACGAAGGTTATCTAGGAATATTCGGTAGCTATGCTTCTCTACGTACTCGTATAGGAAGTACGGCTCGATACTCCACAACCTCGCTTCATTTTACCTTGGTCACTTCCAGTACCGACCCACGATGCCCGATACCTCGAGATGAAGCTCACATTACCTGCGTACAACACGAGTTCTTACAAATTGTGGTATACAAGAAACAACAAATATTAATTAGTGAATTGGATGCTATTGCTTGTGAATATAAAAAGTTTTTAACACCATTTTGAAATTGAATTCAGTGTTTTTTTTTCTTCTCAACCTTGGGCGGATAATGGGACCCCCCCCCCCCCCCCCCCACCCCCCCTGGTAAGGAAAGAAGGAAGAAAGTGAGTGAAAGAATGAGAGAGAGAAAGTTTTGCACAACGTCAATACTATTTCCAATATAAAGCTATTCCAGCTTTTAAAATATCCATAACATAAAAAGTGTCTTCTAAAGGACGAATATCAAAAGCGGTATTATAGATTCTTCAAAAATAAGAAAACCAATTTTGTTGCGTCAGCATAATATCTGCAGTATTGCGTTTTTCGTTACGCGCCGATACTTTTAATAGCGAGCAAGATGAAAGCTATACCGTAACATTGTGTGTATTGATTGGCACACTTTTGTGTATATATATATATATATATATATATATATGATAAAAAAGGAAAAATACATCTCCAACTGTTTTTTTGTGTCCGTAAAACTGATTGTTTTGTACTGGCAAACTAAAATACACTGTTGAAGATCTTTTGTTTTCAAACTCTTCATATAAACAAAGGTAGATCAATGGAATACTTTCAGATTGCTGGCCATTAGAAGTACCGCATACCGCGAATCTGAAACGTAATATTGCGGGTATGTGTTGTCCCAAAAAAATGATGTTATGTTTTTCAATATTGTATAAGATACACATATAAGATAAACACACATTTCAATTTAAGTTGAAAATAGTAATTTAATAAAGGAATAGTTATTTATAACAAAGCAACATGTACACAATGATAGAGAGCTACCTTGCTTATGTTTGGCTGATAAGACCTTCGTTACTCTTGTAAGGCACCGTTATGTGTGCACACAGCCTCAGTCACGTCCCACGTGATACGGCGACAAGAAAATCAGTTGTTTGTCAGTTGAGTTCACGAGTTTTGCTAACCTAAGCAATGTTTATAGGTGAACTTTGTCTTGGGTGATTTCAGTCTGCATCATCGGTATTTCCATCACCGTATTTCTAGACGTGCGTATTTCGTCAACAGTCGAGCCTCTCTCATTTTTGTCGTCGTCACGGATTTGTTTTCTTCCCGCCGGGGTAGATAGAAATGAGCGGGATTCGAACCCACGTCCGCGCGTGGTGCGTGAGGGCCCGAATAACCCCGGGGTAACTCGACAGTCACATCAGTCATAATGTGTGGTGTGGCCATAGAGGGAATATCACATACATTGAATATGCACCCATCGGAGAAAGAAAGAAACATTATATACAACAATGAAGTTGCCTATATACTGTGTGGTGCCACCAGTCACCACCATAGTGTATGTGGCAACACGCGCCACTGACTGCACAAATTTGGATACTATAGTTACAACTTCTTCTATTTATATGTGCAATATGTTATTTTATTGATGGACTGCGGGAATTGTCCTTTAATTAAATTCTTTTTTTTTCATTGCCGTAGTAGAAAGTTACACATGATGATAATGATATAAATCATTTTCTGTTTATGTAAACTGGAATTTAATACGTACCAAATTTAGTTATTGAATGAAACGGTCTATTATTTTCCTGATAGAGAACGGATAAGATATTTGCTCAAAGGTGAAACTTGATATACTATAGGAGCTGAAAAAATGAAATGGTCAGCTTTGGATGGGGTTGAATGTATTGTAGAGAAACCCATTATTAGGGTATTCTCTACGGCCACAGTCTGGGCTCATCCTACAAGAATGTTAAACACAGGCGGGTTTGCAAATGTTAATGAAAAATGCAGTATAAAGCTATTTTGTTAATGAGTAAGTTATACACTGAGTTCGAGTGTGCATATCTTCAATCTATTCAACGTGTTGATGTGTTTATTAGCATGAAGTTACTCGCTTCCCACGGTGAACTAAGCGATTGGACCCCCTTCAACACGCACCCCGCGTCTTGAAGGGCTGCAGTATACGTGTTGTCTTGTGTTGTACGAGTGGATATGATTCAGTTAGTATTGCGAACATCGTTAGGAGTCATTCTCGCAGAAATAACTAATTTTACGCTCAACGATTCGAATTAGCGCAACATATATCCCCAATTAAAACAAGAAATATTGTGACGCTAGGCTGCACTGAAAGTAATTGCCAAGAAAGTTCCCTTCACCCAGGGTACGAAGCCGCATGGATCACCAACGGACGTGGGTTCGAATCCCACAGCGACCATGTTATCGGTATATGAGACGCGCGACCCGTCACTCGAGTAATACGAGCATCGAGACATATCAAACAGAATTCACCAGAACTTTGGCTGATTGCACCGTTGAGTGAGATTGCACATTCCGGTTATGTGAGATATGAAATCTTGCAATTTCGAATCATTTCCCGCCTCGTTACGGGGAAGTCTCCGCTTGATGTGTCATGAAAGTAGATGGCAGTTTAAATCTAGAGTGCGGAGTGCCTCGTAGCCCTTCTTACAATGATGTCATGAAAGTATAGATGGCAGTTTGAATCTAGAGTCCCTCGTTAGTCGTTATGGACTTACAACTATCCGGATGTGCAACATGGTTGGAATATGCGTCTGCGATTGATTTGTTAGCTGATACAGGTCCACTAACGAAGTTACTATTATAAGTCCTTGGCCTCGTAGCCCTTGGGTTCCCGGGTTCATTTCCACTTCTGCAAATGACTATCAACGCGGCTCTATAGGCCTCCGACGTAGACTGTGGTACGCTCTAGCGGCGAAAAAGTGCCCTTTTGAGTGTGTAACTCCGAGGCTCCCGCGCATAAAGATGGGCTAGTTTACAGATAAATAGAACTGTGTTGTGCCGTAGGATGCTCTAATTCGTAAGCAAGAAATGAAAGAATATCCATGTATTCATTTCCAAATGAAAAAAAGCAAAAGAACAGAAGACAACAGTGGATTTAAGCTGTTAAAGAATCATACTTGACTCACTGTAGCAACACTTTGTTTACATTTTCCGGTCACGTTATTGCAGTGGCTGTAGCCAAGTCCTAACCAATACACCTTTTGTAAATAATTAGTAGACAAATGTATTTTGAAGTAAACTTTGTAAAAATACAAGATTACATATTGCTAAAGAATTAAGCCCTATTCCCGATCTTGGTTAACGTTTTTTAGGCCTACGCCCATGAACATTCATAACAGCTGTCAGAATTCCTACTTCATCTAGGCCAAATCTAGGCGTAGGTCTAGGCTAGCGATCAGTTTGTTGGCGGGTTAGAAGTTTGACGTAGGCCTACATGATAGGCTAGTCCATCATACCTTCCAGTTCCAACACTATCAATATTGCCAAGGTGTTGTTCTCTCATAGATCTAGGCCTACTCGGCATGCATTATGAACTCATAATGGTTACATCTACATTGATCTGAGGTGACTTTGTGACTCTCTTATCTTGCATTGTCCGTCTTAAAATCTATAGTCGGCAAAATCTATTAGGCCAACGTTTTTTCTATCGTAAAGTAACTTTCCACTGCTTAAACGCAAACAAGATAATGTTAATATTCGAAAATCCAAAACTGATGACAGCTCTGGTTTCCATGCATTTGGATAGGCGAAGTTTTCGCGCGGTTTCAAATTACTGACTCGTTAGGACGCGACTTTGCCGGTAGGAGAAAAACGGTGGCGCTGCCATCGGCTATGTCGGAGTAGTGTTGGAAAATTTCATGAAATTTATGTTTTTGAAAGTTTCGTTGAAAGTTTCATTGAAAGTTTCATGAAATATTGAAATTTTGTGAAAGATTGATTTTCATGAAAATTTGACACATTACCGTGAATTTAATGCATTTTATTACGGTTGGTATAAAATAGGCTACATGTATAAAAATCAAAAAAGGACATTTTGACTTAACCTGTCACTCTCAAGGCAGGTTTGTATACAGATACTACCAATATACTTCTCTTTAGTTGTATTAGAGAAATCTGAATATATACGTTTACCACACAAACCAAGTCCGTACTTAGTTGTATTATACGTACTCGACAATCAGCTCCAGTTTCTTTTTACTTTACCACGGATTCTGAGATTGTACATTATCTAAATTTAGTAAATATTACTGATCGGCAGAGCGGTATACTTTCAGGTTTGGATACTCGGATACAGGCTCGGATACTTTCTCGGTAGGCCTATATACAAACGTGTTTACCAGGAAAATCTCGTACGAATGCTGTTTGTATGTACCGAATCGTACAGACTCGCCTCGCGTAGTAAACGTAGTATATTTCTCTTTTACTCGGACTCTGGAGTCTCAAACTCTGTAAAGTTAGGCTCAACTTCACTGTCACTGCCTATGACTACGTTTATCAAGCGAGCCGAGCTCGTACTCGCCAGTTCGAACCGGATATAGTGCGTGCCGAATTTGCGTGATAAACACCGAAGTTCGAACCCAACTCGGCGCGGGTAAGAAGCCGTGCCAGCACGCTTCATGCGATCTCAGATTTGAGATCGAACTCACCGCCATGAAAAGTTTACGTTTCTTAAGCTGTTGAGCGGCAGATATGGCGTCCACCAAGTAGGTGTTGACAAAGAATTGCGATTTCTGCTTCTTCTAACTGTTTCACAGCCATCAGGTTTCTAAGAAAATTTTGGCGCCATGTTATTTATTTTTGTACAACTTTAGCATGCTCCATTTCGTAGGCCTAGACGTAATGGATGAGGTTATGTTCACTTTATTGCTGATGCGTCAGCTGTTACCTGCCCCGCCTCCGTTCAACCGAGCTGAGCCTGAACTGGGGGGTGCGATCTGAAATTGCGTGATAAACAAGTACCGTACCGAGACCATAGATTGAGCTCGATCTGAGTAGTACGAGCTCGGCTCGCTTGATAAACGTAGTCATGTGACCAATCAATATACTGTATTCTGAATAACTTTAAAAGTAATAAATACTTAACTAGTAGCAATGTAGCTATAAAATATCAATCTTTCACGTTTTTTTGAAAGTTTCACTTGATGCCTTGAAAGTTTCAATTTGAAACTTTCAAATTGAAACTTTCAAGTTGAAACTTTCAAGACTTCCAACACTATGTCGGAGGCCTATAGGCTATCACACAAGTCATTGTCCGAGCGAGTAGCTATAGTTTTCACCACTAAGGGCCGGTTACACCAACTTTTTAAACTCCGACTAGCCGCGGGTAATCGGAGGGAGATTCCCTTTAAGAACAAACATGGAGATCGACTACTACACATTTTGAACGTAACGTTGTTGAAACCACGGTAACGAACGAAACCGAGCTTAGTAAATCGGTGAATCGGAACCTTTTTAATTTTTATAGACACTTTGAAATGATGGTTAGGACTTTGTGGCACCACGCGTTTGGAGAGGACTCGATCGAAACACTCTGCGCCACTGGAATCGTGATTTCTCTGTATTCGGCAGAGAACAGAATTTACGTGGTTGTTGTCTGTTGCTATATTGGTGATATTCCCGCTACGGCTTTAGTGTGTTTGGCCCATGCATACTAGCACTCTTAGTTTGCACCCTAGCTGTGATGTTGCGAATCGTGAAGCTGGTTCATACTAATCTAATGGCAGCAATTACTTGAAATCCAGCAAGAATTGGGCCGAGGGCGGAAGTGAGACGGTCCAGACAATTCTCTCCTATAGCGTGAGCGTTTTCCTTCGCCCTGTGACAAGACGGTAATAATAATAATAATAATAATTATTATTGTAGGAATCCCTGCTGAAGAGTGCGCAACCGAGTGCAGCCCCCTCTTCAGGCGATTAGGGTATTTGGATAGTTGTGAAGGAATGTCCGAGGTCTAGGACTCAATCCCAGCATTCGCCAATTGTGGCTGAAGAAAACCTCGGAAGAAACCCTCAGTCAGGATTTATCTGTGACCGTTATCAAACCGGCGACCTTCCGAAAGTTTTTCGCGTGCTACGCTATAGTATCTTTGTGTACACAGTCAATGTCAATTAGAACCATGTAGGCGTACGATTGTTGCTGGCCACTACATTCTGCTTTCGTCGTCAGTCAAGCGTAGGTCTGGTGAACTGTGGCCAGTCAACTCCTGGAAACAGCTTTGATCACGACCCTGCCACCGTGCACTGTTCACATATAGGTACCAACAGTCTTGTGCTACCGCATGTTGTGTACTGCTAGGCCTACTAGAACACCATGTATTTATGATGTACACATTAATTGTGGCTACCTACGTCTTCTTGATTGCCGGGACGCCCAGACGTGGTAGCACTCGTAACTATTCCGAGATATCGCGGAAATCAGATGACGAATCATACAGAAGTGATAATAAAGATACGTAAAAAAGATTTAAAATTCAATGTGTATCGTTTGCAATCTTGAATGCAAGATTTTTTTAATATGCTAGATAGATTGCGCTAACGTCGCGCGTTGGCGGTTTGTTTGAGGTTAGGAGACAAACACAAGAATGGTTAGCTGCTCCAGAAGCCTCGAAGAATTTCCTCATTGCCGATGTTTTGAATTGAAATCGTAGTTTTTTTTTATCCTCATTTCCTGACAATTTGAGTCGACAATACCGACATGAGATTGAGCCACGCGCGTAAGTGGGCGCCGATATCACAATGTGAGTGTGTGTGACCGACCCATGATGCGGGAGAGGTCGGTGCCATGCAGACCCGCAACCAACAACCTCCGGCGTCGTATGGATCGATGTGACGCCAGCTAGAGCAGCTCTATAGCTAGATAGAGGTAAGTTTGCTCTGACGCTAAGTGTGTTAGCCACGCTCGACGAAGCAAACTCGATTTGCATTTACGCTCGCTCGACGCGAGTCAGTCAATCAGAGCTAGTCTTGCAGCTCAGCTGTGATGCTTCATGGTTGCGTCGTCGTCTCTTCTGGGTCGCGTCGTTTCGTTCCAGTGGCGTAATCACGGCTTCGGAGTTCGAGTGAGGGCGAAGCGAAAACGAATGAATACTTCGATGTTTGTTTTTAGTACATACAAGTCGTGTGTATTTGGCGATATTTGGTTGTAAATATTTTCATTTATTTTTTTATTTCAATGTATCGTTTTCCAGGACGAATCATGAAAATTTAATCATGAAAATTGATTTCAAATGTAATTTTTTTCCAGCTGTCGATGTTCCAAAACACAGAATTGGCCAGGGTTATTCAGTCTTATTAATATTATTTAGGTGGCTCATTGGTCCAGTGGTTAGCCTCCCTGCTTCCAATGCAGAAGGTCCCGGGTTCAAATCCCGCTTCAGTCAGAAGTTTTTTAACTTCTGATGTGGATTCAATTCCATTACTTCTTGGCTTAGGAATAAGTAAACGGTGACTTTGGAGCCGTCCTAGCAACGAAGCACTCAATAAATTCAAAGTTGTTCTGAATCGGCCTTGTTGATTCTGACATTTGTCCGCAGGTGTTCGCACTGTCCAGTCACTGATTCATATGTTTCGTATTTGAAATATCGATCGTTGATTGGTTATCGCTCACTCGTCGATGGTGTTCGAAGCCTACAGGGTTGGTTTAGTCACTTTAAATTTAAGTCCCCCACTGGAAATCAGTTTAGTTACTGAGTGGGTAGACTCTAAATGTGAATTTATTTATTTGATTTATTGCGGTGTTACATGTAAATGTCCCGAGTACCCGGCGAACGTACGAAGGGACGTTGCCACTGTAATTCGGGACAGGTGAGGCGAGCGATAGACGGAAACAGACGAAGTGGAGGATAAATTGCCACTCGGGTGACTTTGAGAAACCCGAACCCGCTGCTGAAGTCTCTCGAGCGTGTTTCCTGCGTCTTCTCGATAGGCCTCGTTGCACACGGCGATACTGCTGTTATTAGCTAGCAACGGGGTGGTTTATAAATGCTCTGCCCTAGTCATTATCCGGTATATCCCGACACGATTTTAAAAATAATCCATATTGCCACAAAACCGGTAGCACATTTCTGTGACGGTAGTGTGTCTCAGTGGTAGTTATAATTCCTGACCAATTCAGGGGGTTGCAGTGACCCCGGCTATCGTAACTGATTGCTTTTCCAGAAGTTTTCCTCAGATATACGGTGAATGCTGGGGTTTACTCCTTATTACAACATTTCTTTCCCATTTATCCAACATCCTATAATATACCGACCCGACAGGTACCAGACAGGTACCCGACAGGTAGTCAACTGAAAAAAGGTATATGCGCAACTTACAGCAGAACTTCCTACAAATACACCAAACTCAAACTTAATTTGAATTCATATTTCCACTTATAATACATAGTCCTCGGTAATTGCTCCTTCCCACTTATTACAGATTTAACCTGGCTAATATACTAAGTTTTAAGGCACCTGCATGTAGGGGCTCCCCAGATAATGCTCGTCGTACTTACAGCAAGGCTTCCTACGACATCCGACAATGAGGGCTCCAGTCTGAGCCTCCACAGTAGGTGATTGTTGCGCTCTATCACCTACATGAGAAACATGGTCTTCTTCGGTCACAATCGGTGTGTGTGTGTGGGGGGGGGGGGGACTATTAGCACGTGAGCGCTAAGGTTGAATCTACCATGGCATAGATGTGTGTGGTATGTTAAATAAGACATATCGTGATGAATCGATTCAACGCACTCGTTATGAGGTGTTTAACTGTTAATTGAATACTATTTATTTAAGTTTCAATTATATATATCAGTAGGCCACAATGGGCGACGTACCGTGATATACAGTTCCAACGTTCAAGGATATAGAATATCTTGCACATAGACGACTGCGATGGTTAAAACATCGTTGTCCAGTTTGTCAGTTCACTAAATAAATAGTGTAAGATGTGTTGCGTTCACAATCATTGAAATAAGAAGTGTTTGTTTAGTGAAAATAGCACAAGTGTGTGTGTGTGTGTGTGACACTTGTTGTTGTGACGCGATGCTACAGTGTTGTTGTTTTGTTCGCAGGGCGACGATCCAGGCCATCTCGGCGTACTTGGACGCCTTCCAGAAGATCGCCGACGCCGCCACCAACACTCGAGGTAGGTGTGCGAGCGTCGCGTGCCCCCCCCCCCCTCCCCTCCACGTGGTGGACCGACGCCTATCCTGCGGAACACCCTATTTTTGGCCATTAAATAAGCTTTAAAAAGCTTTAAAATTGTCACAATATAAAACGAAATATGTCATATATAATTTAGTGCTCTTTTTATGAATGTTTCTTTGTTACATCAAAATTAATAATACTTCCGTTTTTCAAATGTTCGTAATTATGTGATGTTGGTAGACACCTTTCCAACTAATTAACACATCTGAAAAACGAAAATATTAATTTTTAATGAAACAAAGAAACATTCATAAAAAAGAGCACTAAATTCTCTAGGAGATAAGGTATTGTGTTTTACGTTGTGACAATTTTAAATCATTTATAGCAATTTTGACATGCTTAAATCGTGCGTTCCGCGGGGTAGTTTTTTTTAATGTTAAATTACGGTACTTGTAAGATTGCGTCGCACCATGCGAAGTCCTTTCTCGTAAGGACTTCCTTCGCAATGTGTAGCGTCACCTTGGGTGAGCGCGGATTTATCCAACACCTACACACAATTATTACAGAAATTCTCCAAGCCCACATTGGATCCCATATTTTTGTTAACTTTGTGTCCACCCATCAACGGTTGTCAGAAGAAGGTTTAGACTATATTCAGCAATTATTGTTCTCTTACTGTTGAACTTACTTTAGTCTTTGAACCGCTCAATTATATGCGAGTATGTTATTATCCTACGTGCTTGGCTTGGCCCATGCAAGAAGTCTGCGTCGTTTCTTCGCGTTATTATCAAGAGTTATGGACGATTGGCGATATTCCAACGTTGAACCGACCCGGGGGCTTTATACTGTCGTTTGAGAACATATTGTGCGTGTTGATTTATAGAACCTTTGCGTATTGAAACACCATCGTTAGGTAGGGGATCAACACCGTAGGAAGTCCGGTGCCCGTTCTAGCGGACTCGAGGTAATTTAGTAGTCACCATTTATTACCTTGTCCACACTATGGGACGTATATTTTCATAGTCGTATACGTGTAAGTGCATACTTATACATTTAACACGTGACTTTCGACGTCAGTTTAGCCACAAAGTTACGCGTTTTAAGCTTATTTGAACCTTGGTGGCATTCTGTGATCGTTTGATTAGTGTTATAGTCAATGCAAAAACAGCAGTAATGGAGAAAAGGAAATACAATTTGTCTGTGGAGGGAATGCGTAGATCATTTCGTTGTGGTCTACGTCATCTATCGATGCCCATACCTAAAAAAAAAAGCTATCAATACTAATGCCCAACATTTGTATTCCATCTCTCAATCCAAAGTCACATGTATCCCTTTAACGACTGTTCTTCTCTTTTGAAATCAATTGCCAAACTTGTGAAATGTAACAATTCTGTGTATTCACTACAGTTTGCCGCCCATAACCTCAACTCTACCATTGATGCCAGATGCCATCGACAAATTACTGCCACCTGTTTATCCCAATCAAGTCACGTGTTCCACTTGCAGTGACTCTACTCGCATGTAATTAAGATAACATTTATATTTAAGAACAAGTGTGGACTTAAAGCGTAGCGGAAATTGATTTAGAGGGCGCGATTTCATGATATATACCATCTCGTACCCACTTGCTTACACAGTGGTGTACTCAAAGCCTTCAGCAGCCGCGCTACGCATTGTTATCGGCCTATTATTTCACCCGGCTAGCTATATAATTGAGTGTCGGTGTCGCCATTGAACGGCAGGCAGTTCCTTGAGGAATATTTCACCCGGCTATATAATTGAGTGTCGCCATTGAACGCCAGGCAGTTCCTTGAGGATCAATCTTGGCTAGCGATTTCCTCCTCTCGTTAACTGCAGTTTGGCAAATTTCTTCGTATTTGCTGACGTAGTAACGTAACACGGTGAACGACGTATTCATGTACACATCAGTCTCGAAACTGTTCTAACTCCATATTCTGTAAATGTTGGGGAAATGCATTTTAAAGATTTCTTATATATTTTATCTTATATAACAAGGACGATTTAAATTACAATTTCTGTTTTTATAATAATGTTCGTTAATTTTGAAATTATATAAAATGTAACGTGTTAACGTCCACTGAACGATACGTTGATAGAAAGCCGTATACATAGGAGTTATTCAAATCTACACTATACGTGTACACTAAGCAAAGCCGTGACCAAACTTGAATCGAATCTGACTTGCGTAGAATTTTAGGAAATTGCATGCGCAGAAGAAAAGACAAAGCACCACTTGATTGAAATCATGAATTCTACGAATTTATGAAAGTACATTTATACGGTAATCTAGCTTTCACGAATTTGTGTTATTCGCTTATTTGAATTATAATGTGAAAAATATGAAACGTGTTTTGCGCTAGGATGAAATCAGACGGTAAAATAATAATAATAAAATATATGATCAAGAATAATAGTAATTTATAAAAGGTATTGACATTGTCTTGAGTTTAAAATCCATGAAAATTATACTTTGTATTGTTTTTTATGTTTTGATAATTATTTGAAGCCCTTGATAATATTTGTCCTGTCCCAAACCTTCAATGTCAAACTATGTTGTTTCCCCTAAGATTATAGTGCGTGGTATTATTGTACCTCGGCGTACCTTCCTCCCGCACATGGACCCCTCAACTCAATGGCTTTGTGTTTAATTTAGGAACTAAAGTTTTATTCGGTTGATACTTTTGTCATAAAGCTGTTATTAGACCAGAAAAATGGGGAAGGCGGAACGTTTTCGTCTCCCGCGACTCCAAATGACTCTCGTGCGTGCATACGCACTATCGGGGGGAATCATGCACCCTCTTTCCCTCCTTAGGAAAGTAGCGTGGTTGGCTGAACGTAAGGTGCGTTGGGTGCATGGTTGGCAACTAGTTTCATTAGAATTAGATGCATGCACACTATGGCATTGCAGAAGAAGACGCCCATGTCATGTATGTTATTTTCAAAGAACAATTTTTGCTGAAGTTCGTTTACATAAATGACTAGTGATTAGTGTCGTTAGTCAATAATCACTCACTAGTCATTTGTGTAATCCCCGCTCAATAGTTTCCACTCTGTAATTGAGAGATGTGTTTGTGTGTGAGACATGAATGTAAACTTGCAGGTCACATATGTAGCCGTTTTCAATGTCTGCATGGGCAGGATATATGTTGGGCCGTTCGGGGAGCGGTCGAACGTGATGTAAAGGAACTTATAATTGGCATGTTCGTGATGATTGACTTGAGAGCCATGTGTGATGGTGGCCACGTGTTCAATGTGTGTGCGCATGCGCAACCACTTGGAATATCAGCCAGTCCAGTGGCGTAGCTAGAAAACCACGGGCCCCCGGGCAATAGAACATAAATCGAGCTGGCGGGCCCCTACCACAGACTTGTAAACGTAATTTTGTATTGTGTCCGGGATCATGTTCATTATCATTATTTAAATGCGTATCTCAAATTTCTATTTTGACGCTAGCCGACTAGCCTTTTCACGTCGGCTAATACAACTATTGACAATTGTTGTAAATATGGTCACTAATTGTTGCATTAGTCTCCCGACTAGCGCCAGGGTTGGGATTTATACTTGATTTGTTTTTTACTGAAAAGCAAAATATGAGACGTTAAGCCCAAATAATAAAACAATAATGAAAACT
The DNA here is from genome assembly GCA_945910005.1 of Isoperla grammatica. NCBI lineage: Eukaryota > Metazoa > Arthropoda > Insecta > Plecoptera > Perlodidae > Isoperla > Isoperla grammatica. The sequence continues at coordinate 39,950,263 of OX246738.1, read as the reverse complement.
GGGATCTGGGATCTGGGACGAAATTTTCAATTTGTACAGCCAAAGATAATGGATTGTAGTGTGGTACAGCCATTGCTTTAGAACTTCCAAACTTACCCGATAGCAAACTAATTGATTAGGTGATCGTATAAGATAACATTTTTATGAGCGATTTTCGATCGAAAGTGTTCTCATCCTATGCATTATTCTCGATTTTGTAAATGAGCGTTCTGAACTTCAACAGTAACTGGTAGTGTTAGGAACTCATCATCAATGCCGTTCACAGAACAAACTTCAGTAAAATAGAATGCAGTAATTTGAAACTATACTTTTATAGACGCACGATTTACAATCTCGTTTCTTGAACTCGACCGAAAACAGACGATCTGCACCGGCAATTATTAATTTAATAATTCATCGTAGGAATTTCGTATGAGTTTATTGAAGCTTATAAACAATGATAGGTTTCCAACTCAGGCCAGACTAGAAACCGGGCCCCTCTAGACCACGGGCCCCCGGGCTTCGCCCGGGCTGCCCGGGCTATTCCTACGCCACTGAGCCAGTCAAAATGTAATCTTACTGATCAGGCGTAGTAGTAGTAGCAAAACGGATTTTGTCGTAGTGTGTCAAGTCAATAATAAAGCAATATGAAAACGTGCCAGATTCCTTGGTGGGGCTCAGCCTCACTTTCCTCACCCGGCGACCCGCCACTGCCACTTATATTAAAATGTAAACAATAACAAAGCCGCGTTGATTTTAGGGGTTTTCGATTGATTTTCTGTGATCCGTAATGTTAAGCACACTGCTGAATGGTCAAAGCAATTCAATTTATTGTCAATTTTCCTGCCCCATGATAGGACAGGATGGCCAGTATAGGGTTATGGACATGCCCAGACCCTCAACAGTCTACAGGTGGAACATAAATTTAAATACAACATTTGACAGAAGTTATGGGATGATATTGATGGGTAATAACTAATAATAGATATAATAATAAATAACTTTGATCTGACGGATAAGGTTATAGGGCGAGTTATGTCTTTGTATAATCTGAGCAGTATAGGTACGTCCCACTCTGACAACGGTGTTAATCGAGACGATGATGATCACAAGACGTCATGAACCCTGATTTATCAGACCGCGGTCAACTCTTCTTTGTTCTCAGCGTCGCTGTTTTAATTCACAGACACGTACAATGTTGTCGCACATAATACCTGCTCGTCACGTTTCGATGACTGCTGAAGTAAGTTATATATTGGATAATAATCGTCCTTGCCTCTTCCCGGAACTGCTGACCATAAGATACGTAACGGGACGTGGTTTGTGCGCGATGCACTTCGGACCGAACAAGATCACTGTGCATGCGTGGGATGGGCACACGTTACCCGATAACAGGTTAGGGGTGTCAAGGTCGAGTTCCGACACCTTTTAGACCCTATATTACTGGTCTAGTTCTAGACACGACGGGGAGGCGAAACAAGTGCACAGAGAGCGTTGCGAGCGATCCGGCCAACAGTCGCTGAATATTGGATACAGACAATTTCAACAATACGAATTTCGAAGTCATTAGAAATACTACTTGACTTCTTTAGAATCGATGTATATGTTTCCTATAATAATTACTGCACTGCCTTCTAGAGGGGTTTTCGGTGACTTCTAGCAGGCAGAGCTCAGTGGCCGGAACGCTCGTAGCGCTGCAGTGTAGTCGTTTGTTGTATACGCTTCCCCATTGGACTCGTTCGCCGCTGCACTTGCAAAGCTGGTCACGTGAATCACGCCATAAAAAACAGAACTGGGAACAACTGTGAATTATGACACGACATGGATTGGAATGACACAACATCCCCGGGGAATTGATCCAATGGCTGCACTGGACCGCACTGAGTGCGCACCTGCAATAACTAGAACAACAATACTGTAGAGACGCACTCGGTGCAACCCGTTGGAAAACGCCATAGGTTTCAGAAAGAATCTAGGGAGACGACGTGCGTTAATTTATTGTCTGATAGAGTGAAAATAAAGGGTTGAATACTATTCTGTGACATTGTAACACTTGTTGCGCCCCGTCATGTAAACATACACAGGAAGCTGGGGATGTTGAAGAAATCAACACAAATTTGAGACGTAAACAAATCTTTTAGAACCACTTTTATTTTCAGTCCCCTATTTTCGTGACATGTGGTCGTGGAAGAAAAGGGGCGGCTTATCACGTGAGCGTGCGTAAGGTCGTGTGGAAAAGCAGACACAGACAGACAGACAGTTAAATGCGCAAAGAGAGCTCGTGGCAATCGTTGGTAATAGTAATTGATATGAGTGACAGCCCATCGGCTGCCAACGCCCCCTGATTCGCTCATCGCTTCCTCACCATGTGTGCGATCTAGTCCACCCACTTGCGACGCATGACTGTGTCTGTCTTGTCAGTGAACACAATATCATGCTTAGCGGTAAGATGCAAGCACCATAGTTCGGTTCGATACCGGTCACCGGCAATCTTGACGAACTGGGATTGAGTCTTATAAGATGGACATTCCTGGACATTCCATACAGGTACACACTACACAGCCATGGTGTTCACACCTTATACAGCAGCGATAACATTAATTAAGAATTTGTTGTAAGACCCATAAAGCGCATAAGTCCTCTGTCGAACTGTCTGCATGCACCTAGCTTTTCTTTGTCCAGGGCCTTGGGATAAGGTGATCACCGGTTTTGGTCGTTATGAGAAGGCTGTGACCCAATCAGCCATCCATTCGTCTTCCGTAACCGGTAAGAAATTTACCACAGATTTAGAGAATCGGGCTCCTGGCTTCAATGGATTTAGAAAAACACCTTTATATATGCGTTAACAATTTGCCCCTTCTAAAATCGGCGTACAATATTTCATCTTCGGCTTGTGGGAAATTGAAGACGACGTCGGTTTGTTTAATTACTGCACCGGGTACCTGGATCAGCGTCTGAAATCTTGCTGGTCCCGTTTCTGTACGCATCCCCCGATCATATTAATATTGTTCACTTTCTCTAAAAAAAAAAAGAGAATACCTGTATAACATGTATAAGTCAAAGTGAAATAAATGTCTTATCTCGTCAAGCTCGCTGTATATATTTACTTAGCTCCAGCCGTCGTGTCTCGATCGGCCTCGATAATCAATCAATCAGTTCGTTTAAAATAAGTCGGATAAACAAGATTGTAAGGAAATGGCTGTGATTAGTAGAGATGATGAAAGTCGTGCTAGATAACCCATTCATCCAACCCTCGACTGAGTAAGCGCTTTCCTTGTCTTGTATGGTAATTCGGTCTTATTATTTATCGCAAACGTGTACTTATCTACTTGTTATTGATGTTAGTTCTAGTAGTGGTGGCTGTACTTATATAACGACATGTATGCTCGGTTCCCCTGATCTCGTGCCGTGTATTCCGTATATAACAGATTTTGAAAACATCACAATGTTGACTAAAGTGCGGTCCAGACCGATACTTTCCCATCAAATTTCACACAATCTGAAGTCAATACAGCCATTAGAATGTTACAAAACGCAATCATGGTTTATCTTGCAAAGATTGACGACAAGTAACCGTGAAACTCTGATTTTCACCCAAACTTGAGTCAAAACTGCTTGAAAACTTAAAAGTTATGGAGCTAGTGCGCGCTTCTAGCGGAAATTTCTTTGGGGATCTTGTTTGATGCGTATGACTGGGGGGTGATAAACAATATGTCAATGTTAACCCTGTTCCATGTTTTACCAACCATTTATCTTGTTTTTCGGATATTATCTTTGATGCTCGCTATCTTAGTGGGCTAAGCAAACGTGCCAATATTTCACGTTGTTTGCATGGCGCTTGCTATCTCCTCCACACAAATTATATCCCTAGTTCCGGGTTGCATAATATTTTCCACTAACCTAGTAAGGAGTCGGACGCACTCGTCCATATATTCTACTGGCGAAACGTTTTATGCGTTCTGCAGCTGGACGTGGATTATTGATACCCGCCACTCTTCTTCTATTTTTTCCGGTACCCGGTACCCGCGGAGAGAATCGATTGCATTGACGTCGCGCTGACACCGTTGTACCGCCGTGACGATATGTTCTCTGTCTTCGCCTTTGGCGTGGATATAAAAATCATTATTTTCTAATTTCTTTTGAATTCACATTGATTATTAAAGGTGCATCAGCAACTACTCGATTGTTTTTTATGCTCCAAGTTCGAATCCTGGTTTGGCGCATTTTCGCGTACATATATATCGGCTCGATTAGAATTGTTGCCAAAAATTGAGACGTCAGGTTATTGTATTTGATTGATGCTAAAACTGGACCCTCGCCCATCTTTTCCCTCCTGCTCCCGATCTAACATCGGTAGTAATCAGCTCTTCGTGAGCAACCGACAGGGTTGGCTCGGTGATTGCTCGCGGTATTCACTCACTCTTTGGAGAGGTCACAGGTTCAATTCCCCCCCCCCCCCCCCCCCCACCCACAATGTTCACCCATGTGCTGACTGCCCTAATGGTCCGAGGGGTGCAGCAGCGTTCTCCTACCCTTTCCTTCCTCGCATCCGGCCGGCCACGAAACGAGGGCACGTGAGGTTGGTTACTTTACGTCCCTACCGGAACCATCAACCTACGTCATTACTCGAGGCGGAAATAACCCGAACCAAATCACTCGCGGAGCTTCGTCACGGAGGCCGTCCCATCATGTCATGACCACACCGCATAGTGGAGGTTGCCTGGATGAAGCAAGCCCGCCCTGTGTGTGACCTGTCCCGTTCACTGCAACCCCTCCACGCTATAACGTGTCACAGTGACGACATGACCGAAGTGATTGGTTATTTATTTAATTATTTAATAATTTATTATAAAATACTGTACATACAAGTCCCGCCGCTTTCGCGGGCAGAGCTACTCTATTCCGGGGCCAACAAAACGAGGAAGGAGCTTGCAGGAAAGAAGACAACTACGTAGGTCTGGAGGGGGGGGGGGGGGGGGGGTCGCCTCTTACGACCGACAGAGTCACCACTGTTCGTGTATCGTTGTTCACAGAGGGAGTATGTAAATAGCGTATAACCATGTGTGTGGTATGAACGAAACATCACTCGTTTATGAGGATTATACATTCAGGTGTGCAGTTACAAGACGCCGTGGCTGTCTACCCGACTGCTTGTCCTGCTCATCCATAGACGCGGACCCACCCGTTCTCTCTCTGACCGGCCTGCATGCATGCACTAACCCAGATCTCCGTGGTTTGAGTGACAGCGCGTATTGTTTGTTCGCGGCGTATAATCAATCAATCAATCAATCAATCAATCGGCGGTGTCTGCGACGCAGATGTCGACAGCGTGGGTTGATCCCAGTCAGTCAGTGTGGGTGGAGGTAGAGCGACGGCGTTCTCTTCCGCAATGTTGTGTCAACCAATCAACAGCGAACGATTATATCCATTCATAAACTATAACCGCATGCAGTGGCGTATCCAGGAATTGGGAAAGGGGGGGTTTTCAACCCATATTATAGAGAGTGGAGCCGAAACATAATTGGGGTTCCGGGGGGGGGGGGGGGGGGGGGGCTTGCCCGAAAAAATTCTCGTCAAGGTAATTTTAGTGCAAATCTGTGCGTTTTACAGCGGCCAACTGAAACATGATTACTCAGTTTCTGGCAACACATTTTCTTCCTTAGCACCGCTAATAAAAGGAACCTCAATCAATAATATGCATATTTTTCGTATTGCTTTTGCTTTTAATAATTACAACAATATACAATAGTAATTATAAAGTAAAACATCTAACTGTCTATTGAAATACTGTCTTTTGATACTGTCTATTGAAATACTGTCTATTGAAATGTAAACGGTCATTTTCCATGTTTACTTTGCAAAAGGGGGGGATTTTCTCCCCCCCTCCCCCCCCGTGTATACGCCACTGACCGCATGGAGTTGTAACTTGTTGCCCTACAACCCCGGCCAATAACTACCCATTTGTATGGACAAACCCGTCGCAATAATAAAACACACTTTTTGTACAGTAATTGCATCGACCTTACTTTCTTTACAGTTACAAGCAGCTTCCAGTCACCCCCCCCCCCCCCCAATCCAACCTCATAGACTCGAAAGACGAGGCGTCTTTCATCTCCCCTCGACAACACTGAAGGCGATTCGTCATATCGCTAACTGTGTTTTGACACCAGTGCGTTCTATATCTTTGTTCTTTTGAGTGGAGCTAATACGCAGCGAGGGCAATCTAGATTAGAGGCGACGAGGCTATGGTTTTACGTCGAGGCGACTCACGCCGGTGTAATGGTGGATTCACAAGCTTTTACGCTGCCAGTGTATACCTTGTTGGTAGTGCGTATTTCAAAATATGTTTATAACTAGGGGGTAGGTGGGTCTGTTGGGGTTTAATTTTTAAACCTCCTCGAAATTACATTGATGTTGAAATTGAATGTAACCCAGCACCTACTTTCTGAATTACATTCATACTAATAAAGTACCTGTATTGACTTGAACGGTGTACAAACTGCTTTACGTACAACATACACAGATTGGGTTAATTTCTCATATGGTCTTCTTTGAGCCCAATAAGCATAATCACTGGTATAAACAATGTCCACCTTGGAATGGGCCTCGGCAACCCCTGCGCTTTACACTCTTTATAGTCGTCGTACAACAACTTCGGTAATGCTTCCGTCACGGGTGGGTGAGCGGCAGCCAACCAGCGGCCGTGGCTAATTAAAAAAAACACGTCATTGATTGATGACGAAAGCGTTCCCGTAGTTGTTGTACGACTATACTATACATGCTCGGGTCTCTCTCAGTCGAACCTCTGCACGCCACTGAACGTTTCAGTCCGTTCGTTCCTCTTGTCTTCTGTTTACCTCGGTTCCGTGTCCGGACCGCGGACGCAGACGGATCACACCGAACTCATCCACCGGAACGAAGAAGCGCAACACGGACGGACGTTGTATACGCATGCGCGATCTGTGCATTACCGCTTTGTTCTCCGTGCATGGTCCGGTCGTGATGGGCCGCACGCCGTCGTTACGTCAGAGTATCGCTTTCATTGTCCGGGTCTCCCGTTAATTACAGGTCACGTGATGCTATAACAAAGATTAAAATGAAGAAATTTCAGTGTATGTTGTTTTCGTTAACTTTCTTTTGGGGATTCTGAATAATGCTACTATAAAAACAACCGTACCAGAGTCACCGACCTCCGTCCCTCGTCCCGCGCGTAGCGTATCAGGAACAAGTCACAATATGGATAGTTGTGTGCAGGTAAAATGCACCACAGGCGTTGCAACTATGCAACTATGCAACTCTCGTCGTTGTTCTAGCTAGCGGAGGCTCGTCATTCAGATCGTCGCAAGGGATCCAAAATCACAATTTTATTACCCACTACAAAAACAGCTCGAGTCAGTTTACGTTGTAAATCATGTGAAATAATATTTGAAACACGTAAATGAGACATTTCGATAGAATGGAATGAATGATTAAGTTTTAAAAATATTGTGATCTGGCCTTTTAGGCGATAAATTTTGACGGATCACTTAATTTGTTTACCTTCTCGTTTCTCTCATTTGAATAAAATGTTATTTTTAACCTTGTGAAACAGACTGCGACGACCTGACTTGTTCGACGAGCCTCCGCTAGGCGGAGATCAAGTAGACTCACTGCACGACAAGTAGGGAGGGGGGAGGGGAGACACCCGCGCCCTGGCCTACCCCAACCGCGACGCGCGGGCATGTAAATCCGTAGGTCACGTGACACAAGACAATCGATCGTGGGTGCGATCCGGGCCCACGTGAACATAGGGTCCGTGTCGCCCTCCCAGCCAGCTTCCTTCCGTGTTGGTCAACAGGCATGTTGTGTGCTCCTCCACTGCCGTAGCTTGGCAGTGTCTTCGTCATGTCCGCCGCCGTCGTAGCGGCTTTACCAACGAAGCGTTGGTAAAGCCGCTTTGTAGTTTTTTTTAGTGGCACTAAGTGCTTCACCCTTCATCCTATACGCTGCTTGGCAGTGTCTTCTCTCACGACAGCGACATGCCCGCAGCGGGGGCTCTACTATTTAGCGGCGATACGTGGGCAGACTTTGGTGTCGTTTGTAGCAATTGGTTTAGTTTGAGTGAACTCGGCCAAACGAGGGTTTCATTGTAGAATTGTCTGATGTTATTACTATTCATATTCATATACAATTCATAAAATTGTAATTAATTTTATCAGTGCAGTTTGTAATTTCTAATTTGCATCTGGCCAGCGTATAGTGTGCGACTTAGCTCACTATGTGTTTATTGATTCCTGCTTCCTGCAGAATGTATAGGGCTATATGCCCGGTTCGTGCTCGGGTTTTTAACATCTGGTCTGATATCCTTACGAGATCTAAACGATGTGTTAATTGTAATGCAAATGGAATTGGAGCCGGCATAACAACGATATAACATGATGACTTTACCACTGAGGTGGTTGGTAGACGATACATATTTATTTATTGTTTTATTTATGTTTCTGCCCTATATTTGTATTTTGATTCTCATTTTAGTGAGGCAATTACGGACTTCTCGAGCTGTCTGTCTATATAATTGAAGTGAGAACTGTTTAGCCAGCTTGCAGTGCGGTCTTGCTAATCAATATAGCTCGCATGTGTGAAGCGAAGCGATCTGCTTAATTAATGTAGTTGAAATGGGCGCATTCCGGTGCATGGTTAGCAATATACAACGCTGCAGCAGTTGCACTACACTACACTACACATGCACTACACTGTACGTTATCAGGGCACGCGTTTATAGTTGTGCATTGTTGCAGACAGACATCGTTACTGACTAATTAATCGACAGTGTGATATCATGGCAATCCCAGTTATTGTAAGTTGGTACTAATCATCGTTTCCTAGTTTCCTAGTGCAAGACCGAATTTTTTTTTTCAAAAATAGAAATATACCAGTGTGCGTCGTATGAGACAAGTGGCTCAGCGGTAAGACGCGAAACTCTAATTCGGGAGGTCACCGGTTCGATTCCGGCCACCGGCAGTTCTGACTGAAGGTTTTTTCCAAGGTTTTCCTCGGTCGTAAAGGCGCATGCTGGGACTGATTCATATACTATCAGCCCTAGGACATTCCTTCCCGACTATCCCCACTCTAATATTCCTAGTTAGTCATCTTAAGAGGGGCACATCAGGTAACGTTGGTGTGCACCCTATAACAGGGATTCCTACTAAAAATTATTATCATTGTAATGTTGCCTGTGGGATCCTTGCACGTAGTGACCGGTGCCCACGAAGGAGTCTTCACGCGAGCACATATTCTTTCTTTCTTTTTTCTGTTTGGCATAAACATCACGTTCTTCATGTCTGCCTCGTGACATCGTCTTCATAAATGCCCCGCTAGTTCTAAACACTACCACACGCACCGCTGTGCTTTCGATGATGCTGCATGAGAACTGAATTGAGGTGGTGGTATACTAGCGTGGTTTTCCGGGTATAACCGTATCAAAAGGTGGAACCAATCCAACGTTTCGCCCATATTGCAATGGGCTTCTTCAGGGACCTTCGTGGAGGGTTGACACTGACACCAACAACTGTCACGAGGGGGAACTCTGGACAGTGATGCTACCGAATAACATCCGCTATTCGCAAAGCGAGGTGCTGAGGTGATGAGGTGGGGGTACATCGATGGTACTTGTAATACGAGGCAAAATAACGTTGATAGTGCAAGTGATAGATCGTGGTTACGACGCGCCCTAAACTTATACGCGCAAAGCAATGCGAAGGTGCTTTTCATGTGCAGACCCCCAAAATATGCCTGCAGATCCAGCAGTCGTGTATTGGCTGCTTCGTTCGCTTGTTTTCATTGCTAATGTTGTGTTGTTGGAAATTGCGTGTAGTGGAAAGATTACAACTTCGTTCTTTATCGGTGGGTGGAAATCTAAACGGGCCTGACCAAGAATAGAACGAGTGACACAAAAGTTAAGAAAAGTCAGACATATTGACGTGGCCTAAAGGTTGCATACTTCTGTGTGTACATGTTGTATGAAGGAAATAAGGTTTTTTTGGTGAATACGCCAACTGTGATACAACCAACCAACGTACACCGCCCTAACTAAGCGTTCACCACAAACACGAACACCTTAAAAAGTTCGAGACATTTGCATTTTTCGTTTCACTCGCAAAAAGGCGAATCAACATCTAAATTTGGGAAACCAGCACTGCTAGATATTACTTGAACGAATGTATACGTATGTGCTAAAAAAAAAAAAAAAAAGTGGTATGTGAAGTTTGGAAGATTTCGGACAATTTCAATAACATATTGTTTTGCACGTTTAGTCATGTTGATCCCTGTAGGCTATGTTTCTAGTATAGTATTAACTTTATTACAGTGGTAAAACAAGAGTAAACAGTGAATAAGTTTACCAGCATTGAGTTAAATTTATATTAAGTTCCAACCATGTATGTGTATTGTATTGTATCCTGAGCTCATATTTTGGAATGTCTAAAAGCGGATAAAGCTAAAATAAAGACATTGTTATTAATGGGAGATATAAAAGGGCGCACAAGTAGCATCTGCGTTCGCTGTTACGGGTGATTTAAAAACTTATTATACGGGAATGAGTCCCCCCCCCCCCCCGCTATGCTTGGGGAGTGCTTTGCGCACGGTTTTCAACGCGTGCAGTGCCTCACTCTAGTACAAATATCGTGATCGTTGGAAATACTCGGAGTTACAACTTTATTCTTTACAGAAGGTAACCCATTAGTGGTATATAAGTGAAACTATAAGTGAATGAGTTTCCTCAGTCGTCTTATTTTCTGTTTCAAGGGAATTCCGAATTTCCCTCTCTATTGACATAATACACAGAAATGGATCGACGACAGCGACGTATACCATGCTGAACAACCGTAAGTGCCCGTACGCTACGTTATTCCCTCTCTGGCGCGGGGCGCGCGGGACTTTCAAATATTCATGCGACGCATCGATATTTATGCCGCAGCTGGTGTAAAGTGTTTTAGGCCTGCGAAGAATGGCCATGCACAACTCACGCATGTCGTAAACATGGAGATGGTCGTAAAGTGGCCGGGAGCATCGCCCTGGATACATGTATGCGTGTGTACTACAATATATACCGATTATTATAATATATTGGAAATGCTCTTTCTTTGACAGTATACGAAACCAGAAACCACATTGATGTGATTATTCATTTTTCAATGTTGTACCGATTGAGCTGGCTTAGCGGTAACACGTGACTCTAATTCCGGAGGAAGTCGCAGCTACTCGTTTCCGGTCACCGGGAGTCCTGACTACCGTGGTCATCACAAGTCAAGTGTTTTATAAGATGGGATGGCATTCAGACATTGTTATCCCGCTATATACAAATATCTTGCGGTCACATCGGGTAATGTAATGTTGCCTGTTGTGCACTCTAAATTAGGGGTTCCATAAACAAACATTATTAATTTCAATGTTGCGTAGCGTTTTTCGGGTATTTATAGAATTTAAAACCACTAAGATCGCAAGTTTTAAATATTATTGAGACTCCCTTTGAAGGGGCCAAGTCCGTCAAGTTCCGTCCAGTCCGTCCCTGCCATAGTATGCCAAGTATGCAAACTAGAAAATAAGTGACAAAAGTTTCAAGGGCCAACTTGACAACCGTGCTTCAGCTGTTTGACGAAAACTTTTTTGTTCAATTAGGCCTATTGTTTCAATTATGAACACGTTAGCTTCAACAGAATTCTGAAAGCTGAATGGGCGGGGCTTCATAAATAATGTATTCATATTTGCGCTCATTTGAGCGAGGATGTTTTACGACTTCTCGGCCGCTATTTATAACCACAACCTGGCTCGCACGTGGCCTTCCACGTGTCAAGTGTGTGTGGAGAGCTGTGACGTATACACGGGTGTATGTGGCATACCTCAGGGGTGCGAAGTAGAAGCTCTCTTGCAGTTCCGCCGCGCCTGGACGGGAAACAATTTGTAGCGCGATCTGGGGGTTGCACGGGAGTTGCACATGTTATTTGACAATCTTCATGATTGATTGCGTGGTGTATCAGATGTCTTTCTGTCGGTGTATTGGATATAATATTACGCCTTCTTTGTACTTACAGCTCCGCCATTTCAACCATTCTTGAATACATAGCCGTCTCGAATATAATTCGTAATTTCAATCATTTTGCCGGGTTACATTGAGGCACAGCGACCCGTCGAGAAGTCTGTGCATTGAGGAAGTAGAACGGTCGTTATGGCGGACGCCCAAGATATCAGCGCCCACTAAGCTGCGCGTAAAATTGCCTATATTTGTAACTACTTTGACTGCTTTCCTCACAAGCTTCTCGGACAAGCATCTCCTCGCAGACAGATGCTTGACCGTGTGGGGTCGCCTTCTGCTTGTCCAACCCCCCAGCAAAGCGGTGTCCGTCAGGTCCGTCATTCCGACCAATTCGTCGTTGTACATAGAGTAGCTCTTCCTCGTCCGGGTTGAAGTTGTCCCGCAAGGGAAATCAACGCTCGCCGCACAACAACAACCCCCTGGTGACGTTAGAACCTCGCACCTGTAGAGTCTTCAGTGTTGTACAACTCTACGGGGTTCGAACTCGGGCATCTCCGCTACAGGCATGATCTACACCGTCCTAACAAATCATATTTTAGCTTGATAGTGGGTTTATACAATCTTATTTCAAAATCATAAATCTAAACTGACTAAAATTAAAATATGATATAATATAAAAATGTATGACTGAAACACGGTGATTTCGCGTTTCGCTTCCCCCCCCCCCCCCCCCACCCCCTCCCCCCTGTTTGAACCTACCCCTCTGCCCACAACACAGTGACAAGACAAATATGCTTACCACTACAATAAAATCACAAAATGAGTGGACGAGACACGAGAGTTTACTAACATAGATGGCGCTGCTTAGCAACCTCCTTTCAGCGCCATTGATGAACAATAACACAACACTTGAAGTGCGTGTTCAACAATGAAAATTGACAACTAAACCACTCCACCTAGAAGTTAATTTTCTTGCCACCAGAATGCATCTAGTTTATTTTGAGTACCCCATAGCTTCTCATTAGTAATGTATCGACCCAATGCAAGAGAACAGTTAATCATCATTGTTGCCATGATGACGCTTGGTTGACAGTTACACGTGTTTTTTCTTAAGCCAAATTAAGATCAGTTTTTTGTGTCACCACTTGACTACCACAATACGTGGCTCGTCCTAACACCGAGCCACGTCATTCTACTTGTTGTCGTAGGGGAAACAATGAGTCTCATTGTTATTGACTGGCCACTTGCGTCACGTCACGTCACGTCACGTAGACGTTGTAGTGCGTGTCATGTACGTGCTCGCTTTCACGAGGAAGTTGCCGGCATGGTATATCACATCATATCGCACGCGGGGGGCGGGACAGGTGCATTCTTTGTGTCGCATGCTATGCTTCAAACCATACAATGGATGGATATACCACATGATGTAGACTGTTGTATAGAGGCTTGAAATTAATTCATACTAGTTGGAAACTTCATTTAAAATCTGTAGCCAGTATAGTGAGGTTATGTCTGCCAAAATTCAAATGTAAAGAAACTCCAAACAGCTAGATTGCGGTGAATTTTAAGTACTTTATTGATCATACAATGGAGTGCAATGGATGGATGTACCACATGATGTAGACTGCTGTGTAGAGGCTTGAAATTAATTCATATTAGTTGGAAACTTCATTTAAAATGTGATGCTAGTAGTGAGGTTATGTCTGCCAAAATTCAAATGTAAACAAACTCCAAACAGCTGGATCGCAGTGAATTCCGGGTACTTTTTTGATCATACAATATAGTGCAATGGATGGATATACCACATGGTGTGGACTGTTGTATAGAGGCTTGAAATTAATTCATACTAGTTGGAAACTTCATTTAAAATGTGTAGCTAGTAGTGAGGTTATGTCTGCCAAAATTCAAATGTAAACAAACTCCAAACAGCTGGATCGCGGTGAGTTCTGGGTACTTTATTGATCATACGATGGGGTGCAATTGATGGATATGCCACATGATGTACTGTGTAGAGACCTGAAATTAATTCATATTAGTTAGAAACTTCATTTAAAATGTGATGCTAGTAGTGAGGTTATGTCTGCCAAAATTCAAATGTAAACAAACTCCAAACAGCTGGATCGCGGTGAATTCTGGGTACTTTATTGATCATACGATGGGGTGCAATTGATGGATATGCCACATGATGTACTGTGTAGAGACCTGAAATTAATTCATATTAGTTAGAAACTTCATTTAAAATGTGATGCTAGTAGTGAGGTTATGTCTGCCAAAATTCAAATGTAAACAAACTCCAAACAGCTGGATCGCGGTGAGTTCTGGGTACTTTACTCGTAAGCGAATCGAGAAAATGTTTGTTGGGCCGTTTCAACGGGTAAAATTCCCAACTCTCCGTGCACTCACGTGATTGGTCAACGCACTCGATAGCGTCCAAAGCGTCGTTCGTATCAGAAGCTCCGCTGTTATGTATAAACTGCAGTTTCATGGAAGAAAGCGAGTGTCGAGGTGACTTGCTAATTAGGGAATGACCGTTCATAAAGCGGGTCGCGCGATTAAGAGGGCCACGTTATGCTCTAGATATTATCCTTTTGTACTATTGCAATTTCAAATTATTAAGAAAATTTACCCAACCGAGACATTTTTTTAAGCCGATACATCTATGTATATAATGTGTGTGCGTATCTGTTGCGAATGTAGCTTGGTAGATAGTCTTCCTTGCGTGCACCGATCGCCGTAGTAAGGCGGTGGCTCTCAATAACCGTGGGGCAACCTACGAAAACGAAAAAGTTAAAAACTGAGAAAGAAACTGACGAGAAAAGTGATTGGAAAGCTCGGTTACCGTTGACAGGCCCGAGATTGAAACTAGACGTATATATTATATATTGTTGTCAGAAGTTCGAGCGTGTGGAAGAAAGTTGGCACGGGTCGAACAAAGGGTGTTGCGGCCGGACTATTAGGGCTGGCTTTTAGCCCATTAGCACTCTGCGGGACATCAAAAGCATGGGTACACGTCCAAGGTGCTATCAAGCTTTAGCAAGCACTTTACTCATTATCAGAATATAACGAATTTATACTTAAATTGTGGAAAGACGTGGGAGGGACTACAAATAATGAAAAAGTTAGAGAAAATCGTCAAAATGTATGTAAAAATGTATTGCCAACAATTATGTATATGTGGTATTGTTGTGCATGCAATTTCAATAGTGTCCGTATATTGTCTGATTATAATACGATCATAGCGCAATACGTAAGTTATTATTTTATTATTATTGTCTCCACTTTCTAAAGTTGTAATAATTAATGACTTCTCTGGTACCCACCTATAACATTCATACCAGTGAACAGTGTACGAGTGAAAACAAGCACACGTCCTGGGAAGGGGCGGATCGCCAACCTCCGAAAATCCGCGGACAGCGCGATCGATGACAGTCCGGTTGATTCCTCCCTGGGTGTTTGACCCCGGGTCAGTCTGGAATCCACATTAGCAGGAACGAGTAGACAGCTAGACTTGTTACAACCAGGCGAAATTAGAATGTTTTAATAATATATCTCAAGAACGCTACACAGTATTGAAATAACTTACACCAATGTAGTTCAGTGACAACTATAGACTGTGTTGTCAAATTAATGTTCAATCAATCCAAGGCAATCCAAACTAACAACACTACCGAATACAATCTTTGAATGTTTTTTTCTACAAAACACATTGATGTTATTATTCACTTGTTCAATGTTGTGTAACTGTAACGTTCCGCCATTTCTAAGAAGATATATTGGGGCTACCCTTTCCCGTTAAATGGTGGTCGTAGAAGACAAATGGCTTCGATCTCTGTGCTTGGTGCTCTGATGGCCCCTCGTTTGACTGCTGCATGGCTCCCTGCAGCCCCATTTCTACGAGTAATGACCACAGTTGAGTCGACATGACAACGCTGATTAAAAGAAGTCGAGACGTTTGCAGTTATTGTGCCCCCGTCTTATGTGCCATATAAGCTCGGACGTAATTAGCCGATTGTGCCAAAACATTCGAACTATATAAGATATAAAATGCAAGAAACTAATTCGCTCGCTAAGGTGATTTCACCTATGTATAAATCCCCTGACGCGGGCTCGTCAAACGCAACCATGTTCGCAATGTTATAATTCGAATGGGAGACTCATTTAGTAAAACAAATTAATGTATGAAAAACGCAAAATAGCATATTATGAGTGCGTTGATATATATATACATTTTGCGTTATGTCCATGGTCTCAAATTGCAATTTAAATAATTAATATTCTTATTAACTTTTGACGTCATTGGTGAATTATGTAAATTTAGCTACATCGTATTTTCTAGTGGATAACACTGATTTTCTCAGTGTTATCCACAAACTTCGACAGGAGACGTTCAACAAAATTCGCAAGGTTCACTTTTAGCCGCTAGTCTGAAAGTCCGGGGCAGGGGATTTAGAGGAACTTGTATCAAGCTTAGAGCGTCATTTCGTGACCGTCGTGGGTCAATCAAATTTTAAATAATACAACAATATACGAACAGGCGCGTAGGAACTCTGAAATAAGTGGGGGGGGGAACATTGTGAGCGCGAAGCGCGAACAACTATCGGGGTCTGGGGCAGAGCCCCAGCTGCCGGAGGCCCTTTTCGCCGAAGGCGCAAATTTTGTTTGCTATATTTGTTATTTTTCGGGTTTTAGGCTCAAATAAATAGGTCTTGAGGGCCTTAACCCGCCCCTTCTATAATTACGCCACTGACCTCACCACATACTTTCAGGATCCCATTCGCTTTTATTTTGTAATGCCACAAAGTGCAAACATTAGGCAGAAGAAATGTACCTTGTGAGGAAGACTCGTGGCTTTCTCCGGGGCGTGGGGCCCTCTGTGTTTTTGCAATTATTCATTGGTGATATATGAAAATTAGTTAGTGAATGTTTACCCTGGTATCCGTGCCTGGGTTACCGATGCCTATCGATGCCGGTATATACCTATGCTAATTATCGTTTACTAATTTATTGACAGTTCGATAACAAAAGATAAAGCGCGGAAGATACGAAATTTAAAAAAATCGCCGTTTTCTGTAGTTGTGTATGTAGAGATGTGTGACGTGAGTGGGTGCCTCAAACGTTACATTGGGCCGGTCGCAGAAAAAAGTGGGGGGGGATCTCCCCCCCTTCCCCCCCCCCCCCCTTCCTACGCGCCTGTATACGAACACTTTGTGGAAGATTGTGTGGCGGTCATTTTATTATGAATGAATACATTCTGGTGGCAAGAAAATAAATTATTATAGTGAAGCTTGACTCGCACAGAACTTCAATTAGTAAATCACTAATCACACAGTTGTGCGAGTGCGAGCTTGTTCTCCCCGTTACGAAGCGACCGAACGGATATGAAGGGCACATATTTTTTTAACTTGAAACTCAATCACGTCGGTAAATTAGCTCATTTCCGAGCGCTCGTACTATACTGGTCCGGTTACTGCTATAGTAGCGTCGTTGTTTGTGTCGTGTCGTGTGACAACGCTCTCGGCTCCGTCGCCGCGTGGTTTCGGGTGTCTGTGCGTTCGCTCACGATAGATCCAGATCTCGTCCACACATTCACTGACTAATAGTTTTAGGCGTTATTTTTATGAGCCATTTGATAGACATTTGGAAACTTGGATATAAACGCTGTATACTGGCGACGCCGTAAGAAGCAAGGTGTCCCCTAAAATTCTGAGAGACGGTCGCTCCAAACGGTCTATTTCAACGGTATTCAACTCGAGATTGCCCGATAGCTGCATTGTTATTGTCGTCCACTGTATTGACTGCATCAACCGTGAATGGAATGCGACCCCACCACGTCTGACAACATGCGGGTGATATTGTCACTATACAATACCTCAGGCAAGAGAACGGGATGCAACTAGATTTAGGTTGGTAGTAGTCACACGCGTCACTTCACTATTGCATAATCCGTGACGACAACCCATTGTATGTGCCATTGTAATTTTTAACAATTCAAATAACCGATAGTTGACAGTTAAATATCACCTACGCTCTTGTTCAGTTTGTTGCCAGTAGAACACAATCATGGAGTCTATTTTTAGATGCCGTCCTACTCGCAAGGAAGCTGCTAATACAGTCATTCTCTCAGATTGAATATTAATTAGTTAACTCGACGATAGCGAGGAGTAGCCGGCCGGCCTCGCCTAGAGAGATGTGTGTTGTGTATATTCCCTTCACGCGCTCGCCGGCCGCCCCCACCCCTCGGAGGGGGTTGTAAATGGGCTCGAGGGGGGCGAGCGACGAGGGTGGCGGACGGGGGTGGCTTAAAGCGGAACTCTCGGAGAATTTTAGACTCGAACGGAGACGTTTTTGGGTGTGGTGCCCGCGGCTAGGCTAGGCTTCGCTTTGTTTTGCTTCATCGCTTTGCTTTGCTTCATCGCTTTGCTTAGATCCCTCTGGTTGTGTTTTTGGGTCTGGTGCCCGCGACTTACCTTCGCTTTGCCTGTAGCCTAGTCTTGCTTCGCTTCGCTTCGCCTTGCTTAACATAGCTTTGCTTTGCTTAGGTTTCTGATCGTGTTTTTTTTTTTCATTTCGTTGTTTTGGTATGATCGTATTGTTGACATGTATATAGGTTTACCTATACATTTATCCCCTGTTTATGCAAGGAAAAACCCCATCCATGACTGCACCAACCCTTATAACTAACAGTTTTAGCAACAACCCCCCCATGAAAAGGAGTCCGTACACACGTGTGATATACGTCACGTGATGTATGCGCTATAGCCGCTTTCATAGCAACACGGCAACACGTTTTTTCCGGACCGGCAGGTCACGTGAACCAATCAGAAGCTTGCCGTGCCTACCGGTCCGGCACGGCCGTCTCACATAACCGAACTTCATCTTTTGACGTCCTCCGTGTCCGCCGTGTGTGACGTATACTCACACGTGACACTAGGCAGCCAATCCCGTCCTCGCTCATTCCTCCACGGCCTGAACCCGCGAAAAAGGAGCTCGTTGTTTGTGTTTGTAAATAGTTTGTTTGTTACACGTGCATAATGAATGCTGATACGCTAATAACGTTAGTTTACGAAAGACCCCTTTTAAATAATGTTAAACACAGAGATTATATAAGGAAAGGCCTATCAGAGAGAAGAGTTGGATGGAAATTGGATTTGCCTTTGGGTCTGACTGGTACAAAACATGCTAGACAAAACCCAGAATAAAAACCCAAAATTTCATTTTAAGTAAAAAAGATTTAATTCATGTGTACTACAAGTGTAAACACTTTAGATTATAAGAGCGAAAAAGAAACGGATATGTTGGGGATCGAACCCGAGATTTTTTTGTGACAGCCGCGGACGCAGTCGTTGAGCCACGCCGGCGGCTGAAAATTTGCAATCTTAATTGTGAACTGATTTGGCAGTTTGTAGGCCTAGGGTTCCAGGCCTACTAAAAATAGAATTATTGCTTTTTAATGGTGTATTTTACTTCACTCATCCATAAGTTAATTTAATTGATCACTTTTATCCTGAATATACCTAGGAAATACGATATTTAAGCCCTGACATTCTTCGAAGCGTCCGTTTTGATTCTCTGTTGTCACTTTCGTCCGTTCCGAGAAGAGAGCGCTCGAATAGCTTTGCCGTGTTGACGTGCACCTATGAAGAGCTATAATAATTACCGGACCACCGTGTCACGTTATACGGACGCACGGCACGTTTGCCGTGTTGCTATGAACTAGGCTTATAACTCATGTGTGACGTGGCTCTCTGCTTCCAGGCGCCACCAAGGAGATTGGGACGGCGCTTACCCGGATCTGCCTACGTCACAAAGCCGTCGAGGCGCGGATGAAGAACTTTACGAGGTAGGCAGTGGCGTCCAGACAGTGTTGTTGTACGATGTCCGTGCATGATTGCATGTTCGAGGAGTTCAGCTGTCTTATGGCGCAGATAAGGAGGTTGCTTAGCAGCGTTATCTATTTGTTAGCTCGAGTCTCCAATATTCGGAAGATATTACTCTTCTGGTAATAATTTTAGTTTTAATTTATTTTATACTTGCATATTTCTAAATTTAGTTGTGTGAGCCTTTTTTTTTACTAGGTATTCTGTGCATCTATCAATCAATACCTGATGTTTTCATAAATTGTGTCCTTCTGCATGGAAGTTTTGATACCTTAATTACATCAATATTACATTTACCCAATGATTGTAATTACTAGTTATTATACTCGCGAGTATAGGTAGTATTATGAATTAATATATTGTGAAAGTGTAGGCTAATATGCACGTGCCGAGTTTCAAAACAACAAGAAAGCCAATACATTTTAAATAACGTAATAGAAAGAACCTTCACAGGTGTCACAGGTTATCAAGTCTTGAAACAGTCATAAAATAAACATTAGGTCATGCAAGTCATGAATCTACAAAAACACACTTTTCATGGTAACGATATTTGGGCTCTACGTCTCATATTTTAACAACGATGTTAATCGAAACTATGAGCGTGTTATAATACGATACATTGGATGTAACTGGATATATTTTTTCTTGTGGTCTTGAATAGCAAGTCACGAAAGTCATGGAATGTGTTCAATTGTCAAAATGGATGCAGTCTGACGCCTCCTTCACGGCGGGACGTGTTGGTCCGCCACTGGCCGGGCGGGCACTCAAATGTCGAGGTTCCTCGGCTGAAATGTCACCGCCGGAAAATAAACCAGTTTCCCCACCCCCACCCCCACTATCAATCATGTCACTTCCATATTATAAATGTTGGGGATGTTTTCACGGCGTCTTGTTCGATTCTCGGCAATCCATTGAGATGTACACTGTGCATATTGCTTACAAGACAAACAAACAAAACGTTATTGATGTTTGAATATCTGCGCTTCCCCGTCGCTATTGTACGGTGTTCAAATAGCGCAACGCTGTAAACACAGACTATAATACGGCATCTCACAATGAAAGAGAGGGGAGAGGAAACATTTCACTCCAAATGCTGATGAAAATATACATCTTCTCTATGTAGGGCTACATCTTACATCATTGTTGGCGAAACCCAAGGTCCATAAATCCCCTGGCCCGGGGGCTCGTCGAACTCAGGTTTACCGAACCTCCGCCAGGGGATCGACGGACCTTGGGAGAAACCAAGTCCAGTCCACTATTGACAATATTCTGATGGTAGTTGATTTATTTTATTTATTATTATTCCAATCATTCGGTAAATTAAAGGGGGTTGTCAGAAAACGATGCAGAACAGAGCTCAGCTTCTTCAAACACAACTCTTAGTTCGACGAGCCTCCGCCAGGCGAAGATCGGAAACAGCGAGCGCTGTACGTTTTATTGTACCAGTTAATGAGTAAGAACGAATACAGTATTTGCTAAAAATACCATTTTATAATAATAATAACAAAAAACCTGTTAAACTAATGTAGTTGAATGCTAAATATTTACGTTATTGTTTCGTACGTCACAACCCAAACCCTCGTCATCCTGGCTTTGTTTGAAACAGCTCTGCTTCTGCTAGTCTTTTCATATTCACTTACATATGATATCCATTACAATGCATAGCCTGCATTTTCTGTAAACACAACACACACTAGCAGTGTCTTTGTGACGCATTTCTTTGTAAAGACGCAACTTAGCGCGCTATATTGGGTGCAAGAGACCCACCGCACACTTGTTGGTTCCGCTAACGACCTATGCGACGATTATCTTGTCACGCCTCTACTCACATTTCACTGGGTGCAAAAGCTATTTTCGTTTGGGTCACTTGTTTTCGTACCCCGTCTGATACATGGAAGATATTGAGCCAATCAAATCACGAGGATTGATTTGATACTAGCTGCAGCTCTCCATAAGGCCATATCACATTAGGTTCCGAACTGACAATTGCAATCGTAGATTCGAGCTTACGATTGGCGGCGCATGCGCAGTAGCTCAGTTCGGCCAGTCTACGGTTGCAATCTTTTTATAGACGGAGCTCTAAAATAAGATTGGGAATCGTAGATCCGAGTCACGTGAACCAATCAGGAAGGAGAACGGTTAAATACAAATTGAGCACTGTCACAACATAACCTCAAGCAACAACTATTTTAATGGAAACAAAGAGCCAATAACTTTAATTATATATTTGTTTGTGATTAAGGGTTGTCTTTTTAGTTATTATTATTGAATTTATTTCCTAGTTGAACGATTTTAGGATTGTCAGCTGGTTAAGTGTGATTGGATAATTGTAGATTGCGATTGCAATTGGCGACTCCAGTCTACGATTCCAATTGTAGTGTGATATGGGCTATACTCTTCTCTGTATGTATCTGGCTGTACTAGTTCCACCCCTCTCAGTTTGCCTCGAAATATGTCGCAACTAAACGTTTATCCGAGTGTACCGCCGTAAATGACGTCGTCGGTCCCCACGTTGGCTCTACCGGGCGGGGGATAATTACGCCTCTCTTGAGCGTCTTTCCGCCGCATGCAAATAGCGCCATAACAACATTAGCGGTTCGATATCCGCCCCCGTCTTGTGCCTGAGCGACGCTGGCTCTATAGTAGCCCCCAATACAATGTAAGTAGTCGTATACCGCTCGGATCCTATCTGCTGCCCCTTCGTACACGCTGTTTCAACGGATTCCTGGCGTTCTTGCATACATTCGTAATTATGTAGTCATTAGTCACGCCCCCTGTTCCAGGTAACCAGCCAAAGGTAGTAAATGATCACTAATGGACATGTTTCCATTAAATGGTAGGAACTAGAGGAGAAGAAAATTAATAAGTTGGTACCATTGAACTCTGCTATTTCGTACGAATATTTATACCTTGGGGCAACTTGACAAGGTCCTGTAGGTTGGCAGCATCTAGATTCTTAGAGGAGAACAACGTTCGGGCTGAGCGAGCAGTGGGCCATGCACCCGTGATTTCTTTGGGCTGCTTCCAAAGACGAAGTTGTACAATATTGCCAGCTGGCTACTCAGACGGCAGAACTTTTGAAATGTTTACCTTTAAATCGAACAACGGTTGTTCTGTATGTATTTATTCATTTCCCGTGTGTGTGTGTGTTGCTCCCATCTTGTGCGCCGGTTGTCCTTCACCTTCAGGCACAACTAACTATGGGAGCACAAGTGATGACGATGCAACCATTAAGTCTCAACTATAACTGTAACTGTTGTTGTGTGACATCATCACCCGGTCATTCATACAGTCGGTTGAATGTTGCTCAATGTTTACTATAGTGGCGTGCGGTCAGGTCTGAGTCTGCATCACTATGCGCAGCAACAAAATACTGCCGAATAAGATTATTCATTGTAGGCCTTGTTGTGAAGAGATGCATCATGTTACACAGCACGTGCACCGACCGGGGTTCTGCACTTAGTCTACCCTCGGGCTACTTGACGAACACCCCTAAAGGGCATACACCCACACGCAGCAGATACACTTCTTATGTTTTATTTATCTTCATCTTTCATCATAATTTTATTCGCATGTTTGTATAAGTTCATATATTTACAACATATCATTACATAGAAGTGGGGGGAAAAAAACAGCGAAGCCCACTGAACTGAACTTATTCACAAATAAACCAATTTCCAATTTCGAAGTCATGTCTTGATCCAAATTCGCCAATGAGTGTTAATTGGCATGGTTTTAATTGGTTAGAAAATGCACGGTACCGTCTAGTCACAGATAACTAATTAACTTGCGTAGGGGTCTAGTATTTGTTTTGTTAGGAGCAAATAATCTTGAGGCTACAAGTTTGTCGAACGTAAACTTACAACATAAAATATTCTATACGATCCCTCGGTAACCTGAACTATAACGGGACCATCGCGAGCATGCGTAATAACCAGAGAAATGGCAGATGTAATCAATTGGTTTACCTCGATCATCTATCTATTGCCTAGCTTGACGTGTGACAGTGATTACGACAGTGATTTTAAAGCGAATCATGCAATCTAGCTCTGAATGTGGCCTACTAGCTCCGAGAACGAGAACAGATAACACTATAGGTCGTCTTGCGCATTCTCGTTTCCGGGTATCGTACAAATTAGAAGAGCACGCTTGCCCACTGATAATAATGATAACAGTTTGCTTAGGAATACACATGTTATAGGGTGCACACACCTGATACCTGATGTTACGGTGTTTGGATAGTTGGGAAGGAATGTCCTAGGCTCTTTAGTAGGACTCAATCCCAGCAAGCTAACATTCACCTTTATGACAGAGGAAAACTTCGGAAGAGCCTTGAGTCAGGGTTGCCGGAGGCCGGAATCGAACCGGCGACCTCCCGAATTAGAGTCTCGCATGTTACCGCTGAGCTTCCTCTATCCATCGATTATGGTTTTGGATGTTTGAATTTAGGACTGTTGAATTAAAAATAGGACCTGTTATTATATGTCGTTGTGGTTGGACTGGTTTTCAGCAAAGAATACTGTCCCCTCGCCTCGTGATTAACCTTTCTTGTCAGTTACAATTTTATGACAGTATTTTTTTGTTATTATTATTGATAGAGATGTTGGGACACAATATGTCTCTCTGGAGTCTTGCAGCCTAAATACAAACACGAGACCTGCATTTCACAAGAGATATACAATACAAAACAAACACAGGGCCAGCTGATGCAGACACGCTAGATAACAATCACACATTTAGGTTGGAATTCATAGTCGGCCCCTACACCTAGGGGCGCCCATTGTTACCAAGGTAACAGTTGTTTCCATGTTATTTCCCATAAACAAAACAAATCCATAGCAACAATGGGTGCCCCTAGGTGTAGGGGCCGACTATGAATTCCAACCTTAGATGCATAGACAAACACATGCATATGCAGATAGAGGTATAAAATCATATAGACACACAGACAGTGACAGTTAGATACAAAAGCGATGCTGGCTGTGAACGGCGCGCCTGCCAGACAGCGGGTAGGCAACCACGCACGCACACTCGTCGCACGTGTTGCATCGGTGTCCCCTTGCGAGATCACAGTTTGCAACATCGCTCATGTTCCATCTTAGTAGAAAAGTGTTACTCGAGATAACGAGCAGGCAGTAGGGTTTCAACACACTTGACATTGACCCAGACGCGTGACGTCACTCACTCCCCTTGTTACCACCTCGGTTACCACGCGTTAGGGGAAGACTCAAGTGAGGTTCTCCAGGGGGGGTGTCGAACCGGCGACCCCGAGAATGTATTATATTTTGGCGTTGAGCTTCGATTCCATACATTGAATATAATCGCATTTGGGCCAGAGTTGACCCAATGGCGGTTCACAAACAAATGAGGTCCTTCGCTAATCGCTACCCTACCCACTTACTGTTCCATAATACATAGATAGATACAAATTAAATTTATATTTATTGTCTACAAACTCAGTTCCAAGAACTGATTTTTAGTGTGGAACCATTTATTATGTGCCTCGTTGCCTCATGTAGTCAATTTACGTCCCTGTCCTTCCCAAGTTTCTCCCCCCTTTCGGCCCCGGGATAGAATAGATCCGGGTAGCTCTGTGAGTCGCAAACGTGACTGAGGGGTTGACCATGACCTCGCGGTTAAGTGCGCCCTAGTAAAACTTCGACTGGGCGCGAGGAGAATGATTGGTTCAGGGTAGCTCTGCCTATCGTAACAGGCGTCTAAAAGGCCGACGTCATATGACCTAGCTAATCTAAATTGATTGTCGGCACAGGGGCCGCGAGGAGTGGGGGGGGGGGGGGGAGCAAAGGGGGCCACAGGTACTTGGCACTTTTATCCAGAAAGAAACTTTTCGCTACATTTGTGTAACAGAAGAACTTGCATTCTTCTGCGTTCTGATATTCTGTACACTGTTCAGCATCAATCCATCCGTAAAGCCCACTTACAGTGGAGACACCTCGGACAACGAACCAGAATTTCTGGCGAAAACCGGTTCTGAGCGATGACCATATTTTGTACAACCCTTGGGAATGCATCGCATTCATGTCAATATTCAAAGCTAGAAGATCGTTAAATCAGATTGCGGACTGTTGTATTCTGTTAACTACCCCGTGATAGTTTTATTATTTTTGCTTCTGGTTTTACGTCATTTTCAACTATCACAATCGTTTTCTAAATACATTTATGCACATTGTCATCTTTTGATCGTCTTTGTAGTAGGATTATGAAGAAACATATTATGTAATTCATGTGTCCAGTAAGGAAATTCGTTTGATTCGCATTCATCTAATAATAACGCTACAAGAAAAAATAAAAAAGTTTCAAGCTCGTGGTGTTCTGATCTATATTAAGAAATAAGTTTCCGAAACGTTAATTCAATTAAAACATTAATTTATATTTGGAATTTAGCTTTTACAGTTGTTTGTGTAGCCAATTATGAAATTCTAGGAAATCAGTGAATGGAATGTAGCGCGAACGAGTCGGCCCAGCTACCCCCCTAACGAGGGGTTTACAAACCAGGAAAATATAAGCTCGACGCGGTGGATCGACTGGTTCGTTGTCCGAGGTGTCTCCACTATAGTACTAATTTTAACTATAGTCGTACTCGTGTCAAATAACAAATCGTCTCGATAGTCCGCATTGTCTCATACTGTGTTGTTCTTGTTGCTTTCAGCGCCATCATGGACTGTTTAGTTGTGCCTCTACAAGAGAAAATAGAAGACTGGAAGAAATCCGTCGTGAACTTGGACAAGGAACATGCCAAAGGTCAGTAGCCAGTCACTCGCATACTATTACCATTACTACACAAGTCATAACCTGTGTTCGTTACGGGAGCATGACTCTATTGTTTTCAAGAACCCACGGGGCGGACGAAAACTCGTTCCAAAGCACTGCTGGGGCTATTCTCTAATTATTGGTGTATACGTTGTCAGATCGAGTAAGATAAAACAATTTTCGATAATGATCCAAGAGATTGCTTGATCTAAAAGCCTTGACTCGGCGTTAGATTGTCCTGGATCATGATGAGGTCGAAATCAATCAATAATAAGAGCCAACGCGCAACAAGTAATAATTGTGTATGAATCTCTGCTCTAGGGGGCACATTTGCCAGAAGGGCTGGGCTGGCACTGACAGGGTGTATTAGTGTATTCGGATAGTTGGGAAGGAATGTCCGAGGGTTGTTAGTAGGATTCAATCGCATGATCAGTGAGAACTCGAATATAACTTAACAACCAAGGCCGACTCTGCCTATCGTACGAGGCGATTGAAAGAGGTCATCTCCGTTCAGTGCTCCCTTTGCATTGTTATTGTACTTGTCTTGTACCCCCCCCCCCCCCCCCCCCCACGCTTGATCCCAGGGATAGAATAGAGATAGACCCATGTAGCTCTTTCCTGTTGTAAGAGACTTCTAATTAATTTCGATATTTCATGAACAAAATGTACTTCCCGTAACTTTAGAACATATAACGTGAATATTTTATCAGTTCCTATAAAAACAGATCTTGCCACAACTTTATTCAAATTTGGCTAAAAATTAAAGTTATGCAATTTGTGTGGTAGTGGCAGTACTGTGTTATGTGGAACATTCCCTTGCTTATCAAAGTGTTGCTGCTGATAACCTCGAGTTGTTATGTCGTCGTAGTTCATTTGGGGGTTTCACTTTTCACACCTTCTGGTCTTATCATTGTCTTGGTGGCACTTTCTTCTTTGTCTGTTACGAAAAAGTCCAAATGATCGGAGTATTGGGCTCTTCGTGCTGTTATTGCTCCCAGTTAGCTCGGATAATCAAGGTCTTACTGTAGAATAGATAGATAGAACAGTGAAATTGAACAAAACTGTAGAATGCAATTATATATATTGTGAAATCCAGATATTTTTCTCTCCTTACATCAGATTTAGAGGTTAGATGGAAGAGCGAACTACGTTCGAATCTCGCCTATTTGTAAATGAGTTGTAATTGCTTTTTTACAAATAAAGATATATATTATTATTATTATATTGAAAAACCAACCCCGACTGAGAATCGACCCCAGGTCTCCCACTTGCCGGGTGGGTGCCTTGACCCCTAGACCACCGGGAAATTTAATAGTTTCTGGATTTCACAAGTAATCTTTCCATGAGAGTGTTTCTCCAACAAATATCATCCATTTGAATTAATGTGTGTATTATGGGCATGTTCGCACTGTCCAATCACTGACCATGTGTTTCACATTTGAAATATAAATCTTTGATTGGTTATCGCTCACTCGTCGATTGTGTTCGGAGCCTACAGGGTTGGTTTAGTCCCTTTAAATTAAAGTCGTCCACTGGAAATCAGTCTTGTTACTGAGTGGGTAGACTATAAATACGAATTTATTTATATTTTTATTTATTTAATTACTAATTTATTGTTAGAGGAAGGATAGAAGAAGTCTATATATGTATTTATTAGGGCTGCCCAACGATAAAAAAAAATCATATCGATATCGCGTCGCGATATCGAAGTTGTCAAGTGACGTATCGATATCGGCGATATCGCCAGATCGAAACTTTTCTCGTCTGTTTTTAGGATTTACAGGCCAGCTAGAGGTCATTCTTTAAACAATATTACGTAAAGAAATATTTTAGCTTTGAAATGTCTTACTATGTGTGTCAATTTGTTTGTTGTACTATTCAAATTGTAAAATATCCACACAACACAGCGATGGTGTGGTTGGCGTGACGTGATACGTAATCGGTTGTTTGTATCAATTAGCTTATTAGGCACAAGTTCGATATCGCGGTATGTACGATATATTAATTCTATATCGATATCGAATTATTTATCTATTATCGATATTGTATCGAATTATCGATATCGTTGGGCAGCCCTAGTATTTATGTATTATGATTTATGAATATACTGATGCTATGACATGTATATTTTTATACATTGTTAATGTTAATGTTGAGAAATATCAAATCTGAAATATAATTCAATTGTACAACAATGTGATTGCCATACAATAACGTACCTGTTGTTGTTGTTGTGTGTAGAGTACAAGCGGGCGCGGGCGGAGCTCAAGAAGCGGTCGACCGACACGCTGCGGCTGCAGAAGAAGGCGCGCAAGGGCAAGAGCGGCGAGCTACAACGCCGGGTGGAGTGTTCGTTGCAGGACGTCACGGAGAGACGCCACATCCTGGAGGAGACTGAGAAACAAGCCGTCAAGGCCGCGCTCATCGAGGAACGCAGTCGGTTCTGCCTGTTTGTGGCCTTCATGAAGCCGGTGGTGGACGAGGAGGTCGCGATGCTGTCCGAACTGTCGCACCTTCAGGAGGTCGGTACTCGGGCTAGACGTGTTAGAATCACATTATAACTTATAAGGAGTATACTTTATTTATTTATTTTATTTATTTATTTAATGTCTATCCTATTCAGTTATAAAAACTGATTTACAAAGGAGGACCTTAAATAAAACTAAGCTATGCAAACAATGAATAGTAATGAAATCATAAATAACAATAACAACAAAAACAAAACAAACTACTGAACTATATAAAATATAATCAAGAACAAGAAAAAATAATTGAGAAATGAAATAAAATCAAATGAAGTGGAAATTCAACATATTAAAAAATAAAAATAGAAGTATGCAAATAAGAAAGAACATGAAGAAACAAAAAAAATGTTAGGAAAAAGAAAAAAAAAGAAAAGAAAAAAGAAGAAAGAAAAGAAAAAAGAAAAAAGAAAAAAGAAAAAAGAAAAAAGAAAAAAGAAAAAAGAAAAAAGAATAAAGAAAGAAGAAAAAAAGAAAAACTGATTTGTTAACGGTCCCAGCTCAAACGTAATGAGGATTGCAAAAAATCAGAAACTGCAATCTGGGAAAAATAAAATTCCACGTAAAAGCAACCCGGGAAACCGCACACGCCTTCTATCTTCACTTCGAATCTTGAAAGTAAGATGGTCTTGAAAAACTTGATCCGAGAACCATTTATAAGTAGAGATGCCTGGCACAGCAGATGACTTGCGGTACGTAAGCGGGTGGCGTTCGTAGCGGTGGGTTAGACCAAACTCAACGAGACCATGTACGCGACCTGTGAGGGGGAGAGGAATATCTCCTCGCCACGCTCCTTGCCAACAATATGAGCTAACTCGGATAACTCGCCGCCAGGGCGACCGTAGCTGCGCGCGCAGGAGTTTGCCGATGGAATATCGCCCAAGTTTCGCTACTATATCCTCCATATACTGTGTTTGAATCCTGTGTTTCAGTACGGGCAGGTCACACTTTGAAAAAACGAGTTTAATTTTTTTTCACGCCTATAATACACAGACCCTCATTTTGGTGCAGAATGAACATAAGTCCAGCTGGCGGTTTCCAATGGTACAAATTAGAAATAACAACCGAAAAATAAGAATCCGGTTCTTGTACGCAGGATTCGGTTTCGATAGGGTTCGAAAACAATAAAATAAAATCACAATAGCTATGAGTATGATATATTTTCTTCATTTCCGTTATTACACACACGTATTTTATTCAAACGTGTGGCAAGAACGTGTGCAAATGTGAGATATAATGTTTTCCAAGTGTGTGTTTTCTCACACCACCATTGCAGGGCCAGCATAACATCTTAGACTGTTTTTAAGTAGTAGTTTATTTTAGGAAATCACCTTAGTGTTTGTTTTTATCATGACGAAACTTTCTCCCTTATCACGAAACATTTCTTAGGACCACTTCAACATCTGTTTTATATGAACAGATAAGACATTGCTTTTCTCAAATGCTACTACATATATCCTACTTTCTTTGGTTAATGTTATGTAATGAAATTATCTAGTGATTTGTCAATGGGCAACAAACTACGTAACTGTTTTCCAGTACAGTATAGGCCTACTAATTTGATACAAGACATAGAATGTTGTAACTATAACTTGTTTACGTAGTAGTCGCTCACAATTTTGTTTGTATCCATATTTATTGTTTATCCACCTAGTTTCAGTTACAAGAACTAATTTTCAGGGGGGGGCATTATATACAATTTGTCATATATTTCATTGCTATGATGGCTCCATGCAGATTCATCATTTACATGTAAGCCAGTAATATATTGATAGATTTCAATCAAATCGATACAAATTTAAAAAAAAAATCAAAAGCTGAACCTTCTACATTGAAAGCAGGAATAAACTGAGAAGACCGACAGGTCACACAAATAATAATAATAATAAATATATTATTATTTTAGCTAGGGGAGAAGGACATGAAGGAACCAACAGCTTACCTTGTAGTAGTTGCGGCCTTCGGAGTTGATCGAAACACAAAACGTCGAGACAGTTTCGGCCTGACGTGGCCTTGATCACTCGACGAAGGTGAAGGAAAGACTGGGTCGATCGGAAGTAACATAAATATATTATTATGTTTGTGTTTATTTATATAGTAAATACTAGTTGTTGTTGAAGTTGTTGAAGTGACGAAGCCTGTTTGCGTGCGTGTCAGGTGGTGGACCAGCTGCAGAAACACACGTCCGAGCCGCAAGCGTTGCCGCCGGCCAGCGAGCAAGTCCTCACCGACCTGAAGGGATCCGACACCAACTGGTCCTTCCAGACTCCGCCCAGCTCGCCCAGTTCGCTGGGCTCTCGCAAGTCGAGCATGTGCAGCATCAGCTCGCTCAACAGCTCGTCCAGCGGCAGCACTAAGTCCCACCACTCGCCCAACCACCACTACTGGCACCGCTCGCTCTCGCAGGTATGTCACTTAAACACGTTTGCGCCACTTTTGTTACATTTATTTTTGTGTAATTTTAACGACTTCGTTGTAATATTCTTTTGCACACTAGATTTGTACTAAAATCCAATTTTTAAAACTTTTATTTTTTATTTTATTTGTAATAGAAGAGTTTGGTCTGATTTTTTCAGGTATGGTAATATCAAAATTGTATATATGTGTGAGACTATTATGGAATATAACCAGGACCTTTTATGGATTTCTTTTTATTGTGTTCTTTTTACACTTTTCAGTTTTGAATTGTCATGAAAAACCATGCTATACGTGCAATTTTTATGACGGTGCTTCGATTTTCCAACAAAATCCTTGGATTTTTGTCTTGCTTGAAAGTTTTATCATAGCAGTTTCTTTATCTTTTTTGCAAACCTGATTAGGATCACTCAGATTGCAATCTGGCTTGGTTAGCAGGGTGTGATCAAGTTTGTGTAAAGACCCTTGATGCCAACCTAGAGGTAGTACTGTACCTCAATGGGTAGACCTACGTACGGTACATCTAAATCATCCTCTTACCAATTTACCAATATAATTTTCACCGTTTCTTTTTATAATGTTAATTTTGATATTTTCAATTTTGCGAGACAACACTTCAAAGTTATACCAGATCTCCTATTGTTTAAGTGCATCTGCTGTGAGCTTGCATGTCGTTATTCTAGCTTGACTGAGTTACAGCTTATGCATGGTATAATATAGTGCACGAGTTTTCAATATTTTCTTCAAATCTCACCTACAAATTTTGTTGTTCATCTTTGCAGAAGTGCAGTGTAAACATTTGAATGTCGCATATGATGGGGGCAATGGAATTGTAAAAAGTTTGGCCAAGTCTTTACTCTTTACCTAATTGTGATATGAAAGCAAGTTTGGTTGAACAATTTACTAACTAATGTACACAACTCTTACCTATTTTGCTAATTCTAAATGCATTTCATTACCTTCATAAGTATGACATTTTAAACCAAATGAACATGATAATACAGTTTGTATAATACTGTAGGCCTACTATAGTTTGATGACTAGTTTGTGTATGAAAGATTTACTTAGCATAAACAAAAGCCTAGAATAATGGTTACCTCATTTTAGTTTACCATTTTATAGTCTATTCTATATTCTATTTTACAATAATAATGACCTAGCAACATTTGGCATGCTTTGTATTTTTTATTTTTTTATTATCTCTTCAAATTTTGTTCAGTATAATTTATTTTAATGATTCAATCTGTGGTTAGTTATTGAAATTTTCTCTTAATTTTGTCTTATTTTGATGTGTTTAAATTATCCCAAGAGTGATTATTTTATTATTTGGTGGTTAGTTGGTGAGAAGAGTATTGTACTCAACTCATTCCCCCAAGGCGTAAAGCCTCGAGTGCCGGGTTCGGTTGGCAGCCTCATGGCCTTCACGAGCGTTCTTACGTTCTGCATTGAGGAAAATGGAATTTCCTACTTACTTGTGGACTGAACCTCAAACTTGTGCACACTTTACAATGCAACCTAGGTCGAAAAAACGGTTATACTGTAATAGTTTCAAGCCAAACGTTGACAATTTCGAACAAAATTACTGTTAAAAAAATACAGTTTGAAATTAACTCTAACCAATTTGAAAATCAGGAGGAAAGACAAAATCTACATTAAAAAGTGACGAGTTATTATAAACTTTTCAACCGGTCGCCAGGCAACCTTCTGTATCGAGAGGTGTTTGTTCGAATCCGCCGAAACGTAGCCCGATCTCACCAACCAACCACCCATCCATGTTTTTGTCTTGCTGTGACTGTAGTGGCTGTGTTTTGTTTTGTTGCATTAGCAGCCCCTGCCTGCCACCATTCTCCGCATTTCAAGTGTATCCTCACAGGATTCAGGATTCACTTCCCAGGATACGCTGTACCCACGCCCGCCGTCTGTCCAAAGTGCCCAGGTAGCTAGCTACTCTATACGAGCAGTCTCACTGACTAGTGTTTAGTGGTACTTGGACGTAAGTTGTCTCTGTCCCGGCCCGAAATCTACTTCCCATTTGGCCGCAACAACGATCAAAATGATAATTTCAATGCTTACGCCCACTAACTAATGCCTACACATAATGCATTATGTACACGCTGATATATCCTGTGAATAACATCTTGATAAACTAAGACTCAAATGGTCAAAAGCCGTGTGGAATTTATCGGTTACATTCTGTCAACTCTGGACGCCAAGTCTCGGAACTAAAATCATGTAAAAGCAGTTCCTCTTTAAGAGTCTTGTTTACCTAGCAATGTTACACTAAAAAATAACAATCATGGACAAAAATATTTAGTAGCCTAATAAGATGGAAATTTGGCAAGATTTCCAATACCAATCATTAATCAATATGTAACTTTTTATTTGGCCAAATGCAGAATTGGGATTGATTGTGAAATTGAAAAGTAATTATATTGTGTTCAACCCCATTTATAGTTTCACATTTCTTACTTTAAAAAGCCTCGAATGAACCCCTTGTCAGTCGTCACTTGCACGTGTACGCAACGAATACCGCCGGCCCGAGAGTGAGCACCGGTCTGTGTGTTTGTCAGGTGTCCAACATGTCCGAGCAGAGCAGCGGGAGTAACTCGAGCACACCGAGTGCCAGCGGGGGATCCACCGCGACCCTCCCCGTAGCCACCGCCACCTGGCCCAACCTGCAGGAGACGTTGCAGTTCGAGAGGGCGGCCACGGCCATCATGAGCGAACGCCCACACACCATCTCGACAGGTGAGCCAGCTCCAACCTGCTGTTGGTGATGACTAGAGGGCGTTCCAATCCCAGAACACTTTGTTAAAAGTTGTAAACGTCAGGCTTGTCTAAAATCTCGGGCGACAGTTGATTGGGTGGGTGGATACACAGTTACAAAAATACAGGGTTGGCGATAGTATACCCGTAATGGTCAAGTTATTTGTTCGTATGGTTTTTATAGCTGTCGGTACTGGCTAAGAAGGTGAGTGCTTTGTTGAATAATTGGGATGATTGCATGTATGACTCTATAATACCATCGCCTCCCTTTAAGATTAGTGATAAGCTACGTGTTAGTTAGGTTGAAACCAAGTAGTCTAGTCCTGAATAAATATGAGGAAGAGTGGGGACATTAATTTGTTAGTGCACATAAACAAAACAAATTTTAACCTTAAATTTTCGTGCTATATAATGTCTGTGACATGTTTTCTAAAAATCAAGTTCTCTGATTTTCAGTTGCAAAGGTTTCCCTAAACTGGCATTTCTGGCTAAAAATGTATCGATTTGTGTTAAATAGAATCAAAATTACAGTTTCTGTCCGGATAAATCTCCATCCTAAGATTGACATGTAAGCTTGCACTGCAAACCGAGGCCTATCGTAACCGACTGGCATCATGTTTCCAGCTTACGAGCGCGGCCACCAGCGGCCCCCACTCACCGTCTACACATTCCAAGCTCCAGAAGCGACTCATTCCCAGCCGGCGAGCCCCGTTTCCGCAGTATCCGGGAAGAACAACAACAACGGTTCACCGCTCATGTCTCAGGCTCCGTCGCAAGAGCTTCCCCCGTCTCCCAAGACCCCCCAGAACAGTCCCAAGACTCCGCAGAACAGTCCGCAACAGCCCATCTACGCCCGGCCGCCAATACCCCAACGCTGTTCCTCGCTCGAACGGCCGACAGTTCCAGCCAAGACCGTGTTCGGACCGGCAAAAATCAAGACTGATCCACCGAAAGCTCTACCCAAACAACTCGCCAAGGTAAGCGAGTCAACGCAGTTACCTAAAAAGTTATCATTTTATTGTAGCCGTAGGAGATCATTTGCAAAAAAAAAGTGTTTGCCAAGCTTCAAGTTGGTGGTTTGGGTTACATGGGGTTCCTATGGACTTGAAAATAATTTGTGGGTGTATAAGATTTAGACTTGGTGATAATTTAAAACAAAAATTTCTTAGTGTATAACTTATCTGTATTTTTTAAACTAATAGGATGGAATGAAGGATGTATTTTGTATTGAAAACAAAATTAATATAAACAACGAGAAAGACTGGCCGACATCAAGGGTACGGTAGCAGTGCAGGCTGCCGTATCTGACAAGACACGATGCTTGCAGGTGGTCGCAGCAGATCCCCCGCAGCCCATGTATGTCAACATGAGCTAGCCCACATGGCGGCCAGCAAGGGTACGGTAGCAGTGCAGGCTGTCGTATCTGACAAGACACGATGCTTGCAGGTGGTTGCAGCAGATCCCCCGCAGCCCATGTATGTCAACATGAGCGAGCTAGCCCACATGGCAGCCAGCAAGGGTACGGTAGCAGTGCAGGCTGTCGTATCTGACAAGACACGATGCTTGCAGGTAGTTGCAGCAGATCCCCCGCAGCCCATGTATGTCAACATGAGCGAGCTAGCCCACATGGCAGCCAGCAAGGGTACGGTAGCAGTGCAGGCTGTCGTATCTGACAAGACACGATGCTTGCAGGTAGTTGCAGCAGATCCCCCGCAGCCCATGTATGTCAACATGAGCGAGCTAGCCCACATGGCCGCCAGCAAGGGTACGGTAGCAGTGCAGGCTGTCGTATCTGACAAGACACGATGCTTGCAGGTGGTTGCAGCAGATCCCCCGCAGCCCATGTATGTCAACATGAGCGAGCTAGCCCACATGGCCGCCAGCAAGGGTACGGTAGCAGTGCAGGCTGTCGTATCTGACAAGACACGATGCTTGCAGGTGGTTGCAGCAGATCCCCCGCAGCCCATGTATGTCAACATGAGCGAGCTAGCCCACATGGCCGCCAGCAAGGGTACGGTAGCAGTGCAGGCTGTCGTATCTGACAAGACACGATGCTTGCAGGTGGTTGCAGCAGATCCCCCGCAGCCCATGTATGTCAACATGAGCGAGCTAGCCCACATGGCCGCCAGCAAGGGTACGGTAGCAGTGCAGGCTGTCGTATCTGACAAGACACGATGATTGCAGGTGGTTGCAGCAGATCCCCCGCAGCCCATGTATGTCAACATGAGCGAGCTAGCCCACATGGCCGCCAGCAAGGGTACGGTAGCAGTGCAGGCTGTCGTATCTGACAAGACACGATGCTTGCAGGTGGTTGCAGCAGATCCCCCGCAGCCCATGTATGTCAACATGAGCGAGCTAGCCCACATGGCCGCCAGCAAGGGTACGGTAGCAGTGCAGGCTGTCGTATCTGACAAGACACGATGCTTGCAGGTGGTTGCAGCAGATCCCCCGCAGCCCATGTATGTCAACATGAGCTAGCCCACATAGCGGCCAGCAAGGGTACGGTAGCAGTGCAGGCTGTCGTATCTGACAAGACACGATGCTTGCAGGTGGTTGCAGCAGATCCCCCGCAGCCCATGTATGTCAACATGAGCGAGCTAGCCCACATGGCCGCCAGCAAGGGTACGGTAGCAGTGCAGGCTGTCGTATCTGACAAGACACGATGCTTGCAGGTGGTTGCAGCAGATCCCCCGCAGCCCATGTATGTCAACATGAGCGAGCTAGCCCACATGGCCGCCAGCAAGGCCCAGGAGATGCTGCCACCCCCACCGCCCCCCGCTGACGTCTCCACCGAGAGGGACGGCAGCACCAGCGAGAGTTCGCTCGAGTCGTCCAGCGGCTACGGCAGCCAGATCATTCCGGCGGACGAGGCGACACTGATCGCTCACGGCGAAGGTGGGGCTCGTTGTTTGCTTGGGCATGCTTGGGCGATGTCGTGGCATATCCCCCCTTTTCATCCCATTTGGCCAAGCCAACAGTGTTTATTTTATTTGTTTCAACCCCTTCTTGACCGCACGTTTCTAACCTTAATTAAAGAAAAATTGAATTTGGTAAAAGATTGATATATTTTTTAATGTTTTTTTCACAACTAATATTACAGCAATTGCCCCTCTTTCGTTGGTGGGGCTTAATACTGACACTTTGTTGACATAGTATGATTATGCCAGGTTTACATCTCTATTGATGTAGAAGATAACTAATTTATCTAGTATATCTTGTATAGCTAATTGATTTAAACTCTCTTAATTGAAATGTGTGTAATTCAATCTAGTGATCAAGCCCCTGAAGAAGATTTAGGCATAAAATATGTCTTATTGTCAAATGTTAATGTCATGTCAAGCTAGAATTTATTATTAAGTCGAGTCTTTAGGGTCCGTTGCTATTTGAATTAAAAGAGCGACTACCTTAACTTTAGGGAGGGATACTACACTAACTAATATCGATAAACAAATTTCCGTGCACATCAATAATTTTGACATAGCTCATTCATCTCTAATTGATTTAAATATGATATGAAGCTTCAACAAGAATTATTCTTGAACACACTAGGTTGCTGTTCTTATAACGGTTAGTCGTACTCGTAGGTCGTAGATTGGTTTTGAAATTGTTTTGAAAGCTAATTTGCATCTCTTAATTCCATCAACCAGTATTGCAGAAAATTTCTTGTTGCCAGTTTTAACTGTCACTATTTTCTTAACTTTCTTTTGTTTCCTAGTCAATATTAGTTAAATATCATTTCAACAAACTTGTGGGGACCACACTTTGTTAGCATTTAACCTCCTTGTTTTTTTTTGTTTTTTTAGCAATAACTTGCTAACAAGTCCTCTCCAATAGGTCTATGTATCATGCGTCTAATGACACCTCTTACAATGATTTTGATGATGAATACTAGACAGTTAAACTTGTAATAGATAACGTTCTACTGGTAAAAGGGTTCAATGTAAATGTGAATGCTAAGCATAGTACCGGTAGGTAATTCTACCATGTCCCACATTTAGCATGGGACAAACCAATCCATAGGCCTACCTTCTGCTGTGTTTTTTTTATGAATTGCATTTTCTTGCTTGTGATTTACTGTACCTAGACATAGTATAGTTAACTACACTAACTTGTGTAACAACCCTTACAACAACAGTAGTTTTAAGAATACACCTATTTGTCCAACTGCTTTTATTCTACATACATAATAATCAACACATTTGGCATTTCTACGAGCAGCGTATATTTTTGGGAATGTTTTACATCTTTGTTTGTGTGGGAGTTCTTAATTCTTAACGCACTTGCTTTTCTAAAAGAAAGAAATTGTAATGCAAGTGTAACACATTTGATATCGTTGTGCCGGTTAGTGTTTGCCTGAAAAAGTGTTGGGAAGAATCATTCAATATTGGCAATGACTTAACAGATGTCATTAAATGTTTTATTTTTTAGTCATTCGAGACCAATGACAATAGCCAATAGTCTAGATTAATCCCAATACAGTATCATGTATTCTCGCTTCCTTATTGTAAATTGTAAAAAATTCAACTTTGCAATTGAAATAATTTCAGTTAGATCAGTTGGGCAACATAGATGTAGTCTTGCTAGTTTTAACATGTTTGTGTTGCTATGCTGACCTTCGTGTGGTGTGTTTTGCTAGATGTGACAATGAGTGTGTATACTAGTTTGGAGGCTGCTAGCAAGTATTGCACGCTTCCCCGATCTGGGGACTTTTCTGCTGGCGGAGTCCGCCGTCGCCCGGTCTCCACGTCAGGTAAACCTCTTTCTCCGTTTGTTAACACCACACATAGATCCGCCACGCTAACTATTCTCGCGCTGACCTCACATCCTGGTTGATCTAGCCGCAGGAATACGCTGTACTGTACCGTGTTAATGTGCTCACTATTCCAATGGACAGGCAGTCTTTTGCTTGGAGCGGACTAGTCCTATTAGTCACGCTATTGTTAGAGGTGTTTGTAAATGGTGTTATGTTTTCTTAAATTTCGTTTATGGATTTAATAATTTCGATGTTATGGCAGTGTTATGCTTTTTTGGGAGATTTTCTACTGTAAATTTCACCAGAAACATGTTTAAATTAAAAAGGAATTTTAATGTTATTTAATTTATTTGAATTGTATGTATAAACTAGTACTAGTTAATACGAAGTGTATTAACATTACCATTACCTGTGTTTCTCTAGTGTGTCTTTACTCTTTACGGTCGAATTAAAGGCGGCAGTCACAACACATAAGAATCTTCTTGTCCGTCACGTAAAATCCTTCAAAATTGTACTCGTTTGCTCTGCTTGACGCCGAATTTCAGCAAAAATATGTCGTTGATCTTCTTAACGAAA
Source organism: Isoperla grammatica (assembly GCA_945910005.1). Classification (NCBI taxonomy): domain Eukaryota; kingdom Metazoa; phylum Arthropoda; class Insecta; order Plecoptera; family Perlodidae; genus Isoperla; species Isoperla grammatica. The sequence goes on along the minus strand of OX246738.1, from coordinate 39,910,594 downwards.
TCATTATTATAATGAAAAAATATTAGGTTTCCTCGAGTGTGTTGTTATGACGTTTGACTGTAATAATAAATTTAAATTTTTAAAAATGTTTATAATAAAGTAAAAACAATCGAGATTTCGTGTTATTTCGCTCTTTAATACAAATTTCGACGTTATGACTGGAAATTGACGGATTTCGTGAATTTTTGCGGTGAAATTTTGATGTTTTTAAGATGCCTATCAATAGATACATATACACTTTGTTTATATCCCCCTTCTTTATCAACACTTTTCGCGATTTCGCGGTCCGCGAAAAACAAACACCTCTAGCTATTGTGTTTGCGGTTGTTCCATTACCAGCTCTCGAGCAAAGAGTATCAACTACTAGACCTGTTTCATTGAGATGCTAAAAACTAGAGCAATATAATATTTAGTTTGTTAGTACGTATTGGACCCAATATTTTGTCAGCTTGAGAACAGTTAGCGTGGGATAACTTTACTAGCATGTCTTCAGCGTTTTTGTTTTTTGTTGAACCTGCATAGCATGTAAAATAGAACTTACAGTATGTTATACAGTTTAAGATGTCTCCTCTTCTCCAAATGTGAATGAATCATCGTTATTCATTATTCCATTGTTGTATTAGGGTGGCCTATCGACGTGATATATCAGAATCGGCGACAAATAACCAGTCAAAGCATGATGGGAAAAAATGCCAATATCAGAATTAAATCATAAATAAATAGTATCATCAAAACTAAATAATCAAATCCAAACAATGTGCTTTATGTTCAACATAGAGAATTCAAGTATGTTGTGAATGAATAATTAAATAAAACAGAGAAGATGGTTATACTATAGAAAACAGATTACCTTTGTTGACCCTCAAAAGCTATTGGAAAATGACAGACCTTAAGTCATGGATCTGATCTGTGATAATTACCGTACTCTTGTTGGTCTAGAGCCTCTGCTAGTTCTAGAGATATGACTCATCCTAGACCTGGAATTTTATCTGGATATTTGTCAATACAAAATATATTTTTAAACATATTCATAGTACCCTTGCTTAAATATCAAAATGCATCATGCCTAGTGATACGCGAAAATAGCATTTTCAATTGTCATTTTATAGCGTTTTGTAGCATCTATTTTTTTTGCCAAGATTAAAAAACTTGAGAGTGAAGTTTTCTCAATTTTTTTTTCTTAAATCATGTCATACTATTAAAATTAAAATCAACCAAATTGCATTTACCATAAACAAAGTATAATTACTATGTTAAATATAATAAAATAGGAACAGAAAAACCTTAGTTTCTACTGAAAAATAGCGCTTTGTAGCATCTATACACAAAACGCTATTTTCACGTATCTCTAATCATGCCCTTTAGAAACAGAAGTTCATCATATTATGTTTTTGTCAGTAATCGGAATCGGTAATCAAATCAACAAATATTATGAATCGGCCCATTCCTAGCTTAATTCCTACCCTATATAAAGTTTTCTCATATGTAAATGAAGTGGACATTACTTACAAATTCATTGAAATTCATGAATATCCCACACAAGTAATGGTCCACTCTAATAATGTTTTCCCCTACTTCCCTCAAGTATATTTCATAATTTGTATCCTTTGTGTGCCTGCAAACATTATAGGCAGGCACATTAAGATTTGTTTGCTAGAATTTTGTAAACGTTGCAAAGATGTTTAATCATGTTGTATAAACTAATGCAAGCGTTCTGGTGTGGTTTGTGCTCCAGGCTACCCGACCACTAACACGATGCGCAACACCCTACTGCGTCGTGGCTCCGTGCAGGGGGGGCACAAGCCCCCTCCCCCCATACGTCGCACCTCATCCATCACCAGCTCGTTCCGACAGCACCTGGCGCCGGTAGGGGGCAGCATGGAGCACCTCCCCCCACCCCCCGCCTTCATGCTGGACGGGCCCACGGAGGGGAAGGGGGGGTCTGTGGCAGACGCAGTCATGAAGCTGACCGAGCTAAAGCATCAGCCAGCCAGCCCGGGCGCGGTCCGACGCAACAGTAGCGTCAGGTAGGTTCTACGCTTACATCACAAACTACATCCCTCCTTACAATATATCGGAGAGAAGAACTGATCGATATGTTCGTTAAGGTCGTTATTGTAGCCTGTGTGATTAGTGCCGGTCACATCTTCGCCATGAAGTGGATGTTTTTTTAGTCGAGTTTCTGGTACCCTTTTGTGCTGTTTTGTTGTAACAATGTTAACATTGTTGTAAGTTTTAACAATGAAGCTAAGTCCTAGTTTTAAGCCATTCTTTACTATTTACAATTTCAACTTCTGTTCAACATAAAAAAAAAAAACAGAAACATTCCTTACAGTGAGCTTAGGCTCTTTGGGGGCTTGCCTCTATTGTTGCATGTATTTGTAGTATTGTATTCCACCTATATAGTTGCAGGTCGCAGAGTGCTGAGCGCAGGGGAGGGGGGGACGGCCTTATAGCGGCCTTGAGTGCCAAACTGGCTCCCACCCTGTCTCCACGCAACTCTCGCAGACATTCCGAAGATCTCAACAACCGTCCTAATCCGTGCGGCAATCGGTTGCTACAGGTGAGTGGAGGCTTGGCCTTAATGTTAGCGTGAGCACCGGTCACAACCCGTCCATATTACTGCAGTTCAATGCAAGCTAAAACGAGGTCGAGAGTAATCTTTTTCCGTTTTCACTGTCATCGATGTACAAGCGTAATTGATGTAGTTATCAATAGAATAACGTAATGTAATGAAATTATGATCTAATAGTACAAATGATCAACTATTTGGTATAAGTTAATTTAACACTCATTTTTATTTGTATAGGCCTACTAAATACTAAAACTAAATTTTATTGTTTATACTCATTTGAGTGAGATTTTCCATACAACAGTGATATTTGATTCATTCTGTGTGATAGTCAGTCATCCAATTTGCATTGATCAGCCATCAGATTGTTTATTAGTATTCCTTTTTGCATCAAACTTTCGGCATAGGGGGAAAAAAAAATGTACATGAAAAATTACTGCGATGTAATGTGTTTTGTTGTTTGAGCGAAAGCATGAAATGTCAGTTAATGTTTCACATGGTAACCGTTCGACTGTTTCCTTGACTATTTCCCTCTCTTGACATTTTTAGTTACTTATTTATTCACATCTTTGATAAATAGAAATACACAAAACACGTTGTCCCAGTAGCCCACAATATGTGAAAACCCAAATTCCAGCTTGGGATCTTGTTTGCCTGTGGTGACGTATCGTTGTTGGTGTTTCAGAGGGGCGTGGTGGGTCCCGGACAGAACTTCCTCCACGCGCTCAACTCCAAGCTCGCCCTCCAACACCAGCAGATCCCCGGCCAGCCTCGAGCCAGTCGGATACGCCACCTGATCAGCAGTCGCACCGTCTCCGACCCGGCAGTCTGCCACGAGTCACTCATGGACCAGATCAAGAGGGGGACGGCGCTCAGGCGCACGGGGGCCGTCAACGACCGCTCTGCCCCTAAGATACGCTAAACGCTCGGAATCTTTTGCGTTTGTTTGGATTGTTAACATGTTTTAGGCAACACCGCCCAATGTATCGCGTATATAACGGTCGTTTACCAATATTCAGCTCCGAACTGAGCGGGAATGAGTTTTAATGCTCAGCAATCTACCTGATAATATTCAATATTTGCTTATTTTCAGCAGTTTCTGAGGCATTGTAAGCTAAGTGGCAATAGGAAGTTAGTGTTGGCTACATTGTTTTATGTAAGTACACTAACAACACTGCTGAATATTGGAAAGTTACAAAATTGTTAGTTTATGAATTCCTTTTTATTGCTGTGAGCACCAACGGTTTGTTCATCTTCGTTGTTGGTGGATGGATTTCCTTTTCCTTTTTTGTGTCGATGAAGAGAAACTTAAAATAACATTATATATACATCAACTCTGTAAATATTTTAATTAGATAATACCGGTAAGTGTGTTAACCAGAGTAACATGTAGATAGCTTTAAGAATAGAAGGAGGTTGATTTTCTTGTGATTAGAGAAACTCATTTAATGAGCTGGTTTCTGCTGGGGCACTCTTGTAGTGACCAACCGGTTCTTGTGCCAGGCGAGATGAACAAACCAAATGGAGTTTATATCATGTACTACCGGTATGCACAACTTTGTATAGAGGATGTTATATATGTACATGGTGGAAAATACTACAAAAGTTCCAGTTGGAATAGATCAGAAATTACAAAATCTTTCATCTCTAGTTTATAATGACAATAGTTTTTATATTTCTGTGAGTTTGCAATCTTGACGATTTATCGCCAACTACTGTACATCAAAAATGTCAAATCATATTAGTTATTCAATATTTACTCACTTACTTAACTCACAGTTAGCTCAATCAATCTTGCTTAATTACAGGATGTGTCTGGAACATAAAATATGTAGGAAGATTTAATTTAATCTAACCAAAACATAGGCAACTGTATGAGTACACAGTCACAGTCATCATATAATATGCAGTATGCACGTAATACTGTATTGCATATAGAAATGCTCTATGTACACATTATTTTGATATGTACACATAATTTAGTCAAACTCTAAAAAGCTCTTTCCTTTGTCTTATTTATTACCTAGGCCTACTATGATATACAATCCAAACAAAAAAGTGTATTTTAAAATCGAGGTTCCGGTGCCAAAGTATTAACGAAGTGTGTTCTGTATCAGAGTTGCTGAGTGCTCCAAATATGTTTCAGCTGAACCTCAAACACTGCAGAACATGATGCTGTCAATGTTCTTTATTCAAGTTTGCATTGTGTGGTTTGAAAGATCCAAACATTTGATCTAGGAAGAACACGAAGACATTTGACATAGCAGTTCAGTTGTATTATTTTACTGCCAGAGTTTTGAGAGACACTTGTAGAGACTTTCTTCGGAATGCATTTCGATGTTTCTCCGTGGTTTGTTACTAAGTAATTAAACCGGCTTTGGGAATGTTCCATAGCCCGGTCAAAAACCAAAAATACAACTACGTATTTCTTTGCCAAGGCACAAGAGATGTGTTTTGGGGTCTTGCATTGCACTCAAAGTGAACATTACCCTGAACTTTTGGAAGGCATAATATGCCGTACCACTATCTATTTCTATCTTGTTAATTTTGTTATATAACGGGAAACCTTGTCGAAGTAGCCAGGGCGACGAGCCCATTGTAAACTAAGTAAACGTATACGTACTATCACGAGAGTACTTTTTCGATGTATGTCCACACTAGGATGCACGATCCTTCAAGAGACAATAATTGTTCTCGAATTGTGTGTCGGAATATAATCCGTGCCGTACCGATCTTCATATTATGTAAACTAAGATACGATAATTAATCAAAGTTGCGCTCGCATAGTTATCGTACATACATTCATAAATACATACATAGTAGCATTGCATTTACAAATTTTAACGATGGTTTATAGTGTATATTTTTTGTATCTTGTGTTTTTGCTGTGTTAGACCTATACATGCTTTGTCACGGCAGAAAAGAGAACATATAAAGATGTTGCTTATGTAATATATGTGTAGATTGGCTGAGAGGCGAGGCTAGTCAGATCGGTTCGTGGTTAACACTTGTACCACGGCTTTTAGCGGACTCCTCGGGTCTGGTTATACTTTGCTGTACAGGTACAATATCCTATTTTTAATTTATCTTTTTTTTGGCTAAGTGTTTTTGTTACAGTACTAAATGTTTAATGAGAAATGGCTTACAAACTATGTATAGAGAGGGCCTATGAGAAGTCTGATTAACATAATATAGATGTTTTGAACTTTTGATTGTTGATCACTAAAGGAGTTGGTTATTTTTCCAAGTCTCGTAGGTAGCATTTGTGTACTCGAGTGGAACTTTACGTTTTGTCAATTACATTCTGAACTTCTGTTGTTGAATAGGTGAAAGTGGGTGAAAGGTTCCAACATAATCAATCAGTGTTGATGGCTGCTATAACGGCAGAGTATTAAACTTGGGTTTCCACTTATTAATATGGAACTACTATTAATGTATCATAATTAGAAACAGTAATCAATAAAATGTGTTTTGCAATAAAAATTTGTTCTCGTCTCCCAGACATTCCACTGACAACTGACATCAATGCTATACTTGTCCCAAGACTACCTTACACATGCTTTCGTCACAGGCGAGGCACTCGTAGCCAACCAGCGAACCGCCCGAGACAACCCTGCATAATTACCGATCACTGATTGGCTACGAGTGTCTTGCGTGTGACGAACGCATGTGTAAGGTAGTCTTAGGACAACTATATGGCTTTTATCCACCTGTGTGGCATTGGCATAACACCTAGGGAAAGAATCTCAACAAGTGCAATATAACACTTCTTGTTTTCACAATGCAACAAGTTTATGACTTACACAATACACAACAACATCTTAACAAAGCAAGTTCTTGATGAATTCATGTGCTTAAAGGCCCACTAAACCCTCACATTTCGTTTAAAACGTGTTATTGTAAGCCTAATCTGTAACGGTTAGTGCATGTGACAAGTTGCCTAGTGTATCAGGGCTCTTGAAATACAAGAAAAAGTGTTTCGCCCCAGGCGTTGTGACGTCGACCAAACTACGCGCTACTCGCTGCATATGGAGCATCCTCTGTGTTTCGAGGCCCGCGCAAATATATCTCGTCGTCCAGACCCACCAAATTCAATTGAGCACAAATCGAACATACCACTGAATTCGTCTTACTTCGGTCTACACGATGAATGTTTAAACAACCTTCTACCATTTATGCAACTTATTCTATAAAATGTGAAACATGAAGCAATTACCACATAATTTAGTTGGAAACACAACCAATTTCAAGCAAATGTAATGAGGAAGTTGCTTTAAAAATCAGAATTCCAACCAGCCTATCATGTTAACTGATATGTTAAGATATTACAAAAAGAAAACCAGCAAGAAATTGATGGAAATTTAGCATATTATCGTGTGTATATAACAACGCGTGTTGCGGCCTATTGCCTGATACGTCCGCGAATATATCCAGTGAGCTGCGTAGATCGAGATCAGTCAAACTACTAGTCTTTACTATCGACCATAAAAACATTGTATTGATTTTGTCTTGCGTTGTATATGTATAGTCATATATCAATGAGTGCTCTCAAACTCAACCAATTTCCCGAGGAATCATGAAACTACGTGGGATTTCTACCAGTCAGGCCTGGAAATAATAATAATAACTGATACAAATAAGTTACATAGGCCTAAAGAATACGTCAAAACTACAATAGTCGTGTGTGTCATGGTTTGGTTGTGTGCGTGTGCGTGATTTACATATTATTCGTGTTTGCATCATCACAATTATTATTATTGTTATTATTGGTCGTATTATTACTTTCATTATTACATTACATTATTATTAATATATCGACTTTATTTTATTATTGGCATCAATGGAAATTCTGTAACTACAAATTGCCGGAAACTAAAATTACAAATCTTGATTACCGCAATACTTATATTAATAATATCAGGTTCAAGCTGTTTTGTATCTTCTTAATAACTGTAGTATTATTTTGTATTTCAAATTCAAAATATAGTTCGTTCAGTTATTTTAAGTTATTATATATGCGCTTTTTTATTTTTTTGTATTAAAGTATCGATAGCAATAGATTGAGACATACAACAAATAAGTTTATAGTTGAAACATTTTATTTTGTACAATGTACAAATGCGTTGATGTTTTCAGCCAAGCTATTAAAAGCTTGACAGGCCATCGGCGGCTTTGCCCGCGCTCACCGAGTTGTACTCCCGGCAGTGAACGGACAACACGCATTATTATATACATACGATAATCGGCTACATTTTCATCAATTTCTTGCTGGTTTTCTGCTTATAATATCTTGACATATCAGTTAACATGTAGGCTGGTTGGAATTCTGATTTTTAAAGCGAGCTCCTCATTACATTTGCTTGAAATTGGTTGTGTTTCCATCTAAATTATCTGGTAATTGCTTCATGTTTAACATTTTATAGAATAAGTTGCATAAATGGTAGAAAGTTGTTTAAACATTCATCGTGTAGACCGAAGTAAGACAAATTCAGTGGTATGTTCGATTTGTGCTCAATTGAATTAGGTGGGTCTGGACGACGAGATATATTTGCGCGGGCCTCGAAACACAGAAGATGCTCCATATGCAGCGAGTAGCGCGTAGTTTGGTCGACGTCACAACGCCTGGGGCGAAACACTTTTTCTTGGATTTCAGGAGCCCTGATACACTAGGCAACTTGACACATGCACTAACCGTTACAGATTAGGCTTACAATTACACGTTTTAAACGAAATGTGAGGGTTTAGAGGGCCTTTAATTGTAATCAGACCAATATTAATGTAAAGGCTAACTAAGTTGTAGCCTAGATGCAAAGTACAATAATAAAACAGTATTTAGAGCAATGCATTCATCTTTAAGGTGAATGGGTTCATTGACAGAGAGAAAACGTTTTGGTGCCCCAATGTCTGTTTTCACTTGTTTTTGCTATTGGCAGTATACATAACAAATGTCCATGTAGAATAGTGAAAAGCTTTAATCCATCCACAATTGCTTTATATATTCAAAAATCCAATGAGTTAAGCACTGTTCACAATCCTATTTGGACGAATCACACTTTTCACACATCAAATCCAGCGAGCGAGTCGAAGACAAAACTTCTTGGTGTCCACAAATCAGCGTAATCGCTTTAATTGGGGAGGGACAGAGACAGGGGCGGTAGTGTGTGTCATGTAGTGTTAATGCTCGCCATCACCATGTAATGTTGTTCTTCCACTGGGGGAGCACGCCTTGACACAGACCTGTTGATACCCGGAGACATGGGCAGATAGTCAGGCTCCGGTTCTGTCACGTCGACAGCTTTCACCTCTGTGGGCCAGAAGAATCTGTTCCTGGCACTTCGCAGGTCCCACGACGAGGATGTGAGATTCGAGGGGTAAGTGTAGTGGAGCTGGGGCGAAGAGGACGTCGAGAAGCATCTGTTCCTAACCAACGAGCTGAACGACGATTGGTCTATCTGTAAGTCGGGCAGTCTCTTTCTAGGGGGCAGCGGGGGTGGGGACGAGGGGGTGGGTATTCCGAAGCCATTGTGATGAAACACGGACGTATCGTTTGGGGTGACAATCTCCTCGTATATCCCCGACGCTATCGATATCCCCGACTCTCTCCGCGGAGAGCGATACTTCTCCATCGCCACCAGGTCCCCCACGAGGTCCTCCACACTGTCGTTGTTGTTGTTGTTGTTGTTGAAGCCGACCGTCTGGTACTCGTGGACCGACTCTGCGTCGCTACAGCCGGGCGTCAGGAACACGAGACCCAGGCCGGCCTCGAGCAGACCTGCCGCACCCTTGCGTCTCTCCGTCGGCAGGCTCGAGCCCAGCTTGGTCGAGTCGTCGGAGTGAGTCGAGGCGCGCTTGACCGATCCGCCCTCGGAACGGAGCCGGAAGCGTTTCCGGCGGAACTTGATGCCGACGAAGGATGTGGAGGAACCGACCGCCTCCTCCGTGCTCCAGTATTGTCTCAGGTCGTTCTCGCTGCGGCTGAGTCTGCGAGCGTTGCGGATGGGGAAGAGAGGTGACGGGCAGGGAGACAGGTTGATGCTCTGGGTTTGCTGTCCCTGTGTTAGGCTCTGCAGCAGCTGGGGGGCTTGGTCGCAGAACAGGAACAGCTGGCCGGATCCACCGCTCCAGTCGCTGTGGAAACAACAACATAGTTATGCCTTGGAGCTGGACGAGATTTTCGTAGTTTGACGTTCCCACCTGATCCCCTCGATCGCTTTGGGACCCCCTTACCCCCGTGACAACCAGACCTGACAAAACCATATCAAATATTCATTATATTATTTATTATCAGTCTTATATTTTTTTGTGCTGGGTGGTGGTCACATAACTAGGGGCTGGAGCTCCAACCATGTCAAACTAAAAATATTTGAACTCTAATGTGGGGGTTTATTTATGAATTAAAATTAAACATGTATCTCGAGAGATAGTGAATGTAAAAACTTTGCCCTAACTGGGATATATTTATTTATTTATTTATTTATTTAATGTCTATCCTATTCAGTTATAAAAACTGATTTACAAAGGAGGACCTTAAATAAAACTAAGCTATGCAAACAATGAATAGTAATGAAATCATAAATAACAATAACAACAAAAACAAAACAAACTACTGAACTATATAAAATATAATCAAGAACAAGAAAAAATAATTGAGAAATGAAATAAAATCAAATGAAGTGAAAATCAACATATTAAAAAAAAAAAAATAGAAGTATGCAAATAAGAAAGAACATGAAGAAACAAAAAAAATTGTTGGAAAAAATAAATATATGTATATATATAAAAGTGAAAAAGAAGAGAAAAAAGAAAAAGGATAAAGAAAAAAGAAAAATTAAAAAAATTTCGGATTCACCTGCTCTATGTACCGTTACTCCTACCCTTGAGCTAACAGAGCTGGGAAAGAAAGTACAGATGAGGACGCAGGAATGCCTCGTGCAGGAATCCGGCCCCAAGACCCCGGGGAATAAAGTAATTGATTGCTGACTGACATTCAAATTGGTAAAAGTTCATAATAATATAAACAAAACAACTCATCGGAGTGAACTAACTAGTGTCTATCTATTTTACACCCTGCTGCAGGGTTGGGTTCTGTTTCTGTGTTTGATCTACCTGAAGAGTTCAGAATTATTCCCAAAGAAGAATTCCCAGAAGACATAATTACCTGCTGGTGCGAAGAACACAAATCTTCTTCTCGTCATCGGTTCTACCGGTCACCGCTAGGTAGCTCTGCAGGAGGTGTTGCCACTCCCATGTGACCTTGACCTCGTCCGATGAGGGGTCGTTCAAGGTGACCTCCAGCGACGTGACCTTGAGATTACCGTAGGCTCCAGTGAGACCCGCACTCTGGGAGAACCCGTTGTCGATCAGAGACACTGCGAAGTCTCCTTCTACTGTGGTAGCAGAGCAGACACACCATTTCTAGTGACATGATCCGTGACACAACAGACAAACCAACAATTTCCTTTATTCAAAAGTTGATTTTCTACAAAAAAATTCCAGTTCAAAAATTCCAACCTAGGTATATTTTTTTACTCAGGAATTTTCTTCAGATATTGTTTTAGTTTCTAGACCTCTAAATTACTCAATATGGCGACAAGCTGCGTTTTAAGATTGCCAAAAAGATTGGACAAAATCTTGGAAATTGATTTTTAAATGAGAGAGGAGGGAAAAGGAAAAGTTTATCTTTGTTTGTTGCCCTGTTTCAAATAAGGGGATCTGAAAATGGATAATTCACTATTGCTTAAACTGTGATAATACTATATTTGAACTAGTTTTGATCTACACACAGTTCCAGGAATCCTGACCTCTGACCTCAACCATGCTAGCACATGCTGACAATAATACCACAGTGAGGGATGGTTTTACTTTTATTGTAGTGTCTGTAGTTGGTCAAAGCAAAGATCAGTTGGTCTGATATCACCATTCACCATGTACTCCTAAACACATGCTGCATGAACATGATTGACTTGACAGGCAAGTTCAATTAAAACGCAGATAAAACACTTCCATAAAGACAACAGTAGAGCAAAGGATACCTCTACGTCAAAAACGGCAGAAAATTCTCATTTTTTAATTATATCTCAAGATTGAAACACAAAATCGAAAATCTGAGAAATCATAGCGCTGTGGTTTCTCAGATTTTCGATTTTGTGTTTCAATCTTGAGATATAATTAAAAAATAAAAATTGTCTGCGGTTTTTGACGTAGAGGTAGGTAGGCCTATCCTTCGCTCTTAAGTTGTCATAGAATTCATATTTGAGGATGAACGACTGAAAATTTTCAGTTTAACCCTTAGCGATATAGGTAAATCCTACAGCTCTTGAGTTCTTAGTCCAGCCAGCAAGAACTATTGATCTTTAATGGGAGGAAATATTATAAAATTGCTTCAAATAGAGAAACATGTGGACATACCACCCTGCTGCGGCGGCCGGAGTAGCCACCGGAAGTGAGCCATCCACTTCTGAGACTCTGTTTCCGACCTGCCCGACAGGAAGAGTACCGGCTTCTTCGGCTCAGTCGGGCCCCCGAACACACCGAAGGCAAACTGCTTCGACCTGTTGAAGAAATATGTTGGTAACTGCTGTGGTAACTGCATGGTAAGTTGAGGAAACTCAAGAAGAACGAAAACGTATCCACCACCATACCATCGAGCAGTTAACACTTCACAGTCTGCACAGCCAGATTAGGTTGTATATTTAATGTACCCCCTCCCCCCCCCCCCCCCCAATTTCTGCATTTTAAAATTGTAAAAAAAAAATGTTTTAAAATGGTCAAAAAGTAAAACAAAATAGATAATCTTCTAGAGAATTAATTGCTCTTTCTAATAAATGATCCTTTATTCCAATAAATACTTTTGAAAGATATGTTGCAACATTTTGAAAAACAGAAATATTTATTCGAACCATGGGCCTTCTGTGTTTGGAGGCAGGAATAAACCCACTAGTAGACCAACAAGCCACACAACTCCTCACCTAGACTGTGTACGCCAAAGCGTGCTGCCATGTGTCACCTGCAGTCGCGTGCAGGTGCCATTGCCTAGGAGCACCTGCACGGGGGCGTGGACACTGTCGCCTCGTCGTACCGTACACCATTGTCGCTTCCACGCCTGTAGCAGAGAAGACTATTATTGTACGTTGTAGACTAATTATTACAACGCTTATATTAACTTGCCTTGTTTGTCTGGACGGAATCTTTGAATCGATATTCCACCTACTTCTAGATGTCCGATCAAGCTGAAATTTTTTACACAGACGTATTCTTGATGACAATACATGAATCAACTGTCATATTTACTAAATTGTCAATTAATTTATCAAAATTAATTAATTAATGTTTTATATGGAAATCGATGAATCTTTGAATCGATATTTCACCTACTTTTAAATGTCCTATCAAGCTGAAATTTTGTACACAGACGTATTTCTAATGACAATACATGAATCAACTGTCATATTTACTAAATTGTCAATTAATTCATCATAATTAATTAATTCATGTTTTATATGGAAATCGATGTTTAACCCACTTGCCAACGTCAAATCGAATTGAAAGTTTTCACACAGACGTACTCTTAATGACTTCACACGAATCAATTGTCATATTAACTAAATAATCAATTAATTCATCATAATTAATTAATTGATGTTTTATATGAGAATCGAAGTTTAACCCACTTCCCAACGTCAAATCGAGTTAAAAGTTTTCACACAGACGTGTTCTTAATGACAATACACGAATCAGTTGTCATATTTACTAAATAATCAATTAATCCATCATAATTAATTAATTAATTGATGTTTTATATGGAAATCGATATTTCACCCACTTTCCAACGTTGAATTGAGCTGAAAGTTTTCACACAGACGTATTTTTAATGACAATACACGAATCAATTGTCAAATTTACTAAATATTCAATAAATTCATCATAATTAATTAATGTTTTGTATGGGAATCGATGTTTAACCCACTTCCGAACTTCGAATTGAGCTGAAAGTTTTCACACAGACGTATTCTTAATGACAATACACGTATCAATTGTCATATTTACTAAAAATAGTCAGTTAATTCATCATAATTAATTAATGTTTTATATGGGAATCGATATTTCACCCACTTCCCAACGTCGAATCGAGTTGAAAGTTTTCACACAGACGTATTCTAATGACAATACATGAATCAATTGTCATATTTACTAAATAATCAATTAAGCCATCATAATTAATTAATTGATGTTTTATATGGGGATCGATAAAACACTCACTTTCGAACGTCGAATTGAGCTGAAAGTTTGCACACAGACGTATTCTTAATGCCAATACACGAATCAATTGTCATATTTACTAATTAATCAATTAAACCATCATAATTAATTAATCAATCGATATTCGATATATATTCGATTGCAAGATTAAAGTATAAAATAATATTACATGAAAAAAATATATTTTTTTTAAAAACAACGCTTATATTTAAATGCACTAAAAAGTAAAAAATAAATTTTCGCCCAACAAATTTTTGCCTCACTCGGAAAATAAAAGCGTTGGGCGCTTTCCCTGCATAAACAGCAGAATACTGCAATCTATGTCAATACCGAAAGCGCCCAACGCTTTTATTTTCCGAGTGAGGCAAAAATTTGTTGGGCGAAAATTTATTTTTTACTTTTTAGTGCATTTAAATATAAGCGTTGTTTTTAAAAAAATATATTTTTTTCATGTAATATTATTGTAGTGGATACTTCTGAGGGAAGCGATTGAGTCAAAAAAAAATATATCTCTTGTTCATTGGCATTTGCTTTATTAACATCAGAAATTGAAAAATCAAACCTAAAACAAATTTGTACACATAAACAAAAAGGGAGACCTGGGTTAATGTATGGTTTCTATACGTATTATTATCACTTGTTAATTAATTGATAATATGTTTATTCTTAAATTGTATCATTTTCATGTTAATGTTAGACTTCAATTTAGTTTTATTTAGAGAAGGTTTAGTTTTAAACTATTACTTTATGTTGGGCATCTTAAGCCATATACATTATACTTGTAGGACTCTATGGAAAATTGAATTGCTATGCTTTAATGTAACCCTTAATTAAATACAAAAAAATTATATATAATATATTCAATCATTCATTACATCATGCCTACATTAATATTACACTCTTGTGCAATGTCTATTATAATTTCACACCTCCGTGAACACATGAAAACGTGTTATGAATAGGAGGGTTAACCTACCTTCCACGGCGTGAAGCCTCTTTTCCTCTCCCTGGCTGGAACCTTCACCTCCAGGTATCCGCTCAGTTCCTCAGCCATATCCCCAGCCATGAAGAGCAGGAGTTGGCCACTACACCTGCAACAAGTAGGAGGGACCGTCAATACATTAGAGCTGTTCAAAGTGACGCAAACAAACTGCCCCAGGTACCCCGATCATTACATTACAAAAGCTCATTATTCTTGCAATCATTACTTTAGCTCCAACCTCGTTGACGTACAGGATCTACTTTAGTTGTCCTCTTCTTCAGAATGTAGCTATACTAAGGGCCAGTTCCAAACTATAATCCGTCGATTTTCTGTTAATCGGAAATCAAAAATGGCGCCAATAGAAAACACCGTGCATTTTGTATGTAATGTTTGTTGAAACCATGGTAATTCCAATCCGAGATTAGTAAATAAGTTTGGTGAATTCGGACCTATAGGTACTACAATCTTTAAAACTACAGATTACGGCCGTGCCCATGAAGCACGTTTGATCTAATAATTGCCGGTAAAATAATAAC
Source organism: Isoperla grammatica (assembly GCA_945910005.1). Classification (NCBI taxonomy): domain Eukaryota; kingdom Metazoa; phylum Arthropoda; class Insecta; order Plecoptera; family Perlodidae; genus Isoperla; species Isoperla grammatica. The sequence goes on along the minus strand of OX246738.1, from coordinate 39,895,245 downwards.
AATTGATTCAATATTAATTACGCCTATATACGCACTTTCTTATACAAATTATTGCTCACCCTATATCTAAAACGTACCACAAAATTATCTTCCATCAGAAGGTATACTGGGGTATACTTTTTGGCAGTTGGTTGACAGATGGACTTTTGGTAGAGCTTGAAGTACAAACTCAACTGTTTATATTGTTGCAAAGTACGTAACTGTCATTTTACGCTACAGCTACCCGTAGAGTAACGTGCTATAGTCACAACTTTCCTCTACCGGTCTCGCTACTCTAAAACGTAGCATATGCTACACGTAGCGTGCTATAGCTACTACAAATCTTATACGAAGACACAAGCCCGGGTCTCTACGACACCAACTCCTGAGCCAGACACAAGACAATTACTTGACAGTGACGTAGGCACCTGTGTTTTTGTATCACCAACGCACGGCGACAACACGACCTCACGTGTAAACAGCGTCATTCTGAGGCCAACTTCTTGATTAACCTCATGGAAATTTAATAAAGATAATACGATTGGTAATTTATATTTTTTATTTGACCTCAAATCTAAAAGCAATTCATTATGTTGATTGCGGGACGGTAATTGTAGAAAGTAGGCCTATCCTATAATTAATGTCGCGTTGTTGTGCACAACTGAGATAATATTGAAATGTGGACGTCCCGAGCGCGGTTCACATGCGGTGTTGTAGGTGGTGCTAGGCCTGTTCACATGGGCGGTGTTGTGTGAGACTCACTGATGGAACAAGCCATGTACACATATGAGTTAAATTTGAAGGCCCACAAAAGATACAAGAATAAGGTTAAATATTCAATAGTGTTAATGAACCATATTATACTATCTCGGAATCGTGCACAAACGTCACCCATTATGGGCGCACACGCGAACCTGCCTTGTGAGTTTAGTGAGTTACGTTTAACACCGTACTGCCTAAATGCGCCCACGCTAACCGGCCTTGTGAGTGTAGTGAATGATGTCAAACACCGTACTGCCTAAATGCGCCCACGCTAACCGGCCTTGTGAGTGTAGTGAGTGATGTCAAACACCGTACTGCCTAAATGCGCCCACGCTAACCGGCCTTGTGAGTGTAGTGAGTGATGTCAAACACCATACTGCCTAAATGCGCCCACGCTATAACCGGCCTTGTGAGTGTAGTGAATGATGTCAAACACTGTACTGCCTAAATGCGCCCACGCTAACCGGCCTTGTGAGTGTAGTGAATGATGTCAAACACCATACTGCCTAAATGCGCCCACGCTAACCGGCCTTGTGAGTGTAGTGAATGATGTCAAACACCATACTGCCTAAATGCGCCCACGCTAACCGGCCTTGTGAGTGTAGTGAGTGATGTCAAACACCCCCACTGCCTAAATGCGCCCACGCTAACCGGCCTTGTGAGTGTAGTGAGTGATGTCAAACACCATACTGCCTAAATGCGCCCACGCTAATCGGCCTTGCGAGTGTAGTGAATGATGTCAAACACCATACTGCCTAAATGTGCCCACGCTAACCGGCCTTGTGAGTGTAGTGAATGATGTCAAACACCATACTGCCTAAATGCGCCCACGCTAACCGGCCTTGTGAGTGTAGTGAATGATGTCAAACACCGTACTGCCTAAATGCGCCCACGGTAACCGGCCTTGCGAGTGTAGTGAATGATGTCAAACACTATACTGCTTAAATGCGCCCACGCTAACCGGCCTTGTGAGTGTAGTGAATGATGTCAAACACTATACTGCCTAAATGCGCCCACGCTAACCGGCCTTGTGAGTGTAGTGAGTGATGTCAAACACCATACTGCCTAAATGCGCCCACGCTAACCGGCCTTGTGAGTGTAGTGAGTGATGTTAAACACCATACTGCCTAAATGCGCCCACGCAAACCGACCTTGTCAATGAGTTACGTGATCAGTAGTGTGTGGAATATTTCTCTGTACCGGACGTCCTGTATTGTAGGAAACTGCGGAACTTCATTGATATAAAAAATAGAAAAAAACACATTGTGTTATGAGTTAATTTAAAAACATTGTCACTGTCAACGTTTAACTCGTCGGATGTTTTGTATCTAGGCTCATGCATGCAGAAATCATAGGAGTACAATGCGATGCCAGTTGTCAGCATCGTCGGGAGTACGATGGCATAGTCAGAGTCTGATAGTAGCCTAAGTGGTTGGTCCACACATTAAACAACCCGTCCCTAGCCGAAGTCCACTAGAAAGCCAAGGTTTTATGCATTTAAGTTTTCATATATAAAAAAAAAATCCTATTATATTATAGTTGTGCCTAAAGTTGTACATTGTTATGCTGTAAGTAATTTAGTTTTAATTTATTTTAGTATGATTAGTTTCTCCTTGATCAGGCGGTGACAACGCTTGATTAAGCTTATCACCTGGATAACAGCTGTTTAACAGTAATCTTCCATCACAATATGAAAGCCTCTGTTTGTCATGACAAAAATAAATTACTTCGCGATAAATAGTAAATATGTCTTCATAACATCGTTTATTTGTCATTAGGCTATCTGTTAGCTTTTGGAATCTTTTCACTTTGCGCTTTGGGATGTTTTTCAATTTGATCGTGTGGTGTTGAGTATTCATTCAATCATCTTTGGGCCGGTTATTTTGAGGTCTCAATTATTGTGGATGCCAAGTGGGTCCAACATTTGGTAACAGACGCGATGTGGAAATAATAACAACCAACGAAATCAAAATTAATTCAAATTTATTTCTGGCTAGCAAATAACACTACGTGCAATCACGTTTCTTGAATGAGTTCCAAATGCAACACAAAGATACACGGAAAGATGATGATTAAAGTAGGCTAAAGTAGTAAAGATGATAGAGAATTAGAGGAACACGAGTTGTATCACACATTCAACAAACATTCGCTCACATGTTTCCATGGATTGAGTTGGGTTTTTCATCCAGTTCCAGTTCCCAGTTTCCGACAAGTAAAGGTTCAGGTTCGTTCAATTTCACTCTCACAAAATGCGAGATAGAATGAAAAGTATAGGATCATTGGGTTTGAACCTATATTTCAAACCCAATGGTAGGATCAATGAATCTCGTCATCTCATGTAAACAGAATCGAACATGGCCGGGATATTGTCTTATCAAAAAATATGCAACGCGTAGAGTGTTGTACACATTTTTTTTTTTTTTTTAATATAATTTTTTAATATAGATATAAAATTTTGGTTCAAAGTTTAGTTTCGTTGTCAAATTGCTTTCCCTTCAAAAATGTTCTCGCTAAAAATGATGATTGGTGAGCATCACCATAACCTCTACTCGGCCATCTCTCGGCCTACCAAAGAGTGGAGACAGGAGAGGGTATATCTTATTCTTACTATCTTTGGTGGAGACTGGAGAGGTTCTTTCCACAGAGAGTTGGGCATGAGAACCTCTCCTCCACTCCTCCACTCCTCCACTCCTCCGTACGTCTGGGTGGTATTGGTATGTACGAGGCAGGGTGCGAATTGACGAGGGAGATGGGGGGATTTCCCCCCTCTGGAAATTCCATCCCTGGCTCTGTTTTACTGCATGGAAGGTATCCCCACCGGGGATGGCTAAATCCCCACCTGTGGATACCAATCTCATCTCATATTACATCAATTGTGACCATCTCGTAACGTTAATAAATAATTCGTCAATTTACACATATTCCTAGCCAGGAAGTGTTTGTTCATTAATAAACCAAACCAATGAACTCTCAGATCGCTTCTAAGGCCATTTCGAGGGCAATAATACCCCCAAAAAAGTTTGCCTCCGGCGGCTGGGGCCTTGCCCCAGACCCCTCACTACCCGCACAGACACTATACTTGGAAATCCCCCCCCCCTCTGTCAGGCCATCAATTCGCACCCTGATGGAAGGTTGTGTACAGTGGACAATGAAAACAGGACTTGGTCATGTACTCATGGATATTGATGATTATTATTTTGTTTTGTCTCCAGTCTCCAGTCTATGGCTCAGTACAAACATAGCAATGTGAACAGTGAATGTAGTTTATCTGAATCCAAGATTATAGTTTTTGCTTCTCACACATTCACTTCATATTGCCACCACTTCGTATGTGCCAAACTTCGTCACTCACTGGTCACTAGTACCAGACATTGACACTTTCCCCACTGGGAATGGGATAAATAAAAATGACAGTGCCAAATTGTCTCCCCCCCCCCCCCCCCCCCCCCCTCTATCACTCTGTCACAGGACATTTTTCACTTAGGCCCGACAAAGGGTTGCAATTTCATGTTTTTGGTCCTTCGAACATTCTAGTTGGGAAAGCCTTCCCTAAAATGTCCACTCTATTTTAGCTATGTACATTGAATAGTAGAACTCAGTCCGTCCTGCGATGGCCGAGGACTATATTTCGCCAGCCTTGTCCCAGACAGCCAGGCCAGCTGCCGCGTTATTATTATTATTTATTGATTCAGCTCGTAATAGCAATGGAGACGATGTTAAAGATTAGCAATGCAGCCATCACAATGTCATCATATTGACTTCCGTGCAATTAGATGAAAGCTGATAGCCAAACAGTCAACGTCAACAACAGCTTCCTCGAGTACACGCACACGCACACGCACACGCACACGCACACGCACACGCACACGCACACGCACACGCACACGCACACGCACACGCACACGCACACGCACACGCACACGCACACGCACACGCACACGCACACGCACACGCACACGCACACGCACACGGCTTGTAGGCTACTTATTATTGCTACATTATGTTCGTTTGTATTGTTTATAGTTGACGTATTAAACTAAAACACGACGGCTTTATGCCAATAAAAACATCACTGTAATTAATTATTATGAAGTGAATACGCCCTAAATTAAATAAATGCAGTTAGAAAACAATTTAGTGATCACCATTCTTCTTTTACATAACCTAAAATTACATATAATATAATACATAATAATATTGAGTTGAGTACTTCTTGTAACTCAAGTATTAGGCCCTATACACACTTCAACCCCCAGAATGTGATAATGGCCAAACAGAATAATTTCATTGAACATCGCAAACATAAGTAAGCAACAGTATAAAATAAATGTACTTTTACATTAATTTTACCGATTTATTGAGATATACTTTTTGGGAGAATGTTCAGATTTTAGAAAATATTTCAAAACAGGAGAAAAAACTATATTGTCTATAGACTGGAATTCTTAATATTTCTGAAATCTGCCACGGACTGCGATAATTTAAATCTAAAACATACGTTGTAGATTTACGAGGTCATATCAAGCTTTCCATGCAATGATCGAATGCATGGATACAGTTGGCGACTTGAATGTGCGTGGTTGGAATTATTGTAAAAGGAAGCGGGGGATAAGTCGCATCCAGTCAGCAGATATTGTACCGTGTTATTAAAACTGCAACCTAATTTCCACACAACAGTACAAAGGCGTGTCCGAAGGTTAGTGCTAATACATCCGACCATGGATTCTTTGGCCTACGCACACAACTGTACACATATGCATGGTCGCATGGTACTGCATGAAAACTGAAAACAGACAGGCAGGCAGGCAGGCAGGTAGATATACACACGCACACGCACACGCACACATCACACGCACACGCACACGCACACGCACACGCACACGCACACGCACACGCACACGCACACGCACACGCACACACACTCAGGCATAGAGAGACGAAAAGAGAAGAGACTGATAGGATAGACAGACAGACTGACTGACTGACTGACTGACTGACTGACTGACTGACTGACTGACTGACTGACTGACTGACTGACTGACTGACTGACTGACTGACTGACTGACTGACTGACTGACTGACTGACTGACTGACTGACTGACTGACTGACTGACTGACTGACTGACTGACTGACTGACTGACTGACTGACTGACTGACTGACTGACTGACTGACTGACTGACTGACTGACTGACTGACTGACTGACTGACTGACTGACTGACTGACTGACTGACTGACTGACTGACTGACTGACTGACTGACTGACTGACTGACTGACTGACTGACTGACTGGCTGACTGACTGACTGACTGATAGGCTTATGACTGGCAAACAGACGAACAGAAAGAGACAGACATAGATAGGACAAAGGTATACACTATACAGGTAGACAGTCGGATTGGCTACAAGGATAAATAAATTATATTACAGCAAAATATCGCCCAGTCATCTAGGCACCTTTGCCCTTACTATTGATTCGAAGAAACAAGACTCTTAAAAGTTAATTATTTGTTTTCCAATCACGTCCCAAGTGTGATGTGTGCACACTGCACACGTCTCTCTTGGGTGGATGTCGTTGTTTGATGCCTCGTTTCAATCAACAACCCTCGTCTGTGATGCTGACGCACATCTCATTAGTGCATCTCTGACGTCACCGGCTCCGATACGGGTTCAACCAATCACATTCTATTCATAGGTTGTACGTACGTCAGATCTATGCGCGTGGCAGCCATCTTTGCGACAAAACTGGAGAAACAATACAAACCCATGGCCAAACAATTGTTACTGTTATTATGGATATCCCGTGACATAAATTAGGACGGTATCTAACGTAAAAGAAAGATGGCAGTTCAGCAAATAATTGACATTGTTTCCACATAGTGTCCATGCCAATTAAAGTCACATTAGCACATAATGCACAGATCGAGTCTCTTCTCAGCTTAGTTATAGCTCAATGATTCAATTTCAATGACAATTGGAAACGGTCCGTGATTGGAAATGGCTAAGCTGATGGCTGCATTGGCTGAGACCAAGGTCCATCAATCCCCTGGCGGAGGTTGGGTAAAACTTCGACGAGCCGCCGCCAGGGGATTTACGGACCTTGGCTGAGACGAGCAAGGTTTGAGCACATACAGTAAGTTTAGAAGTTACTCGAATATGCGAATATGGACTGTTTATTTTATGGGTTTTATGTGTTTTTTTGTAATTATTTATTATTTTCATTCTGTCGAACTTTTGGGGGGGGGGGGGGGGGGGAGGAGGTAAATACATTACACTAAATTAAATTAAATTAATGAATAGTTCAGCTTCAGCAAGTATGGTGGTAGGCGTCACCGTTAATTTAGATAACGCGGTGGAAAACATTCGTCATCATGTCAACAAGAGTTGAGTGTCAACACATTAGTGAGGGTAAAGACTTGTGCTTGTACCACAGATAACAAATTAACACTTCGAATTCGTTATCTGTGCATGACCTGTGCTTGTACACAAGGATGTTCTATACCTCCACATTCACTGTCACTCGATGCGTTGCGGGCCAAATTGTGGCCAGCAGCTTTCCATTGTCTTCAGTCTACACTCTACATCTTGTACTTGATAATAGTTATAATTTTTTGTAGGAATACCCGTTCTAGGGTGCACACCAGCTTTACCTGATGCGCCCCTCTTCAGGTGACTAACTAATGGTTATTAGGGTGTTTGGATAGCTGGGAAGGAATGTCCGAGGGCTGTTAGCAGGACTCAATCCCAGCATCATCAAATGTCACAATAAATTTTTTCTTTCGAAACTCCAATATAACCACATACGAACACCCGTTATCTATGCTATAACCAATTGGTGAGCAAATCAACATCAAGTATGTAGAAATAATTTAAGTACGATTCATCTAATTACATTTTGTTGTATCGAAGAAATCATTTTATTTAACCTTTCTAGATTGTTTAAACATGATATTACTCTAGAATATTTTTGAACACTATCTTTGTCAAGGAACGCTCTATGTAATTATATGTTGCATAACCTCGGTTGTGATTGAGTCACACGCTGTACCTGTGATGTAACAGTGAGACTAATGTGTATAACACAAATGTAGCGCCCTCCATGCACAAATATAACGCAACTCTTCTGTACTACGACTCTGATGAGTTTAATTGGTATGGATGGCATCATAGATTGATCTCAACATCATGAATTATCGCTGAGAATGCCAGCTACAGCTCGGTAAGGCGCAAAACAAGTAGGTCGCACAAACTGGGAGTAATAAATTACAGGTGGAGTAGAGTAGCCTAATGGTAGACCAGTGGCGGATAGGATCATACACACAATATATGACCTAATGTGTTAGACTGGTAGTGGTAGTAGTGTGGTAATAGCTTACTGGTAACATGGGCTTACAAATACAATGTATCGATGAGTAGTCCTGGCATTGCATCAATTTTTTCCACAGAAGCTCCTCAGCTCAGCTAACATTGTCATAATATTTTTGTTACTAACAATAACATACAGTCCTTCTGAATACAAAATGTAATTACTCCAAGTAATTTTCCGGAGAATAAATAAATTACAAAGACATTTTCAAAAAATGTTCAAATCCCGCTTCAGGCAAACGTTTTTTAACTTCTAGTTCTAATATGGATTCAAGTCCATCATTTCTTGGCTTAGGAATAAGTAAACGGTGGCTTTGGAGCCGTCCTAGCAACGAAGCACTCAATAAATTCAAAGTTGTTCTGAATCGGTCTTGTTGATTCTGACATTTGTCCGCAGGTGTTCACACTGTCCAATCACTGATTCATGTGTTTCATATTTTAAACATAGATCTTTGATTGGTTATCACTTATCGCTCACTCATCGTCATCGATGGTGTTCGGAGCCTACAGGGTTGGTTTAGTCGCTTTAATTTAAAGTCCCCCACTGAAAATCAGACTTGTTATTGAGTGGGTAGACTATGAATACGAATGTATTTACTAATTTTATTTATAGTCAATTCATGAATTCGCCCATCGGAGCTCCTCCCAGAATTAATCCTGGGTGCACCACTCACCACTCCGTTGAGTCTATACTCACCTTGTCATATACGGGGTACAGCGAGCCTGCAACATGTGTGCAGAAGGACGCTCAAGCTCGGTGCCAGTGCAAACCTAATGAAATGTGTCTAGGTACATCTTATCTCATGACGTAACACTAATTATCAGGTGAATTCGCAGGCGAACGACCTTGGCATTCGGTTGACGGGCTAGACTGTGTTGTGTGTCTTGATAAAGATGAAAGAATTCAGAACATAACATAATTTTATGATGCCGCATATTATACTTATCGTAAGAAAAGATAAGTTTTTTAAAAATGTGCATTTTGTACTATCTATTTTTTTTTATCAAAACCTTGAATATGAGGGGGTTTCTTGCGCTTCTGTAATGGAAAATTATGCTCCGATATTCAAAATCAATTTAATTGTAACTACCCTACTTATGGTTAGAATGCCATTTTTAACAAAATCTCAATAGGAGTGGAAACAGCTTATTAGCATTTTGTATCGTTTCCAAAAAAAATATGTTCACCAATTTAGCATTTAAAATCTAAAGCGCAAAAAAACGTATCTCTAATCATTAGTGTTAGGAGCGTTCGTAATTTTCCTCTCAACAGTGCTAAGTTCATGAATAACGAAGCCCCCCCCCCCACCTATTTCTAATAACGCCCCTCTTGATAATGATAAGTAGACCATGAATCGGTTGGCTTCATTCATGTTTGTTCTAAACTACCCTTGTCATGTATAACAACGATTGTGATACGATTAAATAATGCCGCTCTTCCTCACTTTCTACATTAATTTGTACAACCCCCCAATCCCCCCATAGTTACATTTGCCAGAATTCAACACCAGAAGTACCAGCTTAACAACATACAAATACATAATAATAATTTTCCCCAATAATTGTGCACACACCTCTTGTTGTAAGAAGCAATTAGGTTTTACGTTACCTTCATAGTGTTGGCACAACAGGAATAGGCGCCATGAGAATGCGCCAAACAACAAGAGGTGTGCGTATAGTCGACGTAATGAAAACTCTTTATAAGTATAATAATTTATGACCTTGAATTAGGCATGAAACGGGTACGTTTGTACAAACCGCTTGCCGTGGGAGACCCAGGCTATAAAACTGACTATATAAACACCAACACTGAAGATAAAGGTGTGCAGAACAATGGCAGCAGAACATGTAATTGTTGTCTCAGCTGGCACATTGGCATTAGCACCACGGAACACATGTTACTCGTCATCACATAGTCTATAAACGTATTATTTATAACCAGTGGTTTATTCCTAACTAAAAGTAAAGGTTCAACCACAACTGACGGCATCGTGATTGTATTGTAATCTGGAAATCGTGAAAGTTAGCTTACTTCGTTCTTGTGGCGCTGTTCACAACAAAATCGTAACGTCGTATAATGGATTGTAATGGTAATTAATAATATTTCTACAATTGCGATCCCGATAACAATTACGATGCCGTCAATTGTGGTTGGGCCAGGGCCCGGTCAACTAAACAATCTTTACTTCGGAAATGCAAAATCGCAAACCGGAGTAGAAATCAGCCCCCCCCCCCCCCTTCACAAATATTATGTTTCGTGAGGGGTGTTTTACGCATGCTTATTAGAAAGTCGTCGAAAACTGTTTACACAATTATTGGATAATAATAGTCTTACATATTAATTATGAACTGTGTTAAAAAAATGCACAAATACTAATCGAGTCATCATAGTTCAGGTATATAGGATTGACAACTAAATTTATTTTTTTTAGGCTACAAACAATTTCTAAAAACATTGCTGCCTAAAATTATTTGTCTATTTTGTTTATCATAGCGCGTAGAAATAAACTGTGGTTTTCCGTAAAGTTTTAGAAAAAACTGTAGCGGGGCGCGTCCAGAGCGGAATACATACCCCAACGATCATAACGCGTGTGGCCCCGTATCTGTGTGGATCCAGATGATCTAGGTTCGAGACCCATTCCAATAAAAACACATTTATACGATCGTCATATTATGTATATTGGTAATTGTATTACTACCTTTTAATTTTTTACTCAACTAGGAAGCAGAACATAGTCGAGGGATGTTAGAATAGAGTAGTGTTGGATGATTGTGTCTGCCGGATGCCTCTAGGGTACCCGGGTACATCTTAGGACACGTCTATGGCGGGAGTCGGGCCCGCGGTCTATGAGATCAGAGTCTCGCTCTCCATCATTGAGCCACACGATATAGTCTTATCCAAAGATAGTAAGATATACCCTGTCGGGTGGTCTTATCACTCCGGCGTAACCTGGCCGTGGTTCGATCCTGGTGTGGGCACGGGTCAAGTAGAGTCTATCTACTTGATCAATCCCTCATCGTCTCGATTAGCGTCGTTGCTAATACGAGGCGCGAAGCCCCCATCGTAAAGTGCACCACCTGACGAGCTATATTCTTGGCTGAATTGTGCCGCGTCTATATTTCACAGCCCAGCACATTAGTAAGAAGAGCTTAACAGCTAAATTACAGGTCTTGTTTTAATAACATACGAAGGACAGATCAAATCTATCGGTCACCGGGTTTAATAGCCCAAAAAACAAGTAGTTTGTATCTATTTAATTGTTTTCTTCTTGTCTAGAAGGCCTCTCAAGCTGGCTCAAGTAATTACAACCACGAGCGCTGGGCTGTCTCGTGCTAGCAGCCGGTCTGTTCTTGCAACGAGGCTAATCTAGACAAGGTAACGATGCAAGTTCTAGCTATGTAAGGTCAGGAGGTATCAACGACACCAACTTGGATGCGTTTTAGATCGGCCAACTGAAAACAAATAAGGTACTACATTTCTTCTATGAGCACATTTTATCTGTAGCTCAGCACTTGTATATAGCTACAAAAATCTGCAAATGTATCGTGAAATAAAATGTGTATATTGGAGGATATAGGTATATAGGAGGTGGATTTTGTACCATCCCCCTTTGAAGACGTCACTGTATAACACAACCATAGGCTAGTCATATTATTACTTGTAGGGGTGGATCACGCTGTGGGTTCGTCTTCCATCACCAACAGTCATTACATGGCTGAATGAACTGCTTCCAGTCTTTTGTCTCACTAAACAGCATTTATATAAGAAACATTCATGTTATGGTAGAAACGACACACGACTCGAACTTGAACTTGGCTTGAGACATCAGAGCCAGTTCGAGCCCAGAGTGTTCGTTACTTGAAGCTTCCGAGCCGAGAAGCTACCGGGACCGACCAATGCCATCCAATGACGTCACAACACAGTGCCACGCGCCATCAGGTCACATGAGGGGTAGACGAAGTTTCACATGTCATTTGGAATTCACGTGTTTGTTGTTTGTTTGCAACGTTAAATACAGGAAACATCTGTTCATACATCGGTGCTCTGTACAGGTCTCGGGCTAAGAACACGCACGCTCACGCATGTTCACGCTCACGCACACGCACGCTCACGCAGTGACAGTCGGCGCGCAGACAATGGCTGTGACCTAGTGGCTGCGTTTCTTCAAGGCCAACCACCCAGCAGCAGGTGATGTAACCCGCTCACTCTGCACTGGACTATAATACCATCGACTTCTTTTTACATATTTATAAATAAATTATTATAAAACCCGTGCGAATTATAAAAAAAAAAAAACTAAAAAAAACATAATTACGAAGCTTATTGAGAAGCTTATTGCATAAGCTGATGAAACTGGAGTCCAGTAAGTTCTTTCTGTTGTTATTTACACCTGACGAACCGCCACAAACCTATGTTTATTGGTTCAGGTAATTTCCGCATGATCAAGAAAAAAATCCAAATGTGTAATGTACAAAAAGAGGATAAAAAAAAAAAAAAATGTGAGTCGCATTCGAATTCTAAAATATATATTTTACTTTGCATCGCTCCCTTTACGATCAATCCCGCTGGGGAATGAACCACTCTACCTTAGTGTACGAGTATGTCCTACCTGTAAGTCACATTCTTTTCTAAATCATTCCAAGCTGCTCAGTCCAACCTCTCCAATATCGTTCAATGCACATCATTATTTAATGTTTCATTTGACTGTCTTGTATTGATAAGTACCAACATCAATCATCCAACGAGAGTGAGAATATTACATAAATGCGATTCCAGCCTCGCTCTGCTGTCAGGGGGGACTGCCCAAATACCAACTACCAAGTCAAGTTCTATACAGTTGACTGAAATTTTGAATGGAAACTAAAATTATTCAAAATATTCCACTGGTCCTTAGTCAGCTGCATAGGGGCACATCAGGTTACGCTGGTGTTTAACCTACAGCAGGGATTCCTACTAAAATTGTATTTTATTTGTATGATGCTGGTGGGAGCACCACACCATAACCTCGAATGCTAAAATGTTCGAATGCTGAAATGTTCGAAAAATAATGCTGGTTGCGTTACCTATCTTTATACTGTGGTGCTGGTATGTACTCTGTGAACGTGGTTTATAAATAGCAATAGTGCTTGTTTTAGTTCATTGTTTAGTTACTATAGTATATTATCACAATCACACTACAGATACAGCTTACCCATTCCCCGGACTAAGATAACGGGCTTATCAGTGGGTCTGTTTCAAATGAAAACAATAATATTTGCAATGGAATATAATTCGTAAATATGAACGAATGTTTATAGAATGGTATGTACATTCAATATAGAATAAACAGTATAAATTAAGACTAAAGATATTGTGTGAAAATATGCATGAACATTATTTTACTATACAAGACGTTTATTCAAATGTAAGGAAACCGCCTGGGATTAAGGTTTAACAAAACTGATAACGTTAAAAGATGTGGTTTTATAAAAACCACGACATATGGAATTGGAAACGACATTTAGCTTATGAGTCACTTTATCTTTCGGGTTTTAATAGTGACAGGACAGGACTACTTCTACTAACGGTTATTGTCGTTTTGACCAAATACATTGTCCAATAATTTTATATCTAGGTGGGGAATTTAATATTTTTGCCTAAAAAATGTTTCGTATACTATAAATTATAATAACAATCGACTTGCGCCATTTCCAAATACCTCTACACACATATAAATAAAAACAAGTAACTATCATCAGTAGGGGACGCAGGTTCGTACTCAGTATTGTTCCATTCCAGCAGAGAACAGAAGTGCGCCAAGACAAGCGAAACCTCGGTTTACGGCATGAGCAGCGATATCGGGTTATTTCATGCAACGAGTTTTACGAGTTGATAACTGCGGTTGAAACTATGTACGATATTTTTATGTCCAAGTAAAGTGTCGACTAAATTTTAACTTTCATGCGCCCTGTTTCAACGCATATCAACATAACAGAATCCTCAAGACGGTATTTCCCTTCGTAGAATGCACAACGCACAATTGCCTCATTAATCACACCCACTGTGGTTGGTGTTTTCAGAATTCCAATACACTGTAGCAAATTATCACTTATGAATCAAGTAGAAGTTAGAAACTAGAGAAGTAGATGATAAAGTTGGTTCTACTGTACTCTGTTATTTCTTCAGCAATTTTATGTTGAGACTTGTGACAATACTAACAGATATAGGAGGAACGAGGGCCTGCAATACATATAGGTCTTATGGAGTGAACTAGAGATAGGGGTTGAGCAAGGTGATAAGCGAGTATGAGGGAGTGAGAGGGATGTTACGAGGTTGACGAGGTAAAGTCGTCTAATGAGGAAATTAAGAAGATATGAGTGAGAGAATTGATGAGGACAATTTGTTGGATATGTTGGTACGAGTTACCTAATTATTTAAAAGGGGAAATGAGATAGATGCAGGGAGGGAAGAGCTTGATATGAGGCCGATTAACAAGATGAGTGAGGGAGTAGTAGGTGCTTAGATAAATTAGCTTGGTATGAGGAAGTGAGCTGTGAGTGAAATAAGATGTGATGATGAAAATGAGCTAGAGCCTCCTAGATTGTGATGAGTGAGCCATGGTGGTGACTGATAATGGAATGGAAATGAAGTATAATTACGAGATAGTTATCTAGTGATAAGGGAAGTGAGCTGGTGGTGATCTGGTGATGAGAGAAGTAAGCTTGTGTGTACCATTGAAATGAGTGACTACGAACAAGACACCGCTGAAAAATATTATTGGCTTGATCCTTATATTATAGTATATCAGCGATCGTCGATCAGCGATCGACGCCTAAGGGCGGCAATAAATGATCATGAAGGTTGGCGTAGTTATTCATGGTTATTTCCGATCATATGATTTCAAATTCTAAGGTCTGTTCTGTTCTCTCGTTTTACATTAGAAAGGTGCTTGAACGTTATAAGCCGTCTTATCACCAGGATTCGCTACTTCAATGCCGCGTTATCTGCGCTAACTACTGATGTGCTCGCGGCTCGGCGGTATAATTCGCAGCAGGTCACCGGTTCGATTCTCAACACCGATAATTCTGTCAGAATAAAACCCTATTGAACAGTCGTATACTATTTTTTCTTCTTTCAGAATCCCACAAGTTTCAAGTTTCTTTATTTACTCAAGTATCTACGCCAGTTTTACATGATATGTACGCAGAGGTACTCGAAAAATTTGTCTTCAACTTTAAAATTTTTTGACATGAAAATAATTTTTTGTCAAAAATTTTTTTTTTCTTTTTTCCACCTTTCAAGTTTTCCCCAACAAGGACTGTCCCAAAAAGTGAAGTCAAACAGCAGCTCAAGGCCACGGAACGTCTTGTCAAACTACATAATATAGTAAGAGGGGCAATGATAGCCTTACCGGTCTGTATTAATTTTTTGTATTCCGTAATAATTACAAATTGGTACCTACCTTTAAATTAGTTTTCATTGCGGCATAACTTCACATCTAAGATATTCCTCGTCTGCATTAGGTATAAATCCAGTGATAAGAGAATGACGAACACACTCTAGAAATTTTCACTTTGTCCCAAATGTAGATATCACGGTTGAGCGGTCAAAACGCGAGCCGGTGATTGGTCAAAGCGCGCGCCCGTCGAGCCGTGGTCTACTCTTCACCTGGTTCGCGGTAGAGCACTGACTGAATGGCGCGACTGACGGGGAAGCCGTGTGCGTGTGCCAGAGAGAGTGAGAGAGTGGGGGGGGGGGGGGGAGTGACACAGAGGGAGTTGATTCATTGCTTCAGCTGGGCTCATCGCGAGTTGCCGGGGGGCGGGGAAAGGGGGTGGTAAAGAATGAAATAGTGTAAGTACTGAAGGTATCACACATCGTAATGACATCTATGTTGTGTTAGGTTTTCGCATTTCTAAAACGACATTTTAATTATAAAAAAATTGAAATCATCCGGGTCTGGATGTTAAAAAGGTTATAGATAATTTAAAAAATGATATTAAATTCACTGTGTTTGTATAAAATCCGAACGTATAGAGTGGGGGGGGAGTGACACAGAGGGAGTTGATTCATTGCTTCAGCTGGGCTCATCGCGAGTTGCCGGGGGGCGGGGAAAGGGGGTGGTAAAGAATGAAATAGTGTAAGTACTGAAGGTATCACACATCGTAATGACATCTATGTTGTGTTAGGTTTTCGCATTTCTAAAACGACATTTTAATTATAAAAAAAATTGAAATCATCCGGGTCTGGATGTTAAAAAGGTTATAGATAATTTAAAAAATGATATTAAATTCACTGTGTTTGTATAAAATCCGAACGTATAGAGTGGGGGGGGAGTGACACAGAGGGAGTTGATTCATTGCTTCAGCTGGGCTCATCGCGAGTTGCCGGGGGGCGGGGAAAGGGGGTGGTAAAGAATGAAATAGTGTAAGTACTGAAGGTATCACACATCGTAATGACATCTATGTTGTGTTAGGTTTTCGCATTTCTAAAACGACATTTTAATTATAAAAAAAATTGAAATCATCCGGGTCTGGATGTTAAAAAGGTTATAGATAATTTAAAAAATGATATTAAATTCACTGTGTTTGTATAAAATCCGAACGTATTTAAATATTGTAAGATTTCGTCAAAAAAAACACAATTCTTTTCCATCGTTTTTGGAGATTTGGTAATATCTAGCCCAAAAATATTCCAAACAGTAGGTCAATATTTTAAAGATTTGGAAAAACCGTAAAACTCACACGGATTTCAGCTATCATTAAGAAGACTCGAACAATAATGTCCAAGGAACTGTTCTA
Organism: Isoperla grammatica; assembly: GCA_945910005.1. Lineage (NCBI taxonomy): Eukaryota > Metazoa > Arthropoda > Insecta > Plecoptera > Perlodidae > Isoperla > Isoperla grammatica. The sequence continues at coordinate 39,878,358 of OX246738.1, read as the reverse complement.
ACTTCTAGGGACTATCTTAGTCACCTCTCCCTCTTGATAGCGGCGCCTGCCAGTCTCGTGCGTGCCACACTCCCCCTAGTAGTGCGTACCGTACGCCAGACACGCAAACCATGCGTGCATGCGTCCGCAATATCATCTATCTATCCGAGCCCCTCTGTGCATATTTTGCACTTCCTTTCCTTCTGTGGAAGTATCCACTTGCTGTTAGTTACTACATACAATATAGATCGTTGACTTGTTTTCCAACTTACAACATGTTTCAATGTTTTTAATGTTACGTCAGGTGTTGGGGCAAGAATAATAGGAATCGAAGTGTAATTTATTGGGATTTTATGATAGTAAAAGAAAAAGTAGGGGTTGCAACAAACATCTTAATTATTTATTTACTGTATCAGCTCATCTACTAAACTGATTTATAAAGGAAACTAATAAATACAACAATACCGTATATAATGAGTCATTATAAGCACAGATCAGAATAAAGTAAGAACAATAAAAAGTAATGGTGCACATTGACAAAAAAAAAAGTAAAAACATAATACATATTTTACAAGCAAAAAACAAAAACATAATACATATTTAACAAACAAAAAACAATACAAAATTTAACATAACAGAAAATAGTAGGTTATACATGCAAGTGTTATACGCTACGTATTTATTAATATTTTTAGAAGATAAATACTAAATAGTGTCCCAATATTTCTTTCTTTGTGTTCATATTATTTTTAGGAAAACACTCGTGTTGCGTTTTTTTATCGACCAACTCACGTACAAAATAATAAAATAAATAATATATTCCCCATAACAACTTTCTCAATCAAGTCTCGACGTGACAGACTTCAGCCTCCAACGTCACGAAACTAATGCCCGGTCTTCTGAGTTCCAACAAATACATATTTTGGGTGTCAGTTGAATTGATTTCCAAGCTTCTGGTTGGTTTGTGGTTGCCACAATGAAACCAAGAGTTAGTTGGAAGTCATAAGACCCGGGACGGCATAACAAGCTCTCCAAGTTTTCGGTAGCAATAGCATGGTCTACTTGGCAGATCAACGATCCTTCGCTAGCTGGAGATCAAGTAGAAATTGAGCTCTAGGAAGTAGTTCCATAATCAATCGTATTCAGAATTCTAGCAGTACTGAGCTAGCTAGCCTTTTATAACACAATGCATAAATGGTGCCTAATTCGATTGATCCAATGCTAGCTCCTGTGTATTGCGTGCTTACATCTCACATGGGCCTAATGCTATACGTTTACAGCTACGCGTTGCGAGCGAAGCGAGGGCGCGACTCGCGAGCTCCAATCATCGGCCGAGTTTCATGCAAAGAAGTTAATAGTTTCACGCAAACTCGGCCACTGATTGGAGCTCGCGCCTTCGCTTCGCTCGCAACGCGTAGCTGTAAATCGACTATAAGATGAAACTCATGAATGAAAATGTGTATGGGAAGCTTTTTTTAGATTACAAAATAATCTTACAAACCTGACAGTATACAGGTATATTTCTTTGATTTAGGCTGGGGCATGATTCGTGTAACCTATTCATTTTATAGAGCAGTCTATTCAGACTATTCTAACGCTATTTAAAACAACCGCTGCACATTGTGTAGTTGTACCGAAAGTATCGTCGCTCTACCTGGCGACAGCTTGTGGGACTGAGTGTTGTGAGGCTTCACGCAAGAGAGTCGATAAAGAGGTTTTCCCTTTTGGGGGAGAACTACTCTGTCAACTCTGGTTCAAACTCAAGGCTAGTATGGCCTCTCCCCCACCCCCACAATCAGCCAAACCGTGACAATCAACATTCAAGGTAAAGCGTGAAGATATTTTCAGTAGTAGTAGTGTAGCTCTTTATAAGTAAGCTTGCTATTGATTGTTATACATTTAACAATACAAATTTCAAAACACTTTCCCTTCAACAACACAAGTCCACTACTTCATAGTAATATATATTGAAGCTCCACCCCCTATAGTTATGTGATCACCGCCCAGCATAATAAATCAATATGAATAAAATTAATATTTAATATGATTTTGTCAAGTTGTCGCGGGGGTAAGGGGCGGTCACATGGGGATGGGATGGAGGGGAGCAGGAGGGGAGCGTCAAACTAAGAAAATCTCAAGTCAGACAAAACCGAATGTCGTTTCACTGTTTATGTTCTCTCAAGACCGTTCTGTAAACAAGCTACTGTTTTGAAAGGTAAATCAATCTTCTATAATCATTAATTTTAACCACTTTCTGTTGACGTCTCGTCTCACTTCGTGACTGATAAGAAGCTGATAGCCGGTGCAGCACTGTGCGTATGCGTGTTTGCATAGTACCGGTACGTACGTAGTACAGACCAGCCACATGATGCAAGGGCGACAAGGTAGGTATGGTACTCTACCCTCTATCTATCACTTGGTCGTGCAGCAAGCCATGGTGCAACCCCCAGACAAGCCACCCTGCAAGACCTCAGCGATATTTTAACATTTATTTATACGAAGAAGTTCGCCTGTGGGAAGTTGTTTATGCTACGTTTACAGCTACGCGTTGCGAGCGAAGCGAAGGCGCGAGCTCCAATCAGTGGCCGAGTTTGCGTGAAACTAGTAACTTCTTTGCATGAAACTCGGCCGCTGATTGGAGCTCGCGCCTTCGCTTCGCTCGCAACGCGTAGCTGTAAACGTAGCATTATGTCACAGTTATCAGGGGTTGGCTTTTTTCAGTGGAATATTGTAGGGATGGGAATGAAGGGGATGGGATTTACGGAATATACGATAATATACACACAAATTTCAGATCATTCTTACAGATTGTTGTTTATTTTCCTACGAAACGAGAATTTTATTTACGTAAACATTATGAATAAAATTGAAACTGAAACTGAACTCGACACTGGCACAGACTTGGTTTGGAATTTGCCGCCCGGCAGTCGTCGTCGCGATGAAGCAGGCTGTGGGATCGTGAGAAAAGGTAAATCGATTAGTCGAATTTCACACTTCCAGATCCAGCTGTCAAAAGAATGACGTAATTGAGCAACTGATGACTGCTCAAGCAGGGCTTAGAAGTACTTCGGTTAAAAGTCAAAACACTGAGAACATAGTGAATTTCATTCGGCTGATTAGTTTGTCATGTTGTAAGCAATTCTCTATGGTAAGCAACTATACCTACTCTACTCTAGAACTGCGTTGTGCTTAGAATTTGATTCCCTTTCAAGCGCAGAAAACAGTTTTGAACACTGTAACACAGCCTAGGCCCTAGGCCCTAGGCCTAGGGTAAACGCCTACCAGATTCAAGTGACGGGATAGGCCCCTATAGAATATCACAATAAGGACTGCAATAGCATCTAGAATACTGGAAGGTATGAATCTAAATAAACAGGCCTAAACTATGTCGAAGCCTAAAACTGTTGTAGGCCTAGCCTAGTTCCTTTGTAACCAAAGGTAGGGCTAGGCCTAGTACTAAGGTCCATCATAATGTGGACTCTAGTTAAGACTGTATCCCAAGGTAGAGTGGCAGCTATTTTAAAAATATAGGCCTAGGCCTAGGTAAGCCAGGCTTAGCTACTGCCCTGACAGTGGCAGTACACTACGTTTATTAAGGGGGTGCGACGAATAGACAAGCTCCTCGCGCTGCACCCTGGGTAACGCTAAAAGTCTATTCACAACTGGATGCCGAACACTTCCTCGACTAAGTTCCTCGAGCTCCCGGCAACCAGTAACAGCTATAACTCAACAATGCAAGAATCTCAGGATACCAACTTCCCGACCGGCACTTTTCAGCGCCACCTGACAAGAGATATTGGACCCTCGGTCCGTATCTGCCAACTAAACATCGAAGGCATTAGCAGAGCTAAATGCGACCATCTACACAGAGTACTACAAGAAAACAACACTGACGTTGTCCTTCTCCAAGAGACCCACTGCCCAGACGACGCTAGCCTAATGGCTCGCGGCAAGATAGTCGGCTACACCCTCGTGGGGGCTGTCAACCACCATGCGTACGGCGTTGCCACATACGTCAAGTCGACAATAGAGAATGCAATTCTCATTGAAACGAGTGGCGTTGACAACGTCTTCTTGGTGACTGTTCAAGTAGCTGATATTAAGATTGTAAACATCTATAAACCACCTAACGTTCCTTGGCCAGCGGTAACGCTCCCTGTCTACCAGCACCCGGCGGTTTATGCCGGCGATTTCAACAGCCACCATACTTCGTGGAGGTATCAGTCAAATGACGAGAATGGCATCAGATTATCCAACTGGGCTGATATATACCACATGGTTCTGATATTTGACGCAAAAGATAAAGGTACCTTTCACTCTGGACGATGGCAGAGAGATTACAACCCTGATTTATGCTTTGTAACTACCAGTGACACCGAGCGACATAATATGCACGTGTCCAGAAGAGTTCTCAAAAGCTTCCCCCGGAGCCAACACCGGCCCGTTATGATAGAAAGTGGTATAAAAATCCCGCTGATAAACTCTGTCCAGCGGCCTAGATGGAATTTCAACAAAGCTGCCTGGGGTTCATTCTCCAAAGAGTTAGACTTTAACGTCCGCTGGATCCCTCCATCTGCCCAGAACTACTCGAGATTTGTTGGAGCCGTCATCTCAACTGCCAAGAGACACATCCCGCGTGGTTACCGTAAGGAATACATTCCGGGGTGGAGTGAAGAGAGCGACAGGCTATACCAAGAATTCCTGCAGTCTGGAGACCCAGAAATAGCTGAGGACCTTTTATATTCGCTGGACACGGCACGCCGAGACAAATGGAAAAACACGACCAACAACTTAGATTTCACCCATTCAAGTAGGAAAGCTTGGAGCCTCCTACGTAAACTTGGTGGCGCTAATGTGACTACATCACATCTGCCCAAAATCAACCCAGAGGCGGTAGCGCGCCGGATAGTTGAAACCTCCAAGGCTAAGGCCGACAAGGAATTCACGAGGACGATAAGAAGATCACTCAAAGACTTAAGATCCACCACTCCTGACTCATCAGAATTTAGCAAAGATTTTACAATGCTTGAGCTAGAAGCAGCCATATCAGGAACTAAAGCTGGGAAGGCAGCCGGCCCTGATGGAATCCACCCCGAATTCCTGAAGGCCTGTGGGAAGAACACCAAAAGGTGGCTCTGTAAGTTTTACAGCGACATTTTGATATCTGGAAGTTACCCCAGGGAATTCAGGAAATCGAAGATCCTAGCAATTCTCAAGCCTGGCAAACCAGCTGACATAGCGGAAAGCTATCGCCCAATTGCACTCTTGAGCAGTTGCTACAAGGTTCTGGAACGGCTTATCTATAACAGAATTGAGCATGCAGTAAATGAAGTCATCCCCGTAGAGCAGGCCGGATTTCGCCAAGGACGCAGCTGCACAGACCAAGTCATGTCCTTAACAACACACATTGAAGCTGGTTTTGAGAAAAAGCTTAAAACAGCTGCAGTATTTGTGGACCTAACTGCGGCGTACGATACAGTGTGGCGCACGGGCCTAATCTACAAACTCCTCAAAGTTGTGCCCTGCAAAAGAATAAGCAGACTCATCAATAATATGCTGAGTAATCGCACCTTTGAAGTCTTCATGGACGAGGCTAAAAGTAAGCAGAGACAACTCAATAACGGGCTACCACAAGGATCCGTTCTCGCCCCGTTGATGTTCAACCTCTATATACACGACATGCCGGAGACAAAGTCTAGAAAGTTCCAGTATGCAGACGACCTAGCCTTGACCTTCCAGCACAAGGACATGCACGTTGCTGAAGAAGTTCTTACACAAGACCTTGAAGGCCTGAGTGCTTACTTCAAAAATTGGAGACTCACTCCCAGCCTCAGTAAGACGGAGTCAGCATGGTTTCATCTGAACAACAAAATAGCCCACGTCCCGCTTCAAGTAGTTTTCAATGGTGCTGTACTGCAACATAACTTTCATCCAAAGTATCTCGGAATAACGCTGGACAGATCTCTCACGTTTAAACAGCATCTGCATAACTGCGCAGCCAAGCTTAAAACAAGAAATAACCTACTTCACAAACTTGCTTCGACTACATGGGGAGCCTCGCCTGCTACATTGCGCACTGCTGCCCTTGGCCTGGTGTACTCGTCAGCAGAGTACTGTGCACCGGTCTGGCTGGAAAGCACGCATACTCGGATTATAGATACCCAGCTCAATATTACAATGCGGACGATTTCCGGAACACTCAGATCAACGCCGACCCAATGGCTACCTGTCCTGAGCAATATCACCCCACCATCATTAAGGCGCTCAAAAGCGCTGCTCAGAGAATACGACAAAATATGCAAAAAACACAATTTGCCTATTCATGAAGATGCTGCCATAATGTACCGCGGTCGCTTGAAGTCGCGGAATCCATCTTTGAGACAAGCTGCCAAACTTCAAGAATCTAACTTTGACAGTGCTATGGAGTGGAAAAGAATGTGGTCGGAATTTGCACCAAACTCGCCAATTGTAGACCCAACGACTCCCGTTCCAGGCTTTGATCTTCCTAGACACCTGTGGACCAGACTAAACCGCATCAGAACCAATCATGGCCGGTGCGCAGACTCCCTGTTCAAATGGGGCGCGATCCCATCCAGCGCCTGTGACTGTGGCGAACCTCGCCAGACCATCAACCACATTGTGAGGGATTGCCGCCTGCGCTCTTTCCAGGGGGACTGGTCTGAGATCCACAGAGCGACACCTGACGCGCTGGCCTGGTTGGCCGGCTTAGATTTATGTTTATGATTTATATTTATGATAACTTTATATGTATATTGTACTTTGTTGAATCTTAGCTGTTGCTTCCATACGATAAATAAATAAAATTAAGCGGACTGGGTTCGGACTGACTTCAGTACGCACTGAGTTCGGAACCCGTTTAGCAAGCATACTTCAATCCGGACTCGTCCTATCAGACTCTATCCCTAGTCCTATTAAACCGAGCTAGATCGGCTTCTTTACAGAACTGAAATAAGCTCGAGCTGAGGTGTTTATCAGTCAAACTCGGTGCGCACTAAACTCATCTCGCACCGCCAAGTGCGAGCCCAGTCCGCTTGATAAACGTAGTGATATTGAACTGTGCTGTCCTGCGTTGTGTCCCGTAACGAGAAAGGGAATATCGTACACCTTTACATTCTCGGCCTTTTCATTTCCGTTATTGTTTTTGGGTTATTACTTACTATGCATGTAGCCAGGTTTCCCACCACACATCTCAAATTTGGACTGTTGGTTTGGCCTAGGCCTATCCGGACACTAGATCTAGCCTCATGCATAGCTTGTATGGTGCACATACTCAAAATTGATAGGCCTACTAGTATGTCATCTACACCAGTTCCTTGTTCAATTGATTTCCTCTATTCTATCCTTGCAGGTAATTTGCTGCAAATTTCGGTTGTCTGCATTTTAGTGATTTTTTACCATTTGTTTTCTTTGTTTACTTTAGGGACACATCGACTATTGCTGGTTCGGGAGCGCAGATTGATTTTGCCAGAATTGAAACCAGAATATTAGAAGATGTATAGCCCAACATATTTCCACCGTCACCGATTGAATGTACCAAAAGATCAGGAGCGGAATTTTTTGGCTGCATTTTTCTACATGGCTACAATAGCCTTAACATGCACATCACTGGCACAACTGGGGTGGTTCCGAATAAGAGGAGGCCAATGCACTCCACATCTTGCAGTGTACCAATTTTTCAATCTAGGTTATTTCAAGAAGATCTCAAGGCAATCAGACTTTACTTTCTCAAAAACCCAAATGACAACTTTATCAGTGCCTATTCAGTACTTCTCTAGTACAGGATGTAAGTAGCCTTGTGTTATAAGAAACAAATCAAATGCTAAGAAACCCGTCCCATGTGGGACATGAAATCAGACTTTCTGGTTGCTGGGCAGATGATGCCATTCCATGGACCACTTGGATTGGTTTTTTACCATTCTTCCTTTTATTAATGCTTCCCTAACCAATATATATCTATTTTAAGTTCTATGTGCAAGTAGGGTAAGAACTAAGAATATAGGGAACCCAACAGCTTACCTGGTTGGTGACTGTGGTCTCGTAGATAAAATTAGGGTGTACACTGTACATATAAAAGAATTTATGGAATGAATGAATGAATGAATGGAATGAATTAGGGATGACCCTCTGCACTCGTCGAGTGAACAAGGCACTGTTTGGCCGAAACAGTTCCGACGTTTTATGTATAAATTCTTTTATATGTACACCCTAATTTTATCTACGAGACCCCTGCAGTCACCAACCAAGTAAGCTGTTGGGTTCCCTATATTCTTACCTTACTTGCACATATCTAGCCGTTTGGCCCCTCCTACCGCATATTTTAAGTTCTAGTGTGTCAGAAATAGATCAAGCTCATTTGTTACTCAATAGCCAATAGACCTACTGAATTAGCCTAGAGCGCAAACTTTCTCTGGTTTTAGAACAGATTCACACGCTGCACGCACACACGTGACTCAAATTTCAAAAAGTGTTTTCCATGTCATCATGCTTATAAGATTAGATTAGGTACATTAAACACTTCAAGGCTGCAAATGGGCCATAACTGCCCGGTGGCAACCTAACTTTAAACCTCCCCCCCACCCTCCCTCATCACTTCTTATCCCTCAACAGTCTAATAGGCCTACACTGTACAACACCTTGTTAAGCAGAATGTTCTACTTGCATGGAACATATTTTTAAAATATGTCTGGATTTTGAAACACATTCCGTGTTGATAGGGCTTTCCTCTTAACTATTTTTACTAGCAATAATTGAAGAGAAGAAATAGGTTTACAATGCCAGAGTTAGCTGCATGTGACGTACTGTGTAGTGTTGAGTAGACATACTAATAGTAATACATTTATGTTTCAGCTTTGGAGTGTGTTACTCCAAAAATTGCCAATTTAATGCGAATTATCATCCTACTGTGTTTCATGGCAATGCTCTCCTCCCTTGTTGGTTTCTTCTTGGATATTGTTGGGCCAACTAGTCGACTGTATAAATCGTTGAGGAGAAATTCTATTCCAAGCATAATCACAGGTAGGCTATAGGATTGCAATATTTCATTACCACGTATAACATCACTTTCAAATTTCAATGCAGAATAGACAAATATCAAATGTATGGGTGTTCATGTAGATTATTACATGCACACTAATTCTTTAACTTGCAATTTATGCAAGGAGTCGTCAAAGCACAAAGCACGTAAATGGTATAAATGTTCCCACTGAAAATCAGTAATTGTAACTGACTGGGTAAACTACAAATATGAATTTATTTATTTGTTTATTTATTTATTTATTTATTTAGGTATTTATTTATTTATTTATTTACTGTACTTATTTATTTATTTATTTATTTATTTATTTATTTATTTATTTATTTATTTATTTGTTTATTTATTTATTTACGTATTTATTAGTTTATTTGTTTATTTACGGTATTTATTTATTTAATTTATTTATTTATTTAATAGTTCTAGGCCTATGTAGATAGGCCTACTTGTAATACATATTCAATGTTTGGGTGAATTGTGCATACCGTACCTACTTCTTTGCTAATTTATGTTAGTAAGAATAATTTGTTTTCCATAAGTGAAGGCCTATGTGTTTGGTAAAACCAATTTGGAATCTCTTGATTAGCACTTTCACGTTACATAGTAAGTTGTAGCTCTCATACCTATGTAGGCCCTACTCTTTGCATAATTTACTTGGTGCTCATATTTTTATTAGGCCTATTCATTTAGGCCTATTTATTTCTTGTGTCTTCAAAAGTGTAATGACTGTTATTTATTGGTCTCTACTTGTGTTATAGTATTATGGATAACTGCAATCATTGGGGTTTGCTACTATATCACTACTGTACTTGAAATTGAAACTAAAGAAATGAATGATGGGAATGAGGTCCAAGTGTCATACGAATACGGATGTTACACTATTACTGCTGCGGGTAAGTTAAAACATTTTATTTTAGTCGAGTATAAAAGTTGGTATAAAAAAAAGTTATATAGACAGCAATTTGACTGCATACTTGTCTTGTCTAGCCTATACTAACATAGCAGTATGCAACAATGAAAATATGTAATACATAATGAAGGGTCAAAGCTTGTTTTGAATTGCTTTGCTATTTGCTGTTAAGGTATTTTGTACCAGTACCTTCTCAGCACACACAAGACTAATTGATAGTTGTGTAAATTTTGCATGTGGTAAGTGGAAGTGATCATAGCTTGAAGTTTCTTTCTACCAAACATAGCTCCTTATTAATGTATAATTATAGAGTTGTCATTTAACACAATATTGGGTCAGCAACAGGGTTGTGCAAACGTTCGAAATTCAAAATCCAATTTGAACTTTGATACACTTATGTCATTTATGTAGATCAATATCATCGCATATAGAACCTCGCTCATACATTTCTTGTTTGCTGTCAACAGGTGTGGCTGCCTTGTTAGCAACGGCAAGTAATCTACTTAAGGTCCACGTGCGCCCCACGAACGGCATCCATCATCAACAGTTGGTGGAGGATTGGGATGGACTAGAAACATTTGCAATCAGTAGTCAAAGAAGAGATATTGTCCAGGAAAGCTCGCCTCCTCCACCATATACCCCTTGATATTCTACATTGCAATAGACACCAGAACTGCTATGATACTGTGATATTCTTCTTCAAATATAGTGTAGGGCTACCTGTCAATGTACTATAATAGCAGTAATATTTACTATTGACAGTCTTAATGATAAAACACCGTCCATGAAAAATTTAGAAAGGGAATGTTTCCAACAAACTTACTTCTGAGTTCTGAACAATGTAGTGAGCACCAACCATTACATCAGTGTCACCATGCTAGCACCAGGGACCCAAGTAATGAAACAGACATTTGTAAAGAAAACTCTTGTTCAAAACGTCAGCTCTTAACGTCAATGTCTTGTGGTTTGAACAAAGAGCAAGTTTTAAATATTTGTACTGACATGACATACACTTGATTGCTGTCGTTCCCTTTCAATAGTGGACCGCTCACAATAAGCATCGCTTCTTCCAGCGGCACATAGATGATTATTTAGTGGGCTGTGTATGGGAACGTATGGGAACGTCAGAACTGTAGGCCTACCCAGTACTCGCACTATGTTTTGTTGTGGTATACAAATCATCGTTTGGGAGGAGTGTTGAAAAATGAGCTTTGGGTTTCAAGCTAGCTTTTTAATGAAATAGAAGTTCTGAGATCACTTGAACACTCACGACATTAAAAGCTTTGATCGATGTTCTGTTTCAAGTCTCGGGCCCTGCTATAAAAGTAAAACGATATTAGACATGTTTTGTCTTATGTGGTATTTGCCTTGGGAATTGAAACACCCTACTAGTAGTACATACACTTGTAAGTTCCCATATTTAAAGAGCAGATTATAATTATTAACTACTACAGTATATATTATCTTTACCTATATTTTTGCCCTGGTACATTATGATATGCATATTTATTTCACTTTAAAATTTAAATGCACTAGTATTTAAATTTGTATACAGTGAAACGTCTTTATAACAAGCGTCTTTATAACAAAACAATCTATATAACAAACTGTTTTTGAGGTCCCAAAAAAAGGTTCCTATGCATATAAAGGTATCATCTTTATAAAGAAATGTTCTTTGTAACAAAATATTAATCTTGCCCCCATAAGTTCGTTATCAAGAAGGTTTAAGGTGCATTCACAATCTTTACTAGTACTATGGTTTAATGATTAAGACTAAGCCACAGGCTTCTTTCATTGGCTGGGAGGGAGAATACTGCGCTCTGATTGGCTGTGACTAAGTTTTGTCTTAGTCTTAATCATTAAACCATAGTACTAGTAAAGATTGTGAATGCACCTTAACCTTACTGTAATGAATATTTGAATCATTATTGTTGCTGTCAAGTCTCAAGTCATGTTAATATTATGGTGATGAATATAATTTTGTAACGCTTGGGTCCAAATTCACCAAACTTCTTTAATCCCCAATTTAATAATCTCGGAATGGTAGCCTACCTTGCAGGAGGCGCCATGTTCTCGGAGTAAATGTCCGATTAATGGCTAATTAGTAATCTCGGGACTAAAAGTTTGTTAAACCGGGCCTTAGTGATATTGTTAATTAGTGAACTAAGTTTATGAGTATTTGCACTTTCTAATACTGTATGTTTATTTGGCTTAAATACTTTACAAGTAAAGTAATCCAATGTACTTGAATAAATGTTGCACATGCTAAATTATTGGAGTTTTATTAATAGTAATATTGTTAAGTTGTGAGATATCTACTCTAGTGAGTAAACAGGTCAGGCCATGTAACCAACTGAGGTGGCTTTTCTTTAAAAACTTCAGTACCTGCGGCCCATGCGCTAACTTACTTCTATGGTATGATTTCCTAATCCCAAGCAAATTACATACTGTACCATTTACCTGATATGGTCTAATTTTAAATCGTAACTTGAAAGTTACTTTTTGGAAAGATGATAGAAAGTGTAAGTTAGAGGAAACGTTCGGCCTTGAAGCTACTTTCATAGTTCAAAATCATAACGTTTTTAATGCTTTTAATGAAACGAATACTATATCGAAATTTTTCTGAAAAAAAAATACATACTACAAATAAAAACATCTTAGAAAGAGGTCCCAATAGTAATACTACTAAAATTACTACTACAAATACAATTCAACAGGCTTACCAATTCCTTGGAGGGCTCATGACATTTTCTTAAAATTTCTCATTTTTGGAGAACAAAACCCCTATTTGCTTCTGTGAAGATACTCCCCCCACAAAATGTGAGTGGATATGGGCAAAATAGACAAGCAAAATGAGTTTTTTTTAAACGGGCCGAAAAGTTAAAATATCTTCAACTCATGTTGCATGTACCATTGGATTGCATCAGTCGAATAAGATGATTGTATGAACCGAAAAACGATTGCATCGCATGGATTAGGTGAATTAAAGGAACTAGGGGAATAAACACTTAATACAAAGGTGTGAAAGTACATTCTTCATAATTTGTGAAAACATAAAGGAAAATACATGAAGTGATTCTGTTAAAATTACTTACAAAGGCCAAAATCACAATGATCTACGAATTATTCTTTCCATTATATCTATGTTTAATTAATGTTTAGCTTGATTTTCTAGTTGGGTTCATGTGGGGTAGAAAAATTGTGATTTTGAATCCCACGCGACGGAGTTTGACGAGCCGCCGCTAGGTGGTGATCAGGAAAACCGTGGTACCCGAAGGCTGTGACAGTGTGCTACTACAAGTTTAGCGGGCTGTGAGTGAAGTAAACATTGAAGGGGGCGTGACACAAGAAAGGTTGGATGGATGAATTTTGAAGTTTGAAGTTTGTTTGAATTCTGAGCCTTTGCCGAGTTCTTCTTGCTCAATGTTATCGTATTATCATTATACAAATAAGCCAGATTTTTTGAAAGTAAGTCAGACATAATATGTGTATTAAGATCTAGACCCTAGCCCTGAATACGTGTAGGCCTAGGCCTAGCCTACAGTTTCATACCTAGGTGCCGTGCCGTTATTTGCCCTTTTAAACGTATCAATATTATGTTCTAGATCTAGACGTTAGATATTGAGGAGACTCTATTTTAAAGATCATGTGGGCTTGAAGTGTTTGAACCCAATGGCCTTGCAACTTGAACTGAGCAAGGCGAGCGACATGTAGTGTAGGCCTAGGCCTACCTACCGAGACAGGCCCTTGGCCCTAGCACTAGTCTGTAGGAATCTGACCTAGGCCTCCACCTAATGCAGGCCTAGACCTACCAAAGATGTATTCTGTATTTAAAACACCCTGTTCACCTTGCTCGGTCTAGACCAAAATGCTCATAGACAGGTCGGGATGTTTAAAATCAACAACCGGATGATTGTACGGAATGTACCCATAACCTCATTGTTATTATATGGCTTTAGGGCTCATTGTTATTGCTTTCGTTCTAGCCTTCCAAGTGTCCTGAACCACACACCTGGGCTTAGGGCCTGCAGCATGTCCCTTCGTAACAATAATACGTGGGTCCGTAGATTCGTGGTTTCAGACCCGAGAAGACATAGGAAAGGATTTACCATCTACAAAGTTACATCAATTGTAAGTTGACCATATGGGAGATATGAGGGGACCATACATCCCGTAAAACCGGGATTTTCCCAGATTTCTGCCTCTGGTCCCGCTGTCCCAAAAAAAGCTTTCGGGACATTCAGTTGTCCCGACTTTGTCTCGATAGTGTAAGATAAAAGGTTACTGAAATATCCTAATTTTGGTAAGAATGATAGTTTGTAGTAATAACAAAACTCAGTAATTTGAGTACTAGGCCTAGCACTGTTCTCTTTGATAACTTCACAATAACTAAACATAAGTGTAGGCCTACAAGTTTTAAACACAACTTTATAATGTTAATTAATATTCCCAAATAAAATAATTTTTAAGCCCTACATCATCCACTTTCAAAGCAACCAAATCTCACTACAATACCTCCAAAAACACTTTTAAAACAAATTTCCTGTGGGTCTGTTTATGGGTGGGCTTTGCCCCCCCCAAACCCCCTGCAGTTCGTCAGCTTCGAGACTAGGGCCTACTATGATGACTTGTGATCATGTTCATTTGCTCCGGATTTTCTTTTCAGAAAAATGGTCACGCTAGGGAGATATATATTAAGTAACCCATATTTGTTGTTCAGTAATTATTGTGTTATAGGTTGGCATCTTGATGGATTTTGCTCTATATTAACAGAATCTAGTTTAGTGGTCACTAGGCCTACCGCCTAGTATTGACTTAAAATTTTAGCCAAATCCGTCGAGCCGTTTGACCTGCGTGCGACAAAAACAATTTTGCGCTCTCACACACACCGAGGAAGAGCCATTTGAGTTGAATTGATAGGTTCACTCCGCTTCGCTATGCTAATCTAATTATTGCATGATTTTGCCGTACAGGTATTCCCTAAAGCATCTCCAGAAGCTGCTTCAAAAATTGTGGTGTGGAAGAGATACAATGATTTCAAAAAACTTCATCATGAACTTCAGACAAAACATAAACAATTGTATTTACAGGATACGTTTCCAGCTTTTGCTAAATCAAAGATGTTTGGCAGGTAGGTCTTATTCTGAATTCATGTAGGGTCTAATTTATGTAACCTTTTTTTTTGATCTTGAAACAATTTAAAATAAATGTACAGAAGTTCTTGAGTGTGATTATAGATCTAATGTATAATAATATAGTGTATAGGCTATTATTGATGATAAGACAGTAGTGGTGGTGGGGGTAATAAAGGGCAATCGTGAAGCACCCTGCAGTTTCTAGGCATTATAGCCAACTGATATCAATCAATGTAGGCACACAACAATTACTATTTAGTAATAACTAATAATCACCTTTGACTCCTTAGTTTGAACATGTGATAAATTGATAGGTAATAAAAAAATATGTTAGGCTAAATGTTTTTTTTTTCCTCTTATGCAATGATGACCTTTCAGCCATTCATTTTTATGCATATATGCATATATTCTATATAGGCTATATGCATATATTCTTAGTTAGGCCTAATAAAATATATTAGGTACAAGGGTTTACTATTTCTTTTACAGATTTGACCATGAGGTTATTGAAGAAAGAAGAAAATGTGCTTTAGCATTATTAGAATTCATTGGAGACCATACACTTCTTTTTACTAGCAATGTATTTGTTCAATTCTTTGAAACTAGTTATTCTGTCGAAGACCGAAGTGACACTCTTCCTGGCAACCCAAGTCAGACCGACATCCATTCACCCACGAGTTTTCCTTCTAGAGATCTTCAACAACTATCAACTACCACTATTCCTGTAGAAATGTCAAATAGTGGTACTGTTACAAACAATAATATAGAAGAAAACAAGCCACTACTAGGTGGCACATGGCAGTTTCCTCAAGTGCCCGAGTGTATTTCCCTTAGCTCGGAGAGCTCAGATGACCACACAACATTTACAGACACCGATTCATCGGCCGTTAGTGGAGTCAGTTCACCGTTGCAGAGTGTCGACCTTCAATTCTTTGATCCTCTTCAACAGTCCCCAACCCATCTACCTGAGGCTGATGGTACTACAAAGAGTGGGCCTACTACTACTGAACATCATGAACCAAGTAACAGTTGGCTTCTTTCAATGCCATCCACCTCTTCAAGTTCATTAAATGAAGTAAAGTCTCAAAACTGTAATTTAAAGCAAGAATTGAATGAAAGCGTCATTGAAGTTTCAAGTCTCGAAACGCCGACAAGTGTCTCAAACGAGAAAAGTGTCGTCGGACGTACCGAGCAACCGGCAATGTCGTTCCTTTCCGTCCGGACGGAAGATTTCGAGGCTTCCAACTTGTCAAATATCCAGCTCATGTCCAAGTCCAATGGATTCAATACCATCCTCACGTCGTCGTCTTCAGCCGTGCATCCGGAAGGACATCCTGGTATTCAAAGCCTCTCGAGTGTCAATTACATTTTTGAAGCGGCCTATCATACGAGCCAAGCGCAGTTGAATGAAGCTAATGGGGAGTTTGAAGCAGCATTTGCCTTCTACAAAGCTGGCATTGCATGTCTTCTCAGTGGTGTGCAAGGTAAATACTCAATAGTCATTACCCTATGTTATTTCAGATTACCATACATAATATGGAACTGGTACATACTCTAGGCCTATCTCTAATATTTTGTGGAAGTAGATGGAATAGATCGACCTTCATATAAAAATACCAGTACCATATAGTTACGGTACCTAGAAGTTTTGAAAGTAATTCTATTTCTATTGAGGTTCAAAGTTTTTAATTTTATATTTCCACCATTGTACTTACAAATGGCTGTGATGTTGACAGCATCTAAAAGCACTGTATATAAATGACTGCCATGTCTTCTAGATGAAACAACCTTCTTCTTCTTCTTAAAGGTCCACCTTTTGCTATTATGCTATCATGCTGTTGCTGGATCTAGTCACTTGCTCACTCACCTGCTAGTTCTCTATCTTCTCTAGTCAGGACTAATAATTTTAATATTTTGAATTCCGTTGCACAGATGAGACTGATATAAAAAGAAAGGTTGTAGTCAGCGAAAAAATCAGCAAATACCTTCTGCACGCCGAGACTCTTTACAACAGATACATTGGCACACATTCGTCGGATCCAACGTTTCCGCTAAGGTCGAAGCTTCGCAGGCCTCTGTCCGAGCTGCGATGTTACCGTGTGCTCGGCGTCGTCGACAGACTGATGTTAGTGTTGAACGTGGTAGAAGATTGTTGTTACGTAATGAAAGTGTTACACAAGTCTCCGTGTCCGATCGGACTCCAGCCGAGAACTATTACCCCGCAGAACGTGCCCTTCATGGTGACCATGCACTGTTACTTTGAGACGGAATCTGCGGTGTATCTCGTGTTACAACATGGAAGGTGAGTGAAGGAGATTACTTTTGAAACTGTTTTATTAGTATCCCCTTGGTTAAGTTGTGTTTTCTAATGCTTCCTAATTCATATTTTCAGTGGAGGCAAGCTTTGGCAGCACATCAGCTCATACTTTCAGTCACTTCCTCAGACTCCAGTTCATACTTTCAAGAAAGGAAACATTTACCATGGCAAAATGTGCTTGGAAACAGATCTACATAAATCCAAGATTGCATCATTTCCTGAAGAGGTTTCAAAAGTTCCTCTTTCCAGAAGACTTGTATGTGATTCAAAAGTTGAAGAATCTGATTCAGTCTCTAGTCAGGAACAAAGTTATTTAGATCTTATCCAAGAATATACATCAGGTGGTAAAATTAATTTTACTGAATCAAATCAGAATGTTTTGCCATCTATAGTTTCAGCTAGTGAACCCTGTGATAATGACATTGAGAAAAGTTTAAACCTTCATCAAATAGTAATCTCTAATGAGCAAGATAGTATCCCTAGGCATGACATTGATGCAGACAACTATCATGTAGTCGCCGATCTTCCCACATCCGAAACTGAGTGCAATGATGAGGGCGATCAAACTTTTGTAAGTGTCGCCAATAACAATCCTACGCCAGATCTCCTAACACGTAGCTCTAATTTAAGTTACTCTTTGAAGAGTCTGGATACTCTTCCAACACAAGACTTAGTTAAGAATGCTCAACGATTACTCGAATCGGTGAGTGAAACTTTAATGCATAGTGACATTGTTGTGAGTCGATTGGAGGGTGAAAAGTTGTCTGTTGAATATCACACCTCAAAATCAGATTTCACTTCATTAGATAATAAAGCAGACAATAGCCGAGAGTGCAGTATTATGGAAGTTGACATCAGGAATTCAGTTGAAAACTCAGAATCTCACAATCTACAAACTACAGACCAAAAGCATTCATCCCCAAAAAGACGCTCTTCAAACAAAAGGCACTCCTCCGTTAAATCACTGGAGCATCGAAGCAGTAGTGACGTAAGTGCTTAAACACTTTCTTAGGTACATATTTCAATTTCTACTTTGTATATAATCAGACTTGGTGTTGATGATTGCTAATGATAGATGATTTGTATGTCCTAACTGTTTCGAGCTTTGAAACGTCTTAGAAAATTGGTTCTTTTCTTTTTTGTTTTTATTTAATTTTTCAGCCACATCAGCCTACACCTCAGGTAGGTAGGTCTAACCTGTTGGGATCTATCCTTTTAACAATCATAATGTTGGGGCTTACTGCGAAAAGTGACTATGCCCAAATTTATTTACTGTTTCGAGCTACGAATGTTTTAAGTTGGATTACCCTTATGCAAGATTCATACTTTTTTACAGTCACACTAGATTAAAATATTTGTTTTCTTTTATGATTGTTCTTATACATATAATTATCTTCTTCTCAAATGCCCACATCTGGCTATTATGCCATCATGCTGGATCTGGTCAACCAGTAGAGACACGCTTCTTTCTCCACCCTCTTTATGCATATACATATATTATATTATATGCATATGCATAAACATATAATTATACTTTAATATTTTACAACTGGTAAATCCTATCTACAACATTCATCACTCAAAATAGTAAATATAGGCTTGGTCACTTTTCGCAGTAAGCTAACGATAGACCTATATTATCAGCCTTGGCCTCTTCGTTAATCTAACGCAATATAATGCCATATTGTCAGGACCTGCTGGGTGGAGCTGCTCATGCGCTCTCCGGCAGTTTAGACCGAGAGTGGGGTTGTGGGCCACCGCGACCTCGTCTCCCTGAGGGTCCAATACGCTGTTGGGGGGCTCAGCTGCTCGTTTGTCTGGACTGTCTACACCGCTGGGGCGTGACGTGCAAAGACTTATACCCAGGGAACCTGCTGCTAGGGGAGAAGGTAAGACTCTCTAGCAACCTAATCGATTACCGTATTCAGTAATGAAATCTCACTGGTATTATTATCGGGACACACATCGATACCTAAAACACCCTCCCTTCTTAACCTAATAAAGCTAATCCATCAAATACATCTTGTGCTCATTCATATCATAACACTTGAATCCCATTAATACTGTAGCCTAGTATTAATTAACTTAACCATTATTTCAGCCAAAACCAGAGAATGGCTGCTTTATTTTTACAGTGAGTCAACAACTAAATTATGCACACACAATCTAGTTTGGGTAATACAAATAGAACTTAGTGAATGTAATGGACCGTTTTGAAAGTTGTTATGTTCCTAGTATTCAACCATTTTGTATTGTATATAAAAGCTAATAATTAAAAAGAAGACCTATATTGCACAGGCTGTGCAAATACTGTATAGAATTACTGTAGGGGCAGATGCACAGTCGATCTTATGGAAAATATAATGTAATAAAACAATTCCATAGCAACAATTCCTATAGGCCTACTTACTTGACCATAATCATAATGCCATTAAAACAATAGCTACAAACTTGTGAAGTTCCCATTTTATTTTTTGTTTAACCTTCTGTTATATTTGAATAGTTTAGTACCGTACCATTTCTCCTTCATGAAACAGTAATATACGACATGGTGAAATGTTACGTGCATTATTCCAGGGTCAGCTGCTAGTCACCTACATGTGCCAATGGGAAGGGGTAGATTCACTACCTAGTCCTTACGCTGTACGCAAACTCTACTCGGCACCAGAAGTCAGCGGCATCTTGCCGGTGACACAAGCTGCCGACTGGTGGAGCTTCGGGGCAATCTTGTATGAACTCCTAACAGGCAGGGTGGGTATCTATCTATTTACTACATGTACCCGTGCTTCTCAGACATTTAGCCTACTTATTTATTTATTTATTTATTTATTTATTTATGTATTTATTTATTTATTTATTTATTTATTTATTTATTTATTTATTTATTTATTTATTTATTTATTTATTTATTTATTTATTTATTTATTTATTTATTTATTTATTTATTTATTTATTTATTTATTTATTTATTTATTTATTTATTTATTTATTTATTTATTTATTTATTTATTTATTTATTTATTTACTTATTCATTCATTTATTTATTTATTTATTTATTTATCTATTTATTTATTTATCTATTTATTTATATATTTACTTATTTATTTATTTATTTATTTATTTATTTATTTATTTATTTATTTATTTATTAAGCGTTTCACAGTAATTAAATACAATTACAATTCAAAAAGGTGCACGAGGCATCTGAATATTGAAACTTGTTTGTACCCAAGCCTCACTTACAACTGCTGGCACTTCACCAATGATTATAAATTATTTTTTGTTGCGTTGCTTGCAATTTTATTGCAACACTTGAAGTATAACATTTACCACCAAGGCCATTAGACTCCACTGACGACAAGTGAATGTTGTATGTTTGCTAGTGCGTCGTACGGACTGGCAGGCTACTCATCTTATCGAGGAATGCTGTATGTAGGCCTACATTGTAGATCCTTGTATACCATTGGACATAATAGTTCATTAAATCTCCTTAAATAATATAGATAGTACATCTAAAATCAGTTGGGTACTCAAATAAGGTAATACTAGCAATGACCTAGAGTTATAATATAATATACCACAAACACATATTGTATAAAGGGTAAATACTAAATATTATGACACTAAATACAATACATACAATAGTAAACCATAGGCAAACCGAAAGCCATATTATATTTGTTATCAATTGAAAGTTGGCACTTTCAATGTAAAAGTATGTCTAAGCTGTCTCAGTAGTGGTACTGTATATCTAAATAAATGATAAATAAAAAATACAGTCTAGCCTACTTGCACACTACTAGTGACTCCCCTCCTATGGGGTACTTATACTGTAAGTGGTTTACTGGTTAAAATATTCTCTTTATTTTCTAGTCGTTGGCAGTGAGTCATCCTGGAGGAATTCATAGCCACACTATAATCGACATTCCAGATCACGTGTCAGAAAATGCTAAATCTCTGTTGCAGGAGGTATGTGTGTGTCCATCAATACTATTATTTGCATTAAATACTATTAGTCTGAAACTGCTCTTTGATGCACATTTTGGAAAGAACAATAAAACCTTGAACATCCAAGCTAATTGTCATTAGCTAAAACATGTGTTCTCTCTGTCATTGTTCAAGTTGGCTACACCTTATAATTACTGCGACATTGCAGTCAACTGTTCATCCATTATGTCTAAAGTACCCAAGAACAAATATGCATTTAGTAATTTAGTGAGATTGCTCCGAATAGCTCAGATCATAAGAGTGTGTTGTTACGTAAAGCTGAATCACCCGGTTTCGATTTCTGGCCAGTGCAAACAAACATTTCAACAATTGATATCACTTCACATTACGTATTATAATTACATTTCAGCTTTTGAGGCACAATCCTCTGGAGAGACTGGGCGCTGGTGTAAATGGAACCGAAGATCTCAAGTCGCATCCGTTCTTCACCGGAGTGGAGTGGCAGACTGTCTTGGATGAGGGGACTGCCGCGTAGTCGTGCGATATTTATCTTTGTCGCATCGACTGCAGATAGTGTCTGACTGCCACACCTACCGACATCCTGACTTCAATGTCGGCATTCCCAATTGTCACTAACTTTTGAAAATGGATTGTTATCGCATAGGAATACCTACATCTTAAAATTGCTGATCTCTCTCAATTCAGTGTATTGGTATTAGCTTTGATGAAATCATGCCGTAGGCTGGTTTTGTTTGGGAGGGATAGAGTAAGTTGTCGTAGTAGAAATTCCCCGTAATTTTCTTACAAATTGAACTAAACCAGTCAATAAGATAGCCTACAGTATAAGTAACTAACCACTCCTATTGCATTTATCATTACGACAGTGTGTTGCTATATATCCTTATTATATACAGTAGGCCCTGTATACAATTTTTACTATAAGTATTAAATGCATAAATCAACCATCTTCTCTAGTCAAGGCAATGTTAAACATTAGCCGAGCAGCCTGTAATGTATTCATGAATGTAATACAAAATTGAAAACATTTATTTTTTCCCATTAAATTTTGTACTTTGTATGGAAGACCTTTAGGGGTTAATGCACTTAAGTATACAATAGACACAATCCCTGTACATAGTATTAGATTGCAAGTCAAGGAAGAGAAATCAGAGCTATAAAAATCATCATTATGGGCAGCTTGTACTGAGTATCGGCACAGTATAAAGAGGATACAGTAGCGAAACTTGGGAGAGATTCCATCGGCAAACTCCTGCGCGCGCAGCTACGGTCGCCCTGGCGGCGAGTTATCCGAGTTAGCTCATATTGTTGGCGAGGAGAGCGGCGAGGGGTGGCGAGGAGGTATCCCTCTCCCCCCCCCCCCAGGTCTCGTCCATGGTCTCGTTGAGTTTGGTCTAACCCACCGCTACGAACGCCACCCGCTTCCGTGCCGCAAGTCGTCTGCTGTGCCAGGCATGGCACTTTCGCTACTGTATCCTCTTTATACTGTGGTATCGGTATGTGCAATGAAGTAAGCCTAAGTAAAAATATGTGTCAATCCTTTCTCCCCATCAAAGTAGGCCTACTGTTAGACTATTTTTCAGTAAAATGCTACTGTGTGTCAAAACCTGTTTTGTTTTTATTTTTGTGACTACCAACTGTGTAATTAAAATGTTTTAATTTTTTTAATTTTGTAAATCTCTTTAAACTCTCTTTACGGCTTCCGGTAAAACTATTCTGTATTGTTTTGAATAACTGTTTTGTTAAATTAATCATGTACTACTTGTATTATATTGACTTATGCTGGAACAAATCTCAAATTATACTGAATTAAATTGAATTTGACTGCCTCCTATAGTGTGTTCTTTTTTTTTTTTTTGTCCTGTGCAGAGTTGGCCTCTTCAACCATTCTTCTTTCTTGCCATCCAATACAAGGCTGCCTCCTTCTCTGTCCTGCTCATTGCGTCGGGCAGGGAGTCAATGTCATTCTTGAGGGCGGCGCATCTAAATAGGTGCGCTCTGTCTTGATCTTCCAACTCACACAATCTACAGGTGCCCGGTTCGTTGCTAATGTTGAAGCGATGCAGGTGGAGTTGCAAAACGTCATGACCGGTTGCAAGCCGGAACTGGGCGGTGGCCGTCTTCCTCGACCAGTCTTTGTCTGGCCCCTTCTTGATCTCCGTCCACCAGCTTTTTTGTTGTGCGGCCTCTTCCGTGGTGTTGCTGAAGATCTTTTTCGTGATTGACTTGATCTTGGTTTTCACGTTTTGGAAGGAGAGAGGCGCTGCTGGTGGTTGCGGTGCTTTTGTGGCACTCTTGGCCAAGAAGTCTGCTTTTTCATTCCCCATGATGTTGCAGTGGCCAGGGATCCATTGAACCTCTATCAGTTTGTTTTGCTGACGGAGGCTGACAAGGGCGTTTTTGAAAAGCAGCGATTTGGGATGGAGGTTTGCTGCTTGCGATACGTATTGGATGGCTGAGACGCTGTCGCTGAGGATGACAAACTTTGACTTGTTGAGGGGAAAAGCAGGGGTTTCGGCAATTTTTTGGGCCGCCCTGGCGATGGCTGCAACCTCGGCGTCAAAGTATGTTTCGCCGGCACCCATTGGAGTGGCTTCGTCGAAGAAGATGCAGTGGATGCCATAGCCTGTTCTGTTGGTGACCGAGTCGTACGAGCCGTCCGTAAAGATGTGCACCCATTCCTGGAGAGGGAAATGCCTCTTCAGGTGCTCCTCGGCAAGCTTTTTCAGTTCTTTGTGGTTGTGGTCGTCTTTCTTTTCAATACCGTCAATTTTTGTCCCTGGGGCGAGCTGATTGAATTTGTCCGGCAGAAGCTCTGGAAGTGGGACATCAAGTGGTTGACGTGGTGCTTCCAGAAGCACAGGACAGTTTTTAATCTTCAATTGGTGGACTGTTTCAGCAAAGTTATTGTGTGCCTTGACTTTCGAGATTGGGTGGTTGAGCCATTTGTTTGGGTCGAGGCGCGCCAGTTTTTCATGCAGTTGGACAGCTCGCTGCTCTCTTCTCAGCTGCAGAGGCTCAATTTGGCTGTACCACTCCATGGCGACAATCGGGGTGGTTTTTACTGCTCCCGTGATGAGGCGCAGGGCTTGATTTTGGACTCTGTCAACATGGCTGGCGTGCGCTATGGCGGCAGCAGGGAAGACTTCGGTTCCGTACTCGATGGCTGGTCTGATGTATGTTTTGTATGTCAGCGCCAGAGTGTCTAGTTTTGCTCCCCAGGATACACCAGCTACCCTTTGAAGGAGTCGCAGTCGTTTGTGACCTTTCTCTGCTGCCTTTTCAAAGTGGATTCTGCCGGTCATTTTTGTATCGAAGGTCACGCCGAGGTACTTCATCTCATCTGTCTGTTTGATCCGTACGCCATCAAGAGTGATGTTAAAGTTGAAGGGCTTATGGCTCATCGTGAAATAGGTGCAGATGGTTTTGCTGCAATTTATCTTGAAGCCATGGACGTTGATCCAGCCTACAGCTATCTTCATGGCGAAGCTCATTTTTTGTTCTAATCTGACTGGACATTTTCCTGTGAAGATGATGACAAAGTCGTCGGCAAAGACTTTGACGACAAGGCCAGGTATGCGATTGAGTAGTTTAATGAGTCCATTGATTGCAATTTTGAAGACGGTCGGCGCTGTGATTGTGCCTTGAGCAACTCCGGCTTGTGTCTTACGTGTTTTGCTGTGGGCACCTTTGTGGACCACCTTGATGCGCCTCTTGTTGATGAAGTCGTGGAGCCATCTGACAATGTTGTTAGGGACTTCATCCTTAATCATCTGCTTGACTGCCCATGACCGGTCGGTGGAGTCGAAGGCCCCGGAAAGGTCAATGGAGACAGCCAGTGTGCTTTCACCTTTGCTGAAACCCTCTTTGACTGCCTGCGCAAAGTAAGCGACTTGATCTGTGGTGCCTCGGTGTTGTCGAAAGCCAGCCTGGTCTTCGGCGATGATGTAGTTGCTTTCGAGGTAATTCTCAAGACGTGCATTGACCATCTTTTCAGCTGTCTTAGCAAGGGAACTTGTGAGGGCAATTGGACGGTAGCTGGCTGGGTCAGAGGCGTCTTTCTCAGGTTTCAGAATTGGCGTGATGCAGGCAATTTTCCAGCTTGCTGGGACTTCGCTGGTCCAGGAGCTGTTAATGAGGTCAAGGACGAGTTTTCGCGCCTTTGGGCCAAGGTGTTTGAGGAATTCGGCATGAATCTTGTCAGGGCCAGGCGCTTTTCTGTTGTCCAGTTTGATGATTGCATAATCCAACTCCTGGAGGGTGAAAGGTCGATTGTAAGTGTTGGTAGGCTGGTGTTGGTAATTGAATTTAGGCAACTTTTTTTTGCTTCTTTCTTTGGGGGCTGCTTATGGTGTTGAAATGTCTGCACAGGACATCAGCCTTTTCTTTGTTGGACTTGGCTACTTTTCCTTTATAGAGGAGAGGAGCGTTTTCTTGTTCTGGCTTTGCTTTTTTCCCACAAAGGTTGGAAATGTAGTCATGAGCTTTGTAAGAGTCTTTTCTGTAATCCAGTTTTAACAGAAAATTTCTGAATTTTTGCTCTTTTTCCTCGTCGATGGTGTTAGTGAGGGCATGTTGAGCTTCAAGCAGCTTTTCTTTGCAAGTTGGAGTTTTTTGCTGTTCTGCATCTTGTCTGCATCTGTTTCGCTTTTTCCTCAGATTTTCCAGCCTTCTGCTCCAAAAGGGTTTGTAGTTTTTGCGGGAACCTCTGGGAATATTATTGCGTGCAGCTTCCAGTATTTTCTCCTCCAACAGTTTTGTGTCTCGATGTGGGTTGCCCGAAAGACGGGTAGTGGTGGACAAATTTTCCATGTTTATTGTATAGTCATTCCATTTGGCCTTTTGGAAGTTCCACCTCAGGTAGGGTGGCTGCTCGTTTTTGAAGTTGCCCTGGATGGTGCTGATTTTGATGACCTTGTGACCCAGACCTGAGGGGCAATCAAGATTTTCTTGTTTCAGGGTGTTCGCAATTGATGAATGAGCCATGGCAAGATCTGGTCGGGAGGTGTATCCTGAGTTGGAGAGGAAAGTGGCTCTGTTCTCCTCGTTCGGATCCTCGAGCAGGATAAGTGCGTTAGAGTAGACCAATTCTGCCACTGTTTGTCCCACTGGGGTAGTAGACTCGTAGTCCCAGTCCTTGTGCGGAGCATTGAAGTCGCCGATTATGATTGTGTTTCTTGACACATTGATGGTTTCAAGGGCTACTGGGATGTTGTGTGGCGGGTTGTACAGCATGTGAATGGTGTATTTTGTATGTCCCATCCAGACGTCCAGGGAAGCGATTTCGATCTTGTCGCCACTAAGCTCCATTTTGTGTGTGACTGTGAAGGCTGAGACAAGGGTAGACCTCACTCCGACAATCAGACCTGAAGAGATCGTTCTGCTCCTCTCCAGGATGTGAATGGCGTAGTTGGGAGTTTTAAGGTCACTTAGGTTTTTGTCTGTTTTTTCTGCCATTATGCCAGCCTCCGAGATACAAAATACATCAGCATTTTGTTCGTAAATAATGTTGTAAATCTCGGTCAGTTTTTTGGAGACGCCTCCTGCGTTCCAGTATATTACAGTTGGTTGGTCCTGAAAAGGGCCGTTTTTCGCTTGGTGAGCAGCGGATGGAGCCATGATGGATAGCGTGGCGTGGTGCGGCGACTTTTAGTTACGGGCATCTGTCCCGTATCCAGGGGGCACTTGATCTTAGACTTTTCGGTCGTGTAGTAGATCGGAAGCGTCGTCGCGTAGCTCCCCGTATTGTTACTAAATGGTGTGTTCTAAGTTAAAACTTAAATGCAATACTACCTACTCAATCCATAGAGACATATGCATATGTATTGTTACTAAATGGTGAAAGAATTTCTTCACATTACTGTGAATGCCTAAAGAGTAAAGACCAACAATATCAATCCCCAAGAAATTGGTAAGTTGTATGAAATAAAGCTTGAAAACTTGACAATTCATGCAACATGATGAGGCCCTATAGATAAGGTATATATAATATGTAGGGGGAAGTTATTAATAGTACCATATTTTTTAAACATCATTCACACAATCAAGTAATTAAATCCCAAGGGCAACAAAATCATCAAAAACAAAGTAGGCCTACTAGCATTCCTGATCTAATAAAATAATGGTGTAACCTAAAATATTTCAAGTAAGATAAGAATACCGAAATACCATACCATACTTATACGTAATTTAACTAATTTTATACTTGTACTAATAGTAGTAGTGCTTCTACTTGTTGCTATTTCACTTCCCATCGAATAAATAAATTAAAATTACATTTTTATGTATTTAACCTGAGTTTGAGTGTTGTATAATATCACTTTATAAGGCTGCAGTTATTTTATTTTAATTTTGTTTATTACACACTAATTTGATAACTTAAGATTAGCATATCTTCTTTTTTTTATATTGTAATACTTTATATAGTTTATTGGATATCAAAATATGCATGCCTGTTTCATTTGGTGCTGTTGCTGGTAATATTTCTCTATGTAACTGCAATTCAACATTTGTTTGTAGTTGTCTCACTAAAATTGTCTGAAGTATGAATCCGTTCTCACATTAATCGGCATAATTAATTTTTATTATAATTTGTGTCAGTATTATTGTATATCGTACTTCTGACATTGTTATTTGAATTGCAAGATGGAAACTAAAAGAGAAAATTACATATTTTATTTTGTTTAGATTTAATAACAAATGCAAAAGGAGGATATTTTTAAATCTCTTTGAATACTTAACAAAATTCCAATTCATTTAAATTTATTTAGATACATTGTTGATCATAAAAAGATAAAAAACGTTAGAAACTTTATGCAGATAATTTGGTTACTTTTAGTTTGTACCGTTTATTTGTTTGGTTGTTTTGTTATTATTTTAGTTTGGGTTGTTATTGAGTTGTTATTGTACTTACTGTTTATGTAAGTACCTCTAAGATGTTCTAGTACATATTTGTTAAGTTAATGCTGCTAGTTTATTACATTTTAAAAACATTTTAATCTTTGAATTATGAACAGGTTGTATAATGCGCAGTGCGTACTACCAAAAAATAATTAAGGTTTGTTTATTTGTGTAAGCCACAGACAAGTTTTTTTGGACTAGAAGTGTATCAGTATTAACTGTCAATAAAAAAGTATTATATGTTGTTAAAACTCATGTTTGTTTGTAGGGAATCTCCGCTTACAGGCTAATCGGAGTTTAAAAAGTTGGTGAAACGGATCCTTAAAAGGGTACCTATTCACTTATTAAGGCAAAACACAAAAAAATGTTGTCTAAGAGGATATGCATTATTATACTTCTGAATTAAGGTGAAGGTATTTAGGTAACTTAACTTTTTTAAATTAAGTTTTTTTGATGAAGGTTGATAAATATTGATATTATGTCTGCAAAAAGTGGTTTTAAAATAATTAAACTTTTATTTTTTACGTGTAGGCCTACCGATAGCTTCAAAAGTCTTTACGTTCAGTACTAACTACTAACACCTCGAGACCATATTTTGTCAAGTACACGAAAATGTATAGTATGCTATAGGTTGCTATCTAAGGAATGATGGTATACAATTTTAAAACACAATTTCGTGTCCCGGTGAAGAAGCACTTGAGTATAATATGGTGTTTTTACTATTCCATAACCTTATTATGAAAAAAGTCACTTACAAGAAATAAAGTGCTTATCATGCACTCGACCCTTATCTTCCCAAAATGCTTGCAGTCTAAAGCCTACGTAAAAAACTTTTCGAGTGTTGGTGAAATACGTACACGGATGTAAAGCGCACCAGTTTGCTCGTGTCGCAGTCCAACCGTCTGTACGGGTCTAGACAGGTAATTTGCCCAAAGAAATTGTCTCCTTTGTGTCCTAGCACCCCTCAACTGTAGTTGAGAATGCAAATGTACAGATGCAACCTAAGTATTGGAGGGAAACATGACACCAAGTAAGCGGAGCGGCGCCTCGCCGGACGTGACCTTGTAATGCAAACAAGAGCCTGCGCTCGACTGAAATCAGAACGAAGCGCGTGGAGGTCGGTCGGAAGTGGTAGTGGGGGGGGAGGAGGGGTACACTTCATACAGTCACACATACACATTTACAAGGAATTCCTAGCAAAAGTGTTTTTTTCAGGGGGGGTAGATTCACCTTAATTACATCATTTTCCGGGCACTTGTGAAGAGAACTTCGCAGAAGTTTCCAGCTCCGGTGGCGATGGCTCTGTGGCTGCCCCAGATACCATATCAATATACAGTAAGTTGTAACAGTCTTTTGAACCCTGCACTACCGGTCACCCATTCCATTACCTGTACCCCTAACCTACCCCTACTGCCACGATAAGCGAGGAGATAGTGAAAGATAGCGAGACACACGAGGCCGAGA
The DNA here is from genome assembly GCA_945910005.1 of Isoperla grammatica. Lineage (NCBI taxonomy): Eukaryota > Metazoa > Arthropoda > Insecta > Plecoptera > Perlodidae > Isoperla > Isoperla grammatica. The sequence continues at coordinate 39,848,634 of OX246738.1, read as the reverse complement.
GTTCGAGCCGAAAACATCGCGAAAAGCACGCTTGGCTACATTGCGTGCGTGTATTTAACATTGTTTGGTACGTTTTTAAGGGTCAGTGTAATCTGTCCCCCAGTAAAGTGACCCAGCGGTAAACTGCGCCAATGTAAACTGTACCAATTTCAACCAGACCCCCTAACCTTGGACTTCGTGGGATGTCAGGCAGCTGGACAATTGGCGCAGTTTACATTGGCGCAGTTTATCGCTGGGTCAGTTTACCGGGGGACAGATTACAGGGTCGCGTTTTTAATAGTGACAGTCAGGAACTGATAAAAGTATACCATTGGTAATCTAATATTCAGTGGCGCTCCACTGTACGTCAGTACAAGTACTGAGTGTGATAATTAAATATAAGTACTTCAGTGACAACCGCCGCTAATCATCGTCCCATATCTTCATCCCCCCCCCCCCAACGATTCTCCAAGACATCGCTTCGAGATCGCCCCCATCGCCATCATCCATCGCCACCCACCCCACTGGAAACATCGTTGATAACGTACTGAGGAACCCGGAGGATGAGGATGAGTACAGACAATCATCGTTTTATTTATTCGTTGCACTATTGTACTGTTAATCACGGCCAAGAAGTTTACAGGCCTAGTTATTGCCATTAATTATTCAGACTAATTATAAAGTATCTAATGGAGATTATCTTATACGTTCAGACGAAAGAACGCTAACAGAAACTATCTACCTCAATTTAATCTTATTTATAATATTGTTGTTTAATAAGAACTTTATTGATCGGTGAAATACGCGTCACTCGCTCTCGCGACCTGCTGAGTCGGTGAGTCATCGGACGTTGATAACAGCACGCGGTATTGCGATCATATGACTTTTGTTTTGATATTAAGTTGTTGACCCAGTGACGACGTAAGCCGGCAACAGCTGATCTACCTGGCTGAGGACATTATTTTTGGGTTTTATTTTTATGCAACGTAAATTGTGATATAATTATTGGGTAAGCGTACTTTACATGAATGTATTGTTTTATGTGCGTATATGGACAAATAAACATTGTTCATGATAACTTTGTGTTTATTCCAGCTACAAGTAATTGTGTATGTAAATGTAGGGCAACACGTTCCGTACCTAATTGTAGTAAATATAGCTTTATAGAGTTTGCGGTGGGCAGTTCCCCGATCCTATACCCATCAAGGCAGTGTGAACTCCTGGCGCCCTCCCAAACCGACCCCACGCAGCTAGCCCTGGGCGACAAAGTATCCATCTACTCTTACAAAATCCTGGAGGCTGACCACTGCCCCAAGAATTCTTGGGGCAGTGGTCATCATAAAAAAAAAAGTGGTCATCATAAAAAAATCATAAAACATCAAAGTTCAAATTCAAAATGTTCAAAATGTAAATTCAAATTTAAAGCTAAACAACTGGTTTATTTGCAAATTTTTGTTTATAAGCTATATATAGTCATAAAATTACAGACAACTGCCGCAATAAAAATGGTTGGCTCACCAAGCGCATATATCTCTTGCAAACCTTAGCACGACGTGAAGTGATAAAAGTGTAGCAATATTGCCGGTAAATACTGATGGAGGCTGAAAAAATAAAAACAAAATAATGTTTATACTTTCAGAAGATAATGTTTCAATTTCAAACTTACACTTTTGTATGTTATGCATATTTTATAGAACTGAAACTGAAAACGGTTGAATAAGAGCCTTAAATATTACTTTAAAACGCACATTTGAAGATTGTCTTAGTAGATACACTATACTCTGCATGCATCGGTTATATCACGAGGGCCGGACCAAACATTTTCCACGAGCCGTAGTTTGTTCACCCCTGCACTAGTGGACCATGCTACCTCCCCACGTTGCGTGTCGAGGCAGTGTGAAGTGTGAGCGTTTAGTCATAAGGAAACGTTATGCGGGAGAAAAAAAAGACTTGGGTGTAAAAAAGGTTCAAATTAATATAAAAAAGGAGATGATAAATGTATTTACTCGGCGTACATTTTGTGTCACCGCTCGCATGTCACTTGGTCCGTTTGCAGGAGATGAAAACCATCCCCGTGTGCGTGTGCATGTGCGTGTGCGTGTGCGTGTGCGTGTGCGTGTGCGTGTGCGTGTGCGTGTGCGTGTGCGTGTGCGTGTGCGTGTGCGTGTGCGTGTGCGTGTGCGTGTGCGTGTGCGTGTGCGTGTGCGTGTGCGTGTGCGTGTGCGTGTGCGTGTGCGTGTGCGTGTGCGTGTGCGTGTGCGTGTGCGTGTGCGTGTGCGTGTGCGTGTGCGTGTGCGTGTGCGTGTGCGTGTGCGTGTGCGTGTGCGTGTGCGTGTGCGTGTGCGTGTGCGTGTGCGTGTGCGTGTGCGTGTGCGTGTGCGTGTGCGTGTGCGTGTGCGTGTGCGTGTGCGTGTGCGTGTGCGTGTGCGTGTGCGTGTGCGTGTGCGTGTGCGTGTGCGTGTGCGTGTGCGTGTGCGTGTGCGTGTGCGTGTGCGTGTGCGTGTGCGTGTGCGTGTGCGTGTGCGTGTGCGTGTGCGTGTGCGTGTGCGTGTGTGTATATGAGCGTGTGTGAGTGCTTGAGAGTCGGAAAGGAAATGAGTTGTGTGCCCGAAAATGATGAGAAACATGTGTTCTTGGAAACCGCGGTTCCTGTGCTCCAGTCCCGGATCATGGCTGGATATGTCGTGACTTTTTCATCTCTATCTCCTCGATATGAGACAAAACGTGTTTTAGACGGCCAATTTGTTATCCTACTCACTCTGATATAACTCAATGTCAAATAGCGCGATTAAAAAAAAAGTGTAATAATTTTATAATGTGATTTTGTCCTTGAATTCGACAATTTGGACGACAAATTGGACCGTCTTCATAGGCATAACAATAATTATTGAGCATCATCATCTTCAAAGCGATTGAAAATTACTCAAATGATGTTGGTACTTAATAAAGCTTAATATGTACCTATTACGATTCGTTTCAATAAATCAGCTAATTTGACAACAGTTCGAATCATTTGATCCTACACACTACTATTTAAATAATCCCTGTCTGGCCACTGCCCGGCAGCTCTGCCTGTCGTACTATACGACTACACGATCGTGTTGTGAATCACTAACCCTGAAATCAACTTGAACTTGATATCATTCATCATCGTTCATCCCTTGCATAACAAGTCGATGGTCGCGTGAAACCTTGAATGGACATGCGCTCAAGTGTCACAGGTAGTCGGTCACGGCAGTGGACTGTTCTAGTCGACTGGTGAAGACCTTGCGCGTCTTGCACAGGTGAAGCGTACGATGGCTTCTCGGATGGTTCGATGTTGACCTCTGCAATCGAATGGACGTCACACCCGCTGACTTCCTGACACGGATTCGTGGGCACATTGATAGTTGCTTGAACCTATGGGAATATTTTACCTCAGTTCAATTATTGTGTTAATGTTTTTTTTTTTTAATAAGAAGTCTTCTGGTTTTTAGATCAAACGGATAAAAAAAATCGTTGCGGTTTAGGTGAGTGCAATGAGATCGAGAGATCATTGTCGTGGCCGACCTCCCTCATACAGCTCAGATGGAGGATCGCAAGGCAGTGCCTGAAAATAAATACATTTTGGATGTATTGTCAAATCATGGAGTTGTATCTTACTATTATAAATCCAGGGTCAAATCTACCCAGTCGGTTACAAAAAGTGATTTTCAGGGGTTGTAGAAAGCTGTGGTTTTCGTTTGTCTCACACACTGGGACCAAAATCGAAATTTTAGAAAGAAGTATGGCTAGATATTACTAAAATTATAAAATATATCTGAACTGTACTTAAATAACCTGTATTTTGATAAAATAGACAATTTCGTTTAGTTCCAAACCTAAATCAAATTCTACTTCATAATGTATGTAACCATATTTATCACGGTACATTATGATTATTGACTAACCCTATGCATCACAGCTACGCTTGAAAGTAATGTAAACGTACAAATCATAATGTAATACATTTCCAAAAAAGCGTTCAAAATATATTTGTTCAATGTGATATAATTACTTTTGTAAGGAATTATCAAAGTAGGCATATAATATTATAATATTATTAATACATTCTTCGATACTCCCCTGGCCACCAAAAAATACATTATATGAGTTATATAATAATATCCATTACATTAATGTGATAAACAATCTTGGTGCAGGGTACAATATTTGTTCAATATAAAAATCAAACATGGTTTGGTGCAGGGTTTAGATACTGGATGAAAATGATGACATTTTGCTAAGCTAATTGAGAAGATGGGTGATGGATATGAAGATGACAATGAATGACATCCATGCCAAGTCATGACTCGAACCTGAAACGCAGGAACCGCGGCTTAGTAGACACGCCTAATCGTTCACGGCTACGGTCTTTTAGATCTGGGGATTTTTTGTTGATTGACTGTTCCTAGATTCATGGTCTGGGTGGTTTACTTTTATTGCTTTTATATTTTACTGCAATGATACAGAAATACATATACATAAATACATGTCTTGAAAACAGTTGTATTTTCAGTCTAAAGGTCTTCCCCGCGCTAGGAGTAAATGTATCTCTACGGTGGTCGTGGTATGCAGCGCGAAAAATGATAAAGACAATATGTTTGTGCTTTCAAAAGTCAATATTGAAATTCCAAAGTTTACCACCAGCTTTTTATGTATTTTAGAAAATTGAAAACGGCGGGATAGTTGAACAAATATTGACAAAAGTCAGGGATGTTCGGAGTTTTCTAGGTCATGCCCTGGCCGACAGTGATGAATCGCCATTTGTAATAAAAACGTTTCTTTACATTAATAAAAAGAACATGGTAAGTTAAAACGCAATCATCATAACCATCAACTGAGTGTAAGCTAACGTGATGGTAATGATTATTGGCTAACTTATGTTGCTTCTGTGAGTCGATCTGGATCTGACATCCCCTTTCCACAATGTTTGACATTTTATAGCGAGGGGAACAAATTAAAACACTCGGCAAAACTCCAATCGTGTTGTAACTGGAAACCGTACAAAAAAGGAAATGGAAATACATAGGATTGTAAGCGGGGTCGAAATTTTCATCAAAACAGATCAAACGCGTTTTTCAGTCCAGCAAATTTAATTAGATCGTTGCTTGTATTAGGTGATGCTGGGCAGGGCAAAGTTTGCTCGAATCGGCGTCCCCATTGTCTCAAAGAAAGCTTTTCTCTTAGTTCCGCTTCAGAGCATTTCATTATAAGGTTTATTCAAAAAGAGGACCCAAAGCTCTAGAAAAAGTTATGAAATAGTCACCTAAAACACAATCTCCCTCCAGTCTTCGGCTCTGTGTTTTTATGTAATTCCTTTTTGTCGGAACGGCTTTTAGTTGAGACGGAATTAGTTGCCAACTTTTACACTCTGCTAGCTTTCAAGCAAAGGTTTTATCTGCTTGAAACACTGCATAAAAGTCGAGGGTGCGAGAAATAAAACGGTTGGAGGAACAAGGGAGAGTAATTTCGCCAATTTATGCTCTTAGCTTTAACAATAATAGGAGTCGGTTCTTACTCGTTTGCTGCGACGCTGAAATCTATTTAATTCATATCGTTTTCATGAGTCGAGCCTATTTAGTGTAAGGGTAATGTTCCCCGTAGCCGCGTAGAAGCCCCTCCATGATAATAGTCCTTTCTTCTTGGAATAAAAGTACGTTTTTAGTTTTTCAATGACTAGAAATATCCTCATACCACGTATATAAGTGCTTGTCTGTATATAACCACGTATACTAAGAGGTGCTTGTGCACCGCCATGTGTATTGTGTAGTCTATACTCTGATTACTATTATAAATCCATGCTCTGATTTGCTTTGTACATTTCTGACAAAACCATCAATTAATTCTACAGCTACTGTTCATGGTTAGAAACCATGCCAAATTTTCCACCTGTCCCAAATATATTCTGATCTCGTTGACGTCGCCACTCGATCATCCTTACAAAGTAAAGTTATTCAAATCTGAAGGAAATAAGAAAATGCTATTTAGTTATCTCAAATTAGCATCACAAACAGGTAGATACACCCTACACCCACATGTTTTCCAAAAAGTTGTGAAAGAAATGTGGCAATTTGCGAGTAAAGTATACATGTGGTTCCACCGTTGAGTATTTAGTTCAACAGCTTTGGTAAGGTTGTTTTATTTGTCAAAGTAAAGAAGATGCTGTGAAATTGCCTGGTGTGTAATGCTCGGAAAAAGACGATCGAACGCACAATGAAATTGAATGAATACAAAATAGGACTTCAAACAAAATAAGTAATTTCTTTGATCAATGTCTCGTACAACGCCCCAAGTAAATTACTCCTCCCGAAAGTTCTGTGCTGTGACAGAAAGTACCACGCGGGTTGCCTACAGACAAATGTACCAGGCGCTCAGGCAGGTGGCGCTGACTTGTTGACTGCCGGCGAACTACACATCTTATAGCTAGCGGGTCCGACATTCATTTTCGCAACCGCTGCCGCAATCCGCAATTTTGAAATCTTGATCCGCAACCGCACCCTCGAGATCAAACCCACACTCGCAACCCGCAACGTTTTCTTTCAAGTAGCTTAAACGTGTATTCATATCAGGCGATGCTCATTTCTATAGCTAAACTGTAAGCTTGCATATAAATCACATAAAACATAAAACGTCGACTGAAATGATCATTCTTCCAGTCGAGTCTTTTTATATTGGTGATATCTGAGATGCTTTATATTTTGATTCAGTAGCAGATAGACTATAATCACTGTGCGCAAGTATTGTGACTATAGGAACCGCTCTTTTTCTTGGTATAAATAAGAAAATGGAGTTACGAAAGAAAATTCTTAGGGAAATTCTAACTGCACGATTGAACTGTTGTTAATAACTTCGGATACTGGCACAGATTTCAGCGAACGGTAGTTAAATATTTAATATTCTTTTGATGATAGTCTATAGGGCCTGCCGTTCCGTGTAACTAAACTTGAACCGTGTAATCAAAACTATATTAATAACAAATATAACTTAATTCCATCTGTGGAAGATGTCCAAAGTTTCCTCGGAACCGCGTGATGTATTAGCATTTACTAATCTGTGAAGTTCTGCTTGCGGTCTAGTCTAGTCTAGTCGATGATTTACAAACGGGTCATGTCTCGATACAAGTACGTGTTGTTACCCCGGTCACTAGTGGTAATGAAGCAGTGGTGCCACTCTACGCGGTGTTCGTCGGCACTTGTAGGAGCGCGGCGGTCGTTGCCGTGGTTACAAGAAGGGGGGGGGGGGGGGGTGACGCAATGGGAAGCAGGAACACGTGTCAAGCCACGTGACGAGACGTCGATATGACCCGTCCAGCAATGTGTTCAATTGCACGGCTAAAGTTGACAGGTTTGATTTCCACCTCAGTTGAATCGTTGGTTCATTGAGCTTTCTGGGAACCACTGGGATTCTCAGATATATTATTATTATTTACTTTATTTACTTTATGTTAAAACATTACAGCACATGTGTGTGAATTACTGTTGCCACAGCGGACTATACAGTTGATATCCCGTCCCCTTCCTTATTCTCGTTGCTAATGAGTGATGATTATGAATATGTTATGAATATTTATATTGATACACTGATGCGATGGGTCCCTAATCACATTCATATTCATTTATTAGGGGTTTGTTATATTTTTACAAATTTTGTAGACCACGTCTAATTTTAATCATACAATGATGTAAAAGTGCCTACAATTTATCATACGTATACAATCTTCTAGTTAATCATTTATTAACATTTTTTTTATTTTTTTATTTATTTTATTTATTATAGTTCCATACATATACATTTTTCATAAGCATGGACATGGTACTGCTGAGATGTCTCCATGCACATAATGCAAGATTGTGGGTGGATGGAGACATCTGATAATTATGGATTATTAGTTATAATATGTTTATATAATAATAGATAGCAAGTACATGATATAATATCAATAAGAACAACAATTTAACAGAAGTTGCAGTTTGATTATAACACTATAACTCCCTTGGTTAGGGGAGAAAAAAAAAAATATATATTTCCTATATATTTTTTAAAAATGACAAGCACTTTCTTTTATGGAATAAAACTAATTTACCAACAGTTTTAATACTTCCCAAGCTATTTATTTGTTTAATTTGTAATTGTAAAACATCATCTAAATTCATTCAATTGTAATTTGTTCCTTTCGTGATGACCAGTGATAATTAATGTTTACTAGGGATGACATCGGGTAATAAAATTCGGAACCGGTTCCAGCTCTCATATTACCCGGGTACCCGGATCCTGAAAACGTATATTTTTCGATGTGTAGGCTTGATTTGAAGGTCGGCGCTAGGGGTACACGGAATAACGCCCACAAGGAATAAGGCCCACATGGAACAAGGCCCACATGGAATAACGCCCACATGGAACAAGGCCCACATTTTACGAACCCGAAGCTTCCCGAGCGATGCTGCGTTGCCAAATGTTTAATATTGGTTTTGATAGTCGTTACTCACACCTAATTTGCATACCTGATTTGCATAATCAAGGTCAACGGCAATGCAACCTTCGGGATCGTAAAATGTGGGCCTTGTTCCATGTGGGCGTTATTCCATGTGGGCCTTGTTCCATGTGGGCCTTGTTCCGGTAGCTTGCATGGCCGCCTGGCTCGCGCTCGTAGACAGTTTCCTAAGTCTGCGATAGAGTGCGTTACTCGCGCCAACACGGGCGAATCTGGCGGCCGTTAAGTTACTTACCCGTTTGAAGCCAATGGCGGTACGCGCGAAGAGAATGGCTATCTTAACGGCTTACCTACGAATAATAGTAATAATAATAATAATAACAACAATTATTATTATTATGAAGAATAAATATACTTCAAGGAATTCTCCATCCTGCCGGTGGTGTTGGTGGTTGTCCAGCCATACGAAGAGCGAATGCTAAGATGGGTTCAACAAAGTGGCCACGACATCTTAAGTTTGTTTAGATGTTTGTTGAATAATGTATTCATTTCATATAATAGATAGGCGCTAATTGTGCGTTGTTTTAAGGTTTCAAGTGAATTAAGTAAGGTAAGCGTATAGAAATACTCGACATTTATGTCCGTACTACATGATCGCACCAGGTATGACCGAGTTTGTATATGTGTTACAACAAAAAATGTATAATAATAACTAGGAAAACGCCACATGAGAACCGCGTTATCAGTTGAGCGAATAATATTTTTGACAGGATTGCGGCGTGAGTTAAAAACTTACAACTTATGTGAAGTGTGTTCGGATATGTTGTAAATATTTTCATGACATATTATTTAAATCCGTCAAGAAGATATTATAAAAAAAAAACTTAATATAAAACCATTAATGGTTTTTCGTGAAACAGTCGTCTACTAATTAGGCTGTACATCATAAACTCTTTTACATATCTGTGTATACAATATTGAGTTAGATAATGGTTATATGTAGAGAGTATTTTTTTATTTTATAGAGAAACGCATGTTAACCATAATAAAAGAGTTTTAAATGTTGTAAATAAGTAGTTTCTTGCAATGTACACGAAAAACATCAAACATATCACACAATTAATGCCATTCTATGAAAGTTCAATCCAAAGGCACCATTAACAGAGGCAGTGGCGTAACTACCACCCGGCACACCCGGGCAAAGCCCGGAAACCCCCACTTCGAGGGGGGCCCTCAGGGGCCTCGGAGATTTTCCCTGAGTTATTAATCTAACTCAACATTTTATATTTCCTCTAATTTCGCAAAATAGTTGTGACACAATATTTAGATGGAAACTGTTCAATATTCATTTATTTATTCTTTATTGACAACAGGTCACAAGACCCACAATTGCAATATAGTAAAGTTGTATACAAGGACAAGTACAATTACAAACAAATACAAAGACAAGTACTGGCAATTAAGGAAATAAAATACAGACGTACACTTCATAATATTCCCACAGGCGTACATGTGTATGTCGATAACAGTTAAAAAATAAGTTTTAGTGAAGGATAAAAGAGAAAGAATTACAAAGGAACAGTACTTTTAGCGGTGTTTAGATATTGCCGATTTGAATGCGTCCAGTTTCACTGGCATTAGCAAAAGGGTGTGGAGAGGAGGGGGGGGGGGGGGGTGTAATGTGCTTATTTATTTATTTTACAGCAATCCTTTTCAGTTGTGAAACTGATTTACAAAAATTACAATGTTATTTACTGACTGCCTACTTAGCCGGTACGCTCTTAGGTGACGCCGTGGTGGTTTCTTTTGTTACTTCCGTCTCGATTAGCCCTATCGAAAAATATGAGACGTTAAGGCCAATTTATCAATCAATCTATTGTTACTGCACTTATTCGAACTTTACACGAACGACCACACACTCAATTCTGATATAAAAATTGGCTCATTCTGTCACTTTTCCCAATATGCGTACTACCCCGATACTTTATGCTGTTGCCTATGGGTAGACAGGGTAGGGATGCCGGGGGTAGATAAGACACAAGGTAGTATAAGAATAGCGAAGAATTGTTTGAAATATTATTACTCAATGCTTAAGGGAGTAATAATACTGAATGAAAGCTGTGAAATAAAATTAATCTCCTGCTAACAAGGAAATTACAAACCAACAATTTCAACAAGGTACATCTTGATGATGTCAGACTAGTTACATTCTACATCTTAATACTCATTGCTAAGGGAGTATAATAATATTGAATAATTGACCTGAAATACTATTACTCTATGTGCTAACGAGGAAATCGTGTACCATGTGTTTTCAAAAGGGTATATCGGGATGATGTAAGACTAGTTAATTTCTACATTAAACCCCATTGTTAAGGGAGCAATAATATAGAATGAAAAGCCTGAAATACTATTACTCTACCTGCTAACTATAAAGAAATACACCGTGTCATTGCGACTAGGGTCATCGTGATGATGTAGGTGTAGTTACTTCAACGTAATAACGTAGTTGTTTAAGAAGTAATAGCTTATATTGAATGAGGGACATGAAATAAGCTATTACTTTACCTGCTCACGAGGAAGATACGATGACATAGCAACTAGGTTCATCGTAATGATGTGAGTTAGATACTTAAAACATCTAAAAACTCGGAGTAATTATATTGAATGAAGAAGGTAGTGTAATATACTATTTCTCTACCTGCTACAAGGAAATTATATACGATGCCAAAATAACAAGGTTTGTTTTTTAACTACCTTAATGGTCAAGGCAAAATGTGTATTTACTATGTATGTGTATGGTTGGAATTCATAGTCGGCCCCTACACCTAGGGGCGCCCATTGTTACCAAGGTAACAATTGTTTGCATGTTATTTGCCATAAACAAAACAAATCCATAGCAACAATGAGTGCCCCTAGGTGTAGGGGCCGACTATGAATTCCAACCTATGTGTACTATAGGTACTATTACTATGTATGTGTATATTCTGTATGCATTTTGTGTTGGAAATAAACTTACTTACTTACTTACTTACTTACTAACTAGGTTCATCGCAATGATGTGATTTATTTACTTACAACATTAAAAACACATTGTTAAGGGAGTAATAATATTGAAGGATGTACCTGATATACTATTACTCTACCAGCTAAAGAGGAAATTTCATGATATGTGATTTCTCGTTAGCAGGTAAAGTAATAGTATTTCAGATCACTTATTAATTAAATATACTTACGCCCTTAGCAATGAGTATTAAATGTAGAAAGTAACGCTTACATAATCACGTCAAACATTGTTGTTGATATTTTTAAACGGTATATCATTTCCTTGATAGCAGATACAGTAATAGTGTTTCAGGTCCCTCTTCAATCAATATCAATATTATTACTCCCTTAACATCGAGCTTTTAAATGATTTAAGTAACTAAGTTACATCAATACGATGAACCTATAGTTGCTATGTCATCGTATATTACTTCCTCGTTAGCAGATAGAGTAATAGTATTTCAGGTCAATTATTCAATATTATTATACTCCCTTAGCAATGAGTATTAAGATGTAGAATGTAACTAGTCTGACATCATCAAGATGTACCTTGTTGAAATTGTTGGTTTGTAATTTCCTTGTTAGCAGGTAGATTCATTTTATTTCACAGCTTTCATTCAGTATTATTACTCCCTTAAGCATTGAGTAATAATATTTCAAACAATTCTTCGCTATTCTTATACTACCTTGTGTCTTATCTACCCCCGGCATCCCTACCCTGTCTACCCATAGGCAACAGCATAAAGTATCGGGGTAGTACGCATATTGGGAAAAGTGACAGAATGAGCCAATTTTTATATCAGAATTGAGTGTGTGGTCGTTCGAGTAAAGTTCGAATAAGTGCAGTAACAATAGATTGATTGATAAATTGGCCTTAACGTCTCATATTTTTCGATAGGGCTAATCGAGACGGAAGTAACAAAAGAAACCACCACGGCGTCACCTAAGAGCGTACCGGCTAAGTAGGCAGTCAGTAAATAACATTGTAATTTTTGTAAATCAGTTTCACAACTGAAAAGGATTGCTGTAAAATAAATAAATAAGCACATTACACCCCCCCCCCCCCCCCCCCTCCTCTCCACACCCTTTTGCTAATGCCAGTGAAACTGGACGCATTCAAATCGGCAATATCTAAACACCGCTAAAAGTACTGTTCCTTTGTAATTCTTTCTCTTTTATCCTTCACTAAAACTTATTTTTTAACTGTTATCGACATACACATGTACGCCTGTGGGAATATTATGAAGTGTACGTCTGTATTTTATTTCCTTAATTGCCAGTACTTGTCTTTGTATTTGTTTGTAATTGTACTTGTCCTTGTATACAACTTTACTATATTGCAATTGTGGGTCTTGTGACCTGTTGTCAATAAAGAATAAATAAATGAATATTGAACAGTTTCCATCTAAATATTGTGTCACAACTATTTTGCGAAATTAGAGGAAATATAAAATGTTGAGTTAGATTAATAACTCAGGGAAAATCTCCGAGGCCCCTGAGGGCCCCCCTCGAAGTGGGGGTTTCCGGGCTTTGCCCGGGTGTGCCGGGTGGTAGTTACGCCACTGCCTCTGTTAATGGTGCCTTTGGATTGAACTTTCATAGAATGGCATTAATTGTGTGATATGTTTGATGTTTTTCGTGTACATTGCAAGAAACTACTTATTTACAACATTTAAAACTCTTTTATTATGGTTAACATGCGTTTCTCTATAAAATAAAAAAATACTCTCTACATATAACCATTATCTAACTCAATATTGTATACACAGATATGTAAAAGAGTTTATGATGTACAGCCTAATTAGTAGACGACTGTTTCACGAAAAACCATTAATGGTTTTATATTAAGTTTTTTTTTTTATAATATCTTCTTGACGGATTTAAATAATATGTCATGAAAATATTTACAACATATCCGAACACACTTCACATAAGTTGTAAGTTTTTAACTCACGCCGCAATCCTGTCAAAAATATTATTCGCTCAACTGATAACGCGGTTCTCATGTGGCGTTTTCCTAGTTATTATTATACATTTTTTGTTGTAACACATATACAAACTCGGTCATACCTGGTGCGATCATGTAGTACGGACATAAATGTCGAGTATTTCTATGCGCTTACCTTACTTAATCCACTTGAAACCTTAAAACAACGCACAATTAGCGCCTATCTATTATATGAAATGAATACATTATTCAACAAACATCTAAACAAACTTAAGATGTCGTGGCCACTTTGTTGAACCCATCTTAGCATTCGCTCTTCGTATGGCTGGACAACCACCAACACCACCGGCAGGATGGAGAATTCCTTGAAGTATATTTATTCTTCATAATAATAATAATTGTTGTTATTATTATTATTATTACTATTATTCGTAGGTAAGCCGTTAAGATAGCCATTCTCTTCGCGCGTACCGCCATTGGCTTCAAACGGGTAAGTAACTTAACGGCCGCCAGATTCGCCCGTGTTGGCGCGAGTAACGCACTCTATCGCAGACTTAGGAAACTGTCTACGAGCGCGAGCCAGGCGGCCATGCAAGCTACCGGAACAAGGCCCACATGGAACAAGGCCCACATGGAATAACGCCCACATGGAACAAGGCCCACATTTTACGATCCCGAAGGTTGCATTGCCGTTGACCTTGATTATGCAAATCAGGTATGCAAATTAGGTGTGAGTAACGACTATCAAAACCAATATTAAACATTTGGCAACGCAGCATCGCTCGGGAAGCTTCGGGTTCGTAAAATGTGGGCCTTGTTCCATGTGGGCGTTATTCCATGTGGGCCTTGTTCCATGTGGGCCTTATTCCTTGTGGGCGTTATTCCGCGTCCCCGGCGCTAGGCCTTGTGAAGGGCGCGGGGCGCGAAGACGAGGGACGAATGACATGCATGCCGCCTGCTCGAATAGCCCCTTGGAATATGCCTGCAGTAATCACGTCGAATAAAAAACATTTCGCAATACACAACTGATGCACGTACATAAAACATGCTTTTTCAAGTAAAATAATTTGAAATAGAACAAGTGTTAGCCAGAATGTTCACCAGAATGTTAAACAATGAACAAACAGTAACGAATGCAAGTCGGTTCACGTCTGTTCTGTTCCCCGCCGGGTCACGTGTTGTGGAAGGGTAAGCTCGCGCCTTACCTGCTGGCTCCATCGAAATCAACCGCAGCAATACTGGCGCGTAAATAAGGCCCAGAAACAGACTAATAAATTACCCGGACCCGAAAAACTGCTCCGGGTAATACTTTGTAGCCGGGTACCCGGGTTACCCGGGTACCCGATGTCATCCCTAATGTTTACTTTGTTAAACATTGTTTCCACACTGTCTAGTGTCTATAGTATCTGGTTCGATGTCTGAGCGAACACGACTATAGGCACCAATGTTGTCTGTCTGTAAATAAACAACTCGCCGGAAGCAATAAGTCACCAAGCAAAAACATTCCTTTTTACTTTTCAAAACACATAATCGCAAGTACGTGAACGGTGACTAATGCCAAGTGTGATGATGACGCCATGAGCCGCGTTGAGCGCTAGTGTTCCGTGTTTAGTGTTAGTATAAGGTAAGCCAGACATATGAATCACGGCTAAAGAGGTCATGGTCAGTATTACATACGCACTTATTATTATCATTTGCTTGTCTGCTTCCTGACAAGAGTTTTTACACAAGGAAGGGTGACTCGACAACACTTCCCTACCCCGTACAACTCTAGACCACCCCCATAATCCATGGTTATATATATTATATTTCTGAGGGGCCAGTTTCACCAAACTTTGATCCGTCGATTTTCTGTAAATCGGAGATCAAAAATGGCGCCGTCTGGAAGCCATCATACATTTTGTATGTAATGTTTGTCGAAACCATGGTAACCAATCCGAGATTAGTAAACCGGCCGATTAAAAAGTTTGGTGAATTCGGACCTAAGGTGCGATAGACCTACAGATTTTCAAGGTTGAATATACATACACATGATTGGTATATGGCTTTTGATAGGAATAGAATAACCCGTCATAAAAGATAAATAAAAAATACTTCCAAGATGTTTTGTGGCAATGTTCCACGAATTGAATCAAAATAGGTTCCCAGCTCTTAGTGGACGTTGAACAAACTAAAGCCACGTGTTTGGAGGCTTGTTCCCACTTGGTACATCGCAACCATGCCAATCGCAGTCACGCCAATCACAGTCACGCCAATCACAGTCGAGGGAAATACATAGCACACACAATCATTCATAACAGCTGATAGAATATCAGAATACAAAAAAACTTTGTAGGGAACCTGCCTAGGGGGGGGGGGGGGGGGGGGGGGGGAGGAGAGCTTTTTCTTTTTCGGGAATATTGTGTGTGGACAGTTGGGAGGGAATTTCCAGGCGGTTTTGTATATATGAGAGGAAAACTTTGAAAAACTACAATCAAGAATGCCGGTGGCTGGTATCGAACCGGCGAACACTGAGTTAGGTTAGACCCGAGTCTTACCGCTGAAGCACCTAAAGTATCAGAATCCCTGCCCTGTCAAGCAGTCGAGACATGTTCTTGGACGCTGGTCAATGTATTGTCATACGGAAGTTATCTATAGTCTATAGTATCAGAATAGTATGGATATACACCAACATTTTATTTATGAACCCCCTTCTACCAAACCATATCAAATAACATTTTTATTAATTGTTGTTATTTTTGTAATTTTTATAATTTTGTAAATTTCTTAAATTTAGATTTTTATGGAATTTTTATATTTATTCGATATTTTTTAATTTATGTTTTATTAATATTTATAACATAGCAAAATCAAATATATATTAACATAACACAACATGCACACGTTATTTCGAATGCTCGATATTGGCAATGGCGCAATGTACGTCCCGTTTTGTGCACCAGGCGTAACATAGCATGCGATAATAGGCACCAGGGTGTATGTAGCCACTTATCAACTAAACTCCAACGTTGATGTATGGCCATTGGCGATTTCGTCCTTACGTTTAAGAACGTAGCCTAATGACCGATAAAAATTAAAAATTGCATAATTCCACGGGCGTCACGCAAGCATTCATGCTCGCGGTGGCCTATTCGCGTACTTATCGTCAATGCCGGACGTCCGAATAACATAATTATTGTTTGCGAGTCACAAGGTTCGAAGCGATTGCGCAGTTGGCAACATTGCAAATGGCTTATATCAGTTAAAAGTACTTAACGACCGGGTTCTGCTCTAGTGTGAGCAGCCCGTGCGTGTTTTGAAGATAGTTGAAATGGGCTTCTGTACGAACGACCTTATGATAAAATAGAATTGTATACGGGACATGACATGCAAAATAAATGTTGTCGAGTAGTCTTATACAAACGTTATTATAAATGTCCTATTAAAATTTGTTGTCAATAGATCATTTTCAAAATGATCTATAGGATCCGTAGATAGGACCTTTTAGCACTGATCTTCAATTAAATGATAACAAAACACTAACACAACAATAAGCATATAACAAGTAACAATTAATTATAACAATTGGTAATTGTTGTTTTAGTTGGCGAACAACAATTACCAATTGTTATAATTAATTGTTACTAATTGTTAGGTTAGTCAGATACGCTAGTCTACTGGCGAAAAACATCGATTTGAGACACAGCCTCAGTATTGGCCACTCAAAGTATACTAGATGCATTCGGGTGGTAAGAAAATATACTATTACGAGGAGGAGGTTAGCTGTCAATTGTTGCACGTGTTCCTTCATTTTGCCTATCGTTCTTCAGTCTTCTTAGGCCCAATAAAGAAGTGACTACCTGCCCTCTCACACATAAGGCTATCTCTAAGTTCTCGTCAACAACGGAAATGACTTTGTGTGAAGGCATAATGAGGCCATTTTCGACACCATGGTGTGCCTGCACTCTCATTACAACGCAGTCTTCAATGGAAGTAATAACTATTAAAATAAATATCTAGTTAGTGAGAACTGCTTGTGAGTTGTGACACAGAGTATTACAGATCCCGCTGTTATTCTGCCATTACAGTTAGGACAGGGAGGACCAATTTAGGGCACTCTAGTGTAGTTGCCCTATCGTTTCCAACGGGAATAAAGACCTCAAGCATTTCTCAATGTATATTTAAAAAAAAAAAAAATACGAATGTGCTTCTCCATTCAAACACGAAATGATATAATGGAGATAGTCCAGCCAATGACGAGAAATGATTGGGCTCATATTTACTCACAACAATTGCGTCTTGCCATTTCTTACCTCCAATTTGTGTTTTCACTCGTCTTATTAGTAACTGGGCTATTCAAATACCCTAACATAGATACTTTTCTTGAATAGTCACATTCACATTGGACCCTACGCGTAGGGAACACTCAATGAATGATTTCAAAAGTAAAATAGCAACACTAATAACAACCAGACTTCTTTACATACCTACTTAGGTTTTGCGTGCGTATTTGTAATCGATTGCAATTGCATGTATACGTACAGGTACAAAATTGAAGAGGTCTTGTTTTGTATTCATAGTTCCCACGTGACGTCACAGCGGCCATGATTGCGACACAATTGATGCGGACCAATCCTAGATCATTGGCAAATACTATTGAAATTTAATAAATAAGCCTAATTTAGAACTTAAAACGTAAACATAAGTAATAAACAAATAAACTATTAACACACATACCAATTTTATCTCAAAAACGTACTGAATTTTAAAGAACTACGAATTTCTGTGTTCTACCACAACAGCCTTCAATTGTTTCTCCATGGTAGCGTCAAAGATGTGACGTACGTGCAACCTATGAATACATTCTGGTATAATATTATGATCTATTACTGTCTGGCGGATTTAATAATATCAGAACGACGTTTTTATGTTGCTATAGCTGGGGATAAGAACGTTGACAGGTTATTAGTGGCGTATGGGTTTAGAATTCACATTTGTATGACGTATGTGTCCGAAGTGTATAGGCGCACATTACCCCAATGGAAATGTGTTCTTCTGCTGTTGTATTTTCGTACGTGGATTGCTTGAGACCAACGACTGTTTGTTGGACTCTCGTATGACAATTGGAATTCTGTTGTGATGCTGCGTGGCTCCTGAGATAAGCTATGATTCTATTTATCAGACACCGTAATTTCGGTAACTGGATTTAATGAATTACAGTACAACACAAAAGAAAAAAATCTTTATCGTGATTCGTGACGGAACGAAATAAATGCCTCATTTATTTAATCTGGCATTTTAACCCAAGTAATGGGTACTCATATTAAAAGTCGTTATGTTTTTTTCATTCCAAAGTGGGAAAGAAGTAATAAAGTTCATGGAACATTAACTTTTTGGTATTTATAAACTGTTTCACGATTCACGCTTACAATTAAAACAAAGTAGACTACATGGAATGAATAATGATTAACATAGTTAGCCCAGAAATGCGTCGCTCCCCCAGTTTCAATGCCTCGTGTCCCCCAGTGGGTTCTATGATAAAATAACGCAGGCCTCTTAAGTTATTCATCTCGTCGCAGTTTCCGACGCCGACGCCGACGCCGACGGTTTCACCCGAGGCGCCGTCATGACCCATGTGAACGTCCACTTAAACCTGCACAAAGACCCACAAAGAAAAGCAGGGAGAACGGATCTGGTTCCAAGAAATATGTTAATCGACTAAGTTTCTTCAAAGCTGAGTTCATTGTTAATTAGAACCAAATAGCGCCAGACTACGGTTTTTGTGGATAATTTCTATGAAATCTTCATTTTTAAATATAGTTTTGTGATATATCAAAGAATATTTCTTCTAAATTCGTATCATGGGAGGCTATTCCTGAAAGCTATCACGGTGACAATACTCACTTGTGATATATACGTGGCTCTATCACAATGCTATTGGCTGATTGAGTGTTTTCCACGCGGTCCGCCACAGCAATCAGCCAATAGCAAGTGATAACTACGTAGATATCACTTAAAGTGAGTATTTGTCAACTTTTAAAACCTGGTGTTTTTGAAAATACACGAAAATATAATCATTACATAAAAATCAGTTTGACATTTTTTTAGTGCAATATGAATTCGGTTATTCCGTAAGCATGATAGACTACGAAGTTTAGTAAGTAGATGCGGCAACTTTAGATAGATTTTTAAGTACCTTTGTCCTTTACCTATACAATCTATACGAATTGGTCATGGACGAGTGAAGTGTGTGAGTGAACGAGTGAACCGGCGATTGGCATTTGGAATTGGGCACCACTAGTTGCCAATGAACTACTCGTCTACGATGCAAGTATGAAAGTATCGGAAAGGTTGCTTGAGTACAACTTTATCTAGATTCTAGAGGCACAATTGATTGATGACATTCTACGACTTAGTGACGCGTGCTGGTTTTATTGACTTTGATGCAAAAACAAATTGCAGCGCATACAATTTATAGTTCTCTCATTAAAATAAAAGCAGAATCAAGACATGTCTGTGTAGTAAACAATACATTAGGCTCGTTTACAATAAAAACTGTTGAGATTTATAGCCTATAGGTCGGAGGATCCTCCAACCAACCAACAATCTAACTAATTTAATCCATTCTCATCTTGATTAAATCTGTTCACATGTCTTGTTTGACAGGCTGCGTAGATCTAAACGAGTGCGCTCGTTCATCTGGGCTGGGGGTGGGGGGGGGGGGGGGGGGGGGGGGGGGTATCACTGCCGGTTTGTATTGCCACATCATTACGTTTTATCATTTGTCCCGTGTTCAACATGGCAGGCGCGTACATTGTGTACTTTGTGTGTGCTACGTTTGGTTGAGAGCCCCCCTTCTCATCAACCCTCGCGCTCACGCTCAGCAACACATCGGCAGGCAGGCCAACTCATTATACCGCGGCAAACTCCCAATCCGCCAATTTATTGATCGTGTGTCGCGGAAAATTCATCGTCGAGTGCGATTTGTTTTGATTTGGTTACTCCTGTGAGAGCGTGGACATGTTTGGAATACGAATACTGTTGGCAAGTTTCGAGGGCTTTTGATCAATACACCTTTAGGGTTTATAACGCCACACATTGAATCTCCACGACCACTTGTAACTTATTTCGAGATAATACGTTCTGGGATTTAAAACTCGCGCTCGCGTGTGGAACGAAAAGGCGGCATTTCATTTTATATGGATGAATATATTGCGCGTTGTAGAAGGGTAAACAACTGGGAAGTTGACACCTCTAAAGTTTTAAGCTTCTTTAACTTTACAAGCAAGTATGGACCAAAAATACTCTTGTAATACCAAATAATTTGGATGAGTTGTACCAGCATTTCGCATATACGCGCATATCCAACAAATATGTTTTTTTTTTATAATATCAATGTACATAATTTTAAAGTACATACTATTATATGTTTAGATTTTGTTGAAAAGTCCAATAACAGAATCACATTCGTACTTTTATTGTCTGATAGTTCTACTGTGTGGCTGTTGAACATCTTTGATAAAGTGTGATTCAATTATTTGTCACCGACAATCATTCACATTTCACATGTATGCATGTATGTCAATATTATGGGGAATAGATTTGCTAAATGTAAAATGTTATTGGTGTTCTATGATATTTCTTAAGAAATGCTTTTATCTTGTTCTAACCAAATGCAACACATGTATAGTTTACTGTATACAAATATCGTGTTAAACTAGCATTAGTCTGCGAGCATTCCAGTGTTCTGGTGCATAAACAAAACAAGTAATGCATTTGGAGTGCTTTACACAAGTAAAGCAAACATTCAAAGATAACGTTTATGAAGAAAATAACGGCCAAATACATTATTTGGCACACACAAATTAGGTTAAAATTTTTTATTTGTGTTTAGTTATGTTCTCAGACTCGAATAAAATCGGGTGAAAAACGCCAAAAACCACAGCGAAAATCATGGGATCGTTTTGTAACACGTTGACATACCTGTTGTTCATTCTAGCTTGTATGATTTTATGGTGCACACGTACATAAGTTATTAAAATCATTTCGTATTTACCTCTTCATAAAAGTGATAAGTGCAAGATAAATGCATTATAATCTCAGTATGCGCAACAATCACAACTAGTTTGTACACAATTTGTTTGTTATACAATTTGAGTCTTCAGTCACCACAAACCACAAAGAAAATGAAAAATTGGTTCCGCATGGTTTTGTGATTATTTACCACGTTTCGTAGGCCTCACTTTCTATATATGAAATAATATCCGAAAAGCGGCCAAGGAAACGCAAGTTTTGCCGCACGGACTCGTAATCGATTCATGAGTAGGGACTGCAGTCGATTGCGTTGGGAGCGAGACGAGAAGTAACGAGATTTCCGCTGATGACCGCACTTGGAATATTGATGGCGTTCCCACCGATGAAGCAGATCCATCAAGTTTTGTTTGTCACACACGAACGGTTACACTCGTGATTAATTTATGAACAATTACTCAAACACGTCAATTAACATCGCTTTATAATGATGTCTGTTTGGACACGACGAAATGAGATCTCTGTTTCCGATGTCCACCGCGCGTTGAGTGCAGAGTGGGACGCGTCATTAGATGAAGACTTATGACTCTTGGTTTCCGTGCTTCGCGTGCTTCGCAAGCGTCTACAGTGAATAATGACAAGAGTCAAGACGCATCAAACTTCCCAGCCACAGCGATGCTCTCAGATGACACCGTCGTAGCTCAAAGCTTGCTTTACATATACAGACTTGGGAATAACAAGCTTGATTCAGTGGCTCACAACTTACACAAGAAACTTGCCAACTTTTAGAAGGCTAGGCCGGAACCAATGATAATATGAAAATCATTTCTCAACCTTATTTGACTTGATCTTTCTCTTTTCTTCTCAAACTTCTTTTTTGAGGCGGAATTTCCTTGAAAAATGTCTTCGGAGGGCAGTAGTTGTCCCATTCAACATTCAACTCTGGTACACTCCGTCAAGAAAGTGATCATATACAAATAGCGAACGCTTCATTTTCGCCTCCTGCCGCTAAATACGCAAATACGATTTGAATAAGTTCAAAATGAGGAATGACAACGTCACAAGAAGACGCGGTACTCGCGAAGCGGCCGCTATTTCACATCTAAAAGAAATATGAAACTATCTTGTATCAGCTCCGGAAATAATCGATGTGTGTCTATTGACGAGAGAACACGAGACCAGAAACTTGTCAGCGTGACTGTACTGTCGCCGACACAGCGGCTCTTATATATCACCTCCAGTGACCACCGGCTTGCTGAGGTCGACGCATTTTCTACCTCGCTTATCCCCAAATGCATCTTCTTCCACCCCATTTATATATTTTGGTCGTATTGATTTGACGCTGGTTATTTGTTAGGGGTTCCCTTACACCGACTGAATCTCAGTCTCGGCTGTTTGTCGCAGCTCTGACTTATCATTACGTGACGGAGGTGTCAACAAGTCCCTGGAAGAGCGATGCTCATGTGGCTGGCTGGCTCTCTCATACTCAAGCTTGTGTTTTAATTCAATTCAATGCAGGCAATTAGGAGCAGTATTGGGCGAGGGGGATAGGGTGTATCTATCTCGTTTACTAAGGGCCATGATTATGCAACTAATTATAAGTTTCTCTTGTCTTGGGGGTAAGAAAGCGCGTGGAAAATACCCCGACAGTGATTGGATGAAGAGATTTCTTCCAGGAATTCTCTTACACGTTTTGTAGCCAACGGAGGCCTTTTAAGTTGAGGGCGCGGTTGTGAAAATCAGCAATTACTCCCAGGGATGAAAATAGGCCTCTACCTTAACGTCTTCCCCCAAATACAGATTATAAAAAAGTAATAATAAAAATATATATTGTAAATAGTGTATTAGTGTCATTTTATCAAACCTTTTAGAATTTATTACATAACCGATATAGATAGCTCAGTGTGTACCACTTGGGCACTCGAGGCTGTAGCTCTGGAGATCGCCGGTTCGATACCTGCTACCGGCAATCCTGACTGAAGGTTTTACCCGAGGTTTTACTCAGTCACAAGGCGATTGCTGGGATTGAGTCATACTTACAGTCCTTGGACATTCCTTCCCAATAATAAAAATACTTAGTTATTCACCTGACGCCGAAGATGACAAGAAGGAAATCATACAAGAGAGACAAGAGAGAACTCAGAATCAGTTGCTCAGTTGCTCAGTTGCTCAGTTGCTCAGATGCTCAGTTGAGTTGCTGGAATTCACATAAGAAGATAATGAGATCATCGGTCGCGGGTTCAACAAGTTTTAATTGGATTGGGGCCCTTTGGATTTGCGTTACCCTACTGATTAGTTTTATAAGGTGGAGGGATTGATAGGTGTTCATTTCTGAAAGGGGGACGTAATATAATGAAGGTAGGGGAAAACAAATGTATTGAGGGGAAAACGTTGTCATGGTACTTGAAACACGTCAAGTTATTCTCATATTTGTACGTTGGGAACCCCTTTTAACTCATTTTATTTTCATTGCAAGTATTGAATAATACTGACATGGTGGGTTGTATTATCATACAGACTCTGTACTATCTGTATATTATCATACAGGGAGTCAGGGACTATACTATATATTGTTTATTATCATATAGGGACTATACTATATGTATATTATCATACAGGGACAATACTATCGGATTCGTGAAGGTGTGTCTCTCGCTTTATGAATAGGGATGCCATGTATATTGTACAATCTAAAATACAATTACACAACTTTATATAATTATATTCTTAAAAATAAGGGTTTTATTCATGGCATATTGTTACAAGGATATTATACAATGCTCAAACCGTGAATTAAGTAGCATCACATAAAGCTATGCAGCAGGTAAAGTACTCGAACAAATGTTTACAATTTTACAATTGAACTCATATTTTATAATTTCGAAACAACGCTCTACATTACGGTGGTTTACCTCTTGCACCATCATTTTGTGGTACGAAATTTCAAAATCGAGAGATAAACTGTACACACCTTTTTGAATCCAATCCGATAGAAATCATTGATAAAACTAAAAATACGTCGTTTAGGTTTAGAACTGTATTCCAGAGTCATAATCCCGTTCATGGCTCCACATAGGATATATAAATATTTCTCTTGGAAGGTTTACGAGCACGTGGTCTCTTCTTGGCTGACCGAGCGGGGGATAGGAAACATGTGCTGAGCATTAGTCCCACACCTAGGATTCAGGGGTCGCCGAGAAGTGGTTCAACCTTCTCCTCTTTCCAAGGAAGGGTGTGGATTCCAGCCACGACATGATATTTCGTCATGGTTCTTTCATATTTGATAATGGAGCCGACTGAGGGAGACAGGTTGCGCTCTCACGTGGTCTTCATGCATCCGTTGCCCGGGGCGACTCAATCGCGCGCATATCCGTCCGGTCGCCCCACGACAGCCTGGTGATCAGGTGGCGGTGATCAGCGACATGACAGCCTGGTGATCAGGTGGCGGTGATCAGTCACGTGAGAGCCTGGTGATCAGGTGGCGGTGATCAGCAGCACGACAGCCTGGTGATCAGGTGGCGGTGATCAGCAGCACGACAGCCTGGTGATCAGCAACACGACAGCCTGCTGATCAGGTGTGAGGTGATCAGCAACAAGTCAGCCTGGTGATCAACAACACAACAGCTTGGTGATCAGGTGTGCGATGATCCGCAACACGACAGCCTTGTGATCAGGTGGCGGTGATCAGCAACACGACAGCCTGGTAATCAGATGGCGGTGATCAGTCACGTGAGAGCCTGGTGATCAGGTGGCGGTGATCAGCAGCACGACAGCCTGGTGATCAGGTGGCGGTGATCAGCAGCACGACAGCCTGGTGATCAGCAACACGACAGCCTGCTGATCAGGTGTGAGGTGATCAGCAACAAGTCAGCCTGGTGATCAACAACACAACAGCTTGGTGATCAGGTGGCGGTGATCAGCAACACGACAGCCTGGTGATCAGGTGGCGGTGATCAGCAACAAGACAGCCTGGTGATCAAGCAACACGACCGCCTGGTGATCAGGTGGCGGTGATCAGCAGCACGACAGCCTGGTGATCAAGTGGCAGTGATCAGCAACAAGACAGCCTGGTGATCAGCAACACAACAGCCTGGTGATCAGGTGGCGGTGATCAGCAACACGACAGCCAGGTGATCAGGTGGCGGTGATCAGCAATACAACAGCCTGGTGATCAGGTGGCGGTGATCAGCAACACGACAGCCTGGTGATCAGGTGGCGGTGATCAGCAACACGACAGCCTGGTGATCAGGTGGCGGTGATTAGCAACACAACAGCCTGGTGATCAGGTGTGAGGTGATCAGCAACACGACAGCCTGGTGATCAGGTGGCGGTGATCAGCAACACGACAGCCTGGTGATCAGGTGGCGGTGATCAGCAGCACGACAGCCTGGTGATCAGGTGGCGGTGATCAGCAACACGACAGCCTGGTGATCAGGTGTGAGGTGATCAGCAACACGACAGCCTGGTGATCAGGTGGCGGTGATCAGCAACACGACAGCCTGGTGATCAGGTGGCGGTGATCAGCAATACAACAGCCTGGTGATCAGGTGTGAGGTGATCAGCAACACGACAGCCTGGTGATCAGGTGGCGGTGATCAGCAACACGACAGCCTGGTGATCAGGTGGCGGTGATCAGCAATACAACAGCCTGGTGATCAGGTGTGAGGTGATCAGCAACACGACAGCCTGGTGATCAGGTGGCGGTGATCAGCAACACGACAGCCTGGTGATCAGGTGGCGGTGATTAGCAACACGACAGCCTGGTGATCAGGTGGCGGTGATCAGCAACACGACAGCCTGGTGATCAGGTGGCGGTGATCAGCAACACGACAGCCTGGTGATCAGGTGGCGGTGATTAGCAACACAACAGCCTGGTGATCAGGTGTGAGGTGATCAGCAACACGACAGCCTGGTGATCAGGTGGCGGTGATCAGCAACACGACAGCCTGGTGATCAGGTGGCGGTGATCAGCCACGTGACAGCCGGGTGATCAGGTGGCGGTGATCAGCAACACGACAGTCTGGTGATCAGGTGGCGGTGATCAGCAACACGACAGCCTGGTGATCAGGTGGCGGTGATCAGCAGCACGACAGCCGGGTGATCAGGTGGCGGTGATCAGCAACACGACAGTCTGGTGATCAGGTGGCGGTGATCAGCAGCACGACAGCCTGGTGATCAGGTGGCGGTGATCAGCAGCATGACAGCCTGGTGATCAGGTGTGCGGTGATGAGCTATTCATCTGACTGGTGATCAACTGTTGCTATGGATTTGTTTTCTATATGAAAAATAACATGCATGAAACTGTTATCTTGGTAACAACGGGCGCCCTTAGGTTTAAGGGACGGCTATGAATTCTATAGTCACGCTCGACAGTCGATGTTGATGACCTGTAATGATTCCTGACTTCTGACTACGATCCAAATGATGTTATAATTTCAAGTAAGTTATACTATTGGTGGGAAGGAGTTGACAACCCTACTATATCGACTAAATGAAATATGTGAAGTCAGATCAGTTAATCTGTAAATTGTAAATTAAAGTTGAGATTATAGTGTTGCAAATTATGACACCAATATTATACGACAAGAAAAACGAGAAATTAAAATCGCGACTTTTTATTTCTTGGCATTTGCTAGCAAATACAGTGTTTCTAAAATACTATAATCTAAAAGCCATGATTCATAGTAGGATGTAAGAACATGTATCACATGGAAAGCTTTTATGAATTGTAGTTTTTTTAACAGAAGCTATATACTTTTTCTTTAAGCTTTCCGATTTATGTGTTCTCGAAAGGATATAAAAAGTCAAAGCCTTTGGACCGGCTTATCAAAGTAAGTTCCGATTCTCATTGTAATAAAATGTGCGTCGTTTTTAAATCCGGGTAATTCCGGTGATTGGCCAGCTGAAGGCCACGAGGCCACGAGGGACCGACTGGGCGTCGTGGCCGAGTAGACGTGAGATTGAAATGTGCTATAGACGCACTGCGCGCTGGGATTACACGCAGAGGGGGCAGAGGGGACGCGGGCTTAGCCCAAGGTTTTATTCTGTCGGAAAGACTTTCTCGGGTAGAGCCCCTATTTCATAAAACTGCACATTTGAATTCCCCTCGGAAAGCCTTTTAAGACTTAATCAATACAGACATCGCTGAAACATTTTCAAATTTGTTGTGGATATCAAAGTGGGCTCAAAACGCCAAGGCCAGAATAAAAATTAATAAAGTTTCCCCGAAATCCAATATAGGATTTATGATGAAATGTGATTTAAAGCGACTCCCGTACTGAACATGCAAATAGAATCGATAAAGCTTTTCCCGATTTTTGATTAACAATTTGAAAGTTTCGTAGGGGATACTTTTTCATAATTCAGCCAGTAATATCAGCCAGATATTCAGTGGGACTATAAAGTATGCAAATCTTTATCGGTGGGATTACAGCTCTCGACAGAACTCGTATTCGGGTTAGTGGAAGATATCTAATCGGGCGAGAATGCAAAGAGTTTATTAGGAAAGAGATCCCTCCAATCAAAACAACTTCTCCCTTCGTGGTTGACAACTCGGTCTGAACACTGACCCTGAGGGGTGGCCGCACTTCATCGGATGTGTTAAGGACATGATACACCCCAACCCCAGCCAGATCACGTACCACGTAGCACGTAGTGTACGTAATGTAATAATAGCCATCAGAACAACAGTGTTTTTCTAATTTCATGTTCTATTTTATCAAATTATTATTTTATTTGTAAATTTACATTTTTCGATTGACAAAATAAACGAAATTGCTTTCATAATTTATGAAAACACTTATAACTGCATTAAACAGATTAGCTTGTTTGACCAATGTTCCCCAGAGCGCTTTTGAAAGGTTTCATTTATACTACTCGTCGAACTGAACAAATTTGTTTATTCATAAATTAAAATTGAAAATGGATATCATGGTATTTGAGCGTTGAATTGCTTGTTAGCATTCATGTTAAATTAATATTAGTTAAAACACAAACATTCAAACGAGGATAACACAAAAAACAGGACTCGAGCAAAATTAACGAATTACAAATATAATTATTTAGAATTCAAATGGAATATAATATTAATTTGACGATAACCAGTTACCATATTGAGGATAGACGATCAGTTTAGGCGTTGGTTCGAGTTGTGTGAAACCAACGGACATGGTTTGAAATTTGAATACGTTCCTTTCGCACTTTCCATCTCGAATAGGTCATAGCAAACGAATATTTTGTATATCATCTTAGGTTCCAGGATAAAAATCACTTAATTGTATGAGAGTATGATAGTATTCCAGATAAAAGTGTTTCCCATCAAATGACCCATACACGGCTTGCCGAGAGCACAGCCGTTCTCCCGGACAGGATAGCGTAGGTCTAATTGATCATGTGCTACGCGCGTCGTTCATTTACCCGGGGGAGTTTGGAAAGCAGCATAGCAGCTCTGATGGCTTATTCGACCATAAATGTAGTTTGCCGTAATTCTGCGGCCATGCAGCGAAATACTCTCGTAATTGCATTACCGTAATGCAGATAGGTTCATTTGGCAATACCATCATCGTTGCAGGATTGCAGAACCAAATCTCGTTATTCGGCAGCCTAGGCTTCATACTGCGAAGAGGGGGGGGGGGAGGGGGTGGCCATCAGTGTGATTCCCGTTTATAACAACAGATGGGGCCTCTATAGCACTTTATTGGAATGACGTCATGTGCATGAAAGGCAAACGTGTTGAATTCCAAATTCAAATTGGATGACTTGTCTCTTGGGGGATATTTCACGGTCAGTAAACTATAGATAACGAATGATTGCTTTGGTGTTAATTGTGATCAAGCTGTGTTTGCATTGAATACTGACATTGTAATTCCTTCCTCGTTCGTCAAGTAATGAAACTGGAATTCGAGAATAATCACTATGGCGTTTTTAATTTCATTTGTCTAAATTTTGGACGGCGAATTTTCATCGGGAATAATTAAAATTAAAAATTGTTTTTATCTTCTTCTGAATTGTTGTAGTATCTAGAATTTATTGATGTATTGTCACATTGAGTGGTTGTATCAACGAATAAAAACACTCAGTTTGCTAGTCACACATTATACACTTGTACACTCATTTTTCTTTGTAGTGAAGATGAATAAATGACTATACTTATTTTATATGTGCTTTGGTATATAGCCTAATTGAAATACAAAGTTTCTGTATATGTTGTGATGTAACTGCTAGCTTACCTGTTTGTACCATGTGCAGAACCGTGTGGTAAAATAGTGTGGAGCCGCAATATCCTCCACATGCGTGCCCACGTATATGACTGGACTCAGCTTACGATTTTCTGTGAATAAATAGAAAGTCCAAATGGTGAATTTGAAAGTAGTCCTAATGAGGTAGGAAAAACAGAAATTAACTTGTCACAGAGAAACACAAAATTGCATGGATGGGAAAGATACTGACAAAACTTGGCTATGGCAGTAGACCTAGGTGTTATAAGATAGGGCGTGAGAGTGGGAGATCTTATATTTTATATAAAAATAACATACCTAACGACTTGAAACTCTATATCCTACGGATCTATCGGGTTACTTGGCTGAACGAACATCTTTCGCTGGCACTTTCATCTGATGCGTTGTGTAGCTGTAGAGTGCACTTTAATAAACAACTATGTAAATTCAGCACGTGGACATTCACATAATAATATGCTGAGCGGAAAAGTATAGTAAAACCCAATAGATATTTTGTGTATGTAAATCGTACAGCGGCCGGTTGACCCGTTCGCGACTCATAAATTGTTTTTTTTTAGTGGTTTTGGTTAAATTTTTGTTTGTTTGCCAATTGCGATAGCGGTTGAACGGACCTTCCGATCTTGTTGACATTTGAAACATCCACAAACCTCGATGTGGATAGAACGCCATTCGTTTTGTGGCAACATCGTTTATGAATGAACTGAATGACTGACGTTGGCGAGCGGGGCAACGACATCGCCGCCCCGCACCTCTCGTAGAACTATAACGCCTCGCACTCGGTCAAAGTCACGTGCTCGCTTATCAACGCGGCACACAGAGCGTTTCTGTTGCTATTGTAGCATGAGCGCCTGGTCCAAGGCAAAATACCCCTTAGAGACCAGCAATCCATTAGCTGGCTTTGGACCCACTACACTTATACAGGCTACAGCTGCTACTGCAGCTTGAACTGCGTGTGAATTGTGCGTGCGGTGATTACCAAGGGGACACCCTGGACTGTAGCCCCCCCCCTCCCCCGTTTAGCCGCTGTTTACCTCTTTACTATCACATATCACATTTGAAGACAGTAGGCACTCCATGGAATAAATTATAACACCTATTGCAGGACAGAACAAGGGATATATTGATTCAATATTTGGGCTCCGAAAGGTGTTATGGAAGTTTTAATAAGACGGATAATAATATAAATTTAAACTATGAATGACTTCCACGGCATATATTATATATAAATTAACTCAGGAAGTAGGAAATACCACCCCGAAGTGGAAACCTAATTCTGGATATTCAGCATGGGGAGCATCAAACATGAGTCAATCCACAAGACTAACGAGTCACAAAAAATGAAGTTGAGAAGTGAAAAAATTCTTTAAAAAAAGTAATTCATTTTTATTTATTTTTTCTACCTAAAATAAATTACATTTATGTACGTGCGCCGACACAAATTTTGCTCCCGCCTTCCGTTGAAGAATAAGTGAACGTTTTTATTTCATGTGCATCATATTCAGTTGTAAATCTCTACCACAAACGACTGCTTTCACAGTCAAATGAGGACGTCAATTTCAAAGAAGATTATCACTAGTACTACTATCAGTATATAGTTGGTAATGACAACTACATGAGAGCATTTGTGCTATAAAATAATAAATAATGTGTCACCTGCACATACTCTTGTATTCAAAACATATCAAAACAATGTGATATTACTAATTGTAATATTAACATTAAATAATAATACAAATTGTAATATTACTAATAATGGCAACAACAAAAACAACTACAATAATTACGTAATCCATCCATATCATCAACAAAATACAGGACCAACATAAGCCATTAAACAACCTGACTCATCCGATGAAATTAATTTACCAGCGAAGTCGGAGCTTCGGGTAAGTAGGCCCGGGGGAAAACACTGATGACACGAAAATGTGTAAATTTTCCGCAATGTGGCTTCGTGCGAATACTCCGGCCTTGACTAAGCTAAGCCCGCGGGCAGTTCGTTTCCATTAGCGATCTAATGATATTATTTATTTCGAGCTGTAGCAGGATGAGTGGTTTGGGATTATTCGATAATTTGATTACCAACCTCCACGTGACAGCCTATTTCCACCACCCCGAATATCACACTGCGTGGGTCCCCCCCTACGGACGTGCTATGGGCAATACAGTCCATCACACACACGCGAGTAACACGTTCTCGCATTTCGCGTTATTACTTTAGGGCATAAATCTGTCATACACAGGCCAACCTTCATATTAGTCTATATTGTACAGTCGAACAAGTTTTATCACCCTACTGCCAAGGAAACAAGGGGTCCAAAGAGGGCTGGGCTGGGATGGGAACTGTACAGTGTGTTTAGTTTTGTTTAGTTTAAATCCTAGTCAATCTCAATGATCACCTTATGGTAACCAGTCATTGCATCAAGCCCGCAGTATTGAACAAACGGGGACTTTTAATTCATGTGTAATCTTTGGCTATGCTGGTGATCGCTTTTCGCAGATGGACAGGGCAACACAAGTTTTACATTTATGACTTTTAGTGTATTTTATTTGTATCGCGAACACGGACTTAGCTAATCACGTTGATACAAACAAAAATCACGGACAAGGAAACAAAGGAATAAACAAATCCTTCACTCAACTTGACCGTGCATCTGGCTGGCCCTCAAGCGACTGTGAATTTCACCGAGTCTACATCATTTTCTCAGTATTCTGTAGGGAATTTGTTACCACAAGCTCCCGTACAAAAAGTATATATTATACCAGCTGTGTCATATATCAACTTTCAATATTTGTAACATAACACACATTACACATTTCATTGATATTTCTTGATTGGCTTTTACCAGATACGCAATTTTTGGTGTTGCGATTGGAAGTATTATGGTATATGGGATAATAATTGTGTATGCAATTGATTTTTTTATTATGACCCCACACAAAATCACAAGCATCCAATGTTCAATGAAAATCTACATTTTTGTTTATACGAGCCAAGGTTTGCGTCTGGAAACACAAGGGTTGTGGACTTAAGGATGTTTGGAGTGTGGACTGCAGACCCTCTCGAAAATCCTAAATGAATATTGGCGCCCTCCATGAATACGGAGTATACGGAACACATAGACTGACTATGTAAAACATATCAGTATTAATCAGACAAGGGGACACTTCAGACTTATCCAAGTGGACTGAACGGCCATTGTGTATTATTGAATAACGAGTTTGGCAATCAAGGCGCCATCGTGCTTTTATATTCAGATATTAATTCACCTCACACGATATTCGTGAAGGATATAAAAGTATGAGATTGAAATCGTGAGACATATTACGCTCTATTAATGTTGTAAAGACAATTCTAAATTGTTTCTCATTTATATAATTCATGCAATAACAATGTGTTTGTTACTTTTTATGAATGCTCTATTACTCAGTGGCAACGACAATAATAAAAAAAGTAATTTGAAAGGTTAGCGTGCGCGTGTGTGTGTGTTTTCCTGTAGTACAAACATGGATCCATTTTCTGCTGTCAAATATAATGGTTGGTTGAGAGGACTTCCATTGTAGGATTCTAAAACTGATGATTTGGACTCTGAAAAAAAAAAAACTGTCGTCGGGCATAAATAAAATGGTGCAGCAAAAACATAACGAGAAAGGTCTGCCACTGCAAACCGTCTACCATGTGAGCACTGCACAGTGATAAAGTTCGCAATAACTTTAATTATAATCCCAATGTTTCAGTTTTTACTTGAAAACATGTGTCGGTTGTTTTGTTGGCCAGTTTCAACAATACGTGAGTCGAGGGAACGTGACAACCCTGCAAGACAAAAATAACTTTTATTGGTGGCGAATTTTAGCGTCTCGACTCGACATGTGCGGTTGCATTATTCCATCACAACGTAACCACAGGGTTCACATTAAGGTAGTAGGTAATTATTTAGCGTTTGGAAGCTAGTACATTACATTATTTATTTATTTATTTATTTACAGAATTACAGAATACAATTGTAAACACGTATCATATAAGCACATCCCAATTGATACAATATGGCGACTACCACAGTTTAAACACATGACACATACTATAATAGCACATTATCTAGCGAGAAGATAGTTTTTCTTAAAAGTACTTACGTTTTAGAGTTTTTAATTAACATGGGGTGTTTCGTTGATCTAAAATTCTATTGGGCGTAAAGTTGACGCAGGAAACATCATTTCTCTTCTCCTGTTCAAGTAATCTTAACAAAAAGGAGGAATACATAATTGTTGAGAAAGTAAAGTAAAAATTCGAACCCACACACTGTGGTTCCACACGGCTCAGTCACTGCAAACGGCTAAATAACAGTAACCAACGAAATGTGATTACAATCCTAAATTACGAATTTCTCCATTAGCCAATGTTTATTTCATCCTGGGAACAACGTAACAAGTAATTAACTTATTTAAAATTTACCAATTTTCATCGCAAATTAATTTATAATGCCTATTCAAATTTGATTGATTTCTAAAACTAAACTGTAAATTTACCAACGACACACTAAATAGTAAATACATCCCATCATTTTTCAATGCATTTCCCAAGCATTGCACGCTTGGCTCTGGCAATTACCCAGCTCTCCCCGAGCCCAAGCAACGCTAGGGGATGGGATGGGATGGCTGATCCTGAATCAAAGGGCTTTGCATAATTTGGCTCTAGCCCGCTTGAGGGTGGTTACTGAGCACGTGTGGGTTAGAATGCACGCGCACGCGCACGCGCACGCTTGGCCACGTGTCAGAGCTTCAGGGCGCTCCCAGGCAGCACTGTCGCGGTTTTATCATCCCCCAAATGAAAACACAGCTTAATCTAGTTTCAATGTGGGTCAGAAGTGCCCAGTGACGTAATATTTCTCCCAGCCTTCCTCAGTCGTACACAAAATATCTATTTTAGAACGCTTATACATCTTTCACATACATATGTATATTTGCATATGTATTCGCGAGATAACATTGTAATACAAATTTTTCCTGATTAAGGATCGAACCCAGAATGATCCATTCCGGGGAAATTTTTATTACAATAGCTATCTCTGTCCCTCTCTATCTATCTATACACCAGCAGGATACATAAAACTGGATTAAGTCTTATAAAATATACATATATTTATTATTTATCACATGGCAACCACTTCAAATAGACAACCCAAATAAATTTACACGTTATACTTTAGATACAACAATTATATAACATGTAGATGTTAGTAATAACTTGTAACTATCATATCAATGTGACACGTAAACTTATAAATTATATAATGCCTTCAAGAGAAAATCAGCTCTAGTCTCGTTACTCTTGTTACTTATTGGGCGCACAATAAACACATTCACTTATATTGTGTGGATAACAGTCTTGTTTTGTAAACTAGGAAAACGCTCTGTTTGACGCGTTGATAAGCGAGCGCGTCCATATCTACGAACGTTCTGGCGAAAAGATCTCAAAGCTAATAAAAACAACAATTAACAACAATTCAAGAATGCGCATTACAAAATTATTTTTCTAATTTCCATAGCTATATTATACTTCCCGATATTGTTGAATGCAGTGCAATGTGCGTTGCTAAGAATTTTCGTTGTCATTCTGTCTAGTGTTTTCGCGGTGGTCCGCCACCGTTACTAACAGTGTTTGAGTGTAACTTTGTAACTTTTCGAACGATTTTGCCTCAAAACTATACACTTTCAATCCACATCGAGGCTTGTGGATGGTTCAAATTTCAAGTTGATCGGACTTTCCGCTCGACCGCTATCAACAGACATAAAAACAAAACAAAAAACAAACAGAATGAAGTGCCATAAGAGTCTAGTACAAAAAAAAACAGAACGAAGTGCCATAAGAGTCTCGTGGAGACGCTCGCTTCGCTCGCTTAATTAGTTGAAATGTTCCATTTCTCTCCCAAGCGCATTTCTCGAGCAAATACGATCCGTGACGTCACAGTGTTATAATAGCCACAGTAGGTTGATACTTGATCCCTCAGAGACGATTAATTTGACTGCAGGGGTTTCTACGCCCAAGTAGTATTCATTTTTCAACAGCAATAAGCCTTTGTTTGGTCGGGCAAAAACTTTGTGTTCATAACAACGTAGAGGTGTTTTGTGTAAAATAAAGTTTATCGCCAGCTGTTTGTTTAATCTTTTTGTATGTTCTTCTTCGTGCTATTGTACAGGCTTAGTATACTTGAATGAAACACTGAAATCAATGAAAGGTCCTAATAGAGTACTAGACCATTACAACAACACACACTACTTAAAATTTATTAAAAGTTATAACTAAAATTAAACGCTTTTCTTATATTTTGCTTTATTATTTAGTTCATTCGTTGCCACACTAATCGCTTTTAGTTTTCAATAACACGCACATCATACACAATGAAATAGAAACATTGAGCTGTGAAAATTAATATCAAAATTAATGTTTCCTTAATTTTCCAACTGCCGATACCTTCAATATTGCTATACTTTACTACTTTAACATGCAGTTTTTCAGTTCATTTTGTTTATGATTTTTTTCATTTACCGGTACGACGAGCGCATTTTGTATCGGTAACTGAAAATCATCTTTCATACAATACCACTAAAGATAGTCTAAAGATAATTATCTGAAAATACTTCATCTTATAGACATTCCCCCATACATTTACCACAGTAAAAATTGTTTATCAGCAGCACGTATTTTGGGGAAAGTATGTAGTAGGATAAAGTAGAAATATTGAAGGTACCAGCCGTTAAAAAATGAAAAACACAATAATTGTTGGTACTTTCACCGCTCAAGTTTTCAATTTTAAAGTTAAAAAAGGGGTATATGATGTGCGTATTAAAGAAAACTGAAACCCGTGATTGTGGTAGACGTTAGTCTATGAGTGTTGGTCTATGAGTGTTGGTCTATGAATGTTGATCTGTGAGCAAGAATTATGTGTTTCAATGAGTGAGCGGTTTGCTCGAATAGAAGAGAATTAGTACGTTACCCTGATGGGAAGGTATAGAAGGTTGAATTGGGGGGAGATCAGATCTGTTATTAGAAACCGAAAGCTACACCACCCTATAGATGGGGGTATTTTTACATGGGAGGGGTGAACAGTATAGGCTAGAGAGACTCATAACGTTGGATTCATGCTGGGCTTTTATCACGGCTAACGTTCTTGTGTGCAACATTGATTATAAATAATACACATGTTCGATGGATGTCACATAAAAAAGGGGTCACTATAGAAGATAGCAATGGGGGTGGGTCGGGACAAAGCCACCTTTCATGTCTAGCTTTTGCAAATTGTAATCATTGTTCAACAAGGCAGATGTGTGCTGAATAATTATGATTGAGAAGATTGATAGTTTCGTTGCTGAGTCACGTTTTCACTTAGACGTTAGATGAGCTGGGGGCCAAGTTTTGAGACCAGGCGACTCAAACCGAAAAGTGAGTTGAAACCGTTTACCTATGTCACGTTCGACTTGCAAGGAATGCACTTTGGTAGTCTTGGGGCCAGCCATTCGATTTCAAGTCACCAGTGACATAGAATCGTGAAGAGTGATTTAAATTTTTCGGTTTGAGACTCCGCCCCCACCTTGTTTCAAGTGGCCAATGACAAGCTGCGTCACAACGAGTGTAGACAGAGCTCACTGCCTTTTGAATGGGTTCACCACTAAACGTGAACAATCGTGGAGGAAGTGAGTCAACAACTGCTGTGTAAAAAGTAAGGTTATGTTTTGTAATCTTTGGCCACGCCATTGAGTACCCCAAGTCTTGTAAATAAACGAGAGATTCCAAGTTTCATAATACATGGTACATAACTAGGCTCGTTACTGTTCACTACCTACATCAATAGCCTATGGGAATGATAAAAACATTCAAAGATGTATTTATACATGTAGATAAAATATTTGTTGAGTTATCACAGATAATGCATTGTGGGGTTACATTTCATAAACATTTCACCTTATTGTTCACGGCCTAATATTATAATGTTAATGGACAAATGAAGCCTTGGGTTTCTATTGGTATAGGCCCTAGCCCAACAACATTAAGAGTAGGCCTAGGCCTATATGGAAAAGCGCTCTTTGAGCTAAATTCATTTTTTTTGGATATCTGACAACCAACCCCTTCTACCTTTATAAATGCAGATACCCCAAAAAGTGTAATTGTTGTACGCTCCATACACACACTGTTATGTATAGACGTAAAGCTGAGGGTGTAAGCAACGTTAATTGTACTAGCCTACACAATTAATTATTTAATAGTTGTAATGGAATTACTTAATTACCTTGCGCTGAATGTCAATCGCTGTGCTGCGAGGAGGAGGCTGCATAAACTCAGACACTTCGTCAATTAAATCTAGTGTCATTTGCTTGTTTAGTCTAAAGTATTTAATAAACTTTTTATCAGATAAATTAGCGAATGGGTCAATGGCAGTGCGGAAACGCTCTTGTAAATTAACTGCTGCTATTTCAGCTTCTTCAAGGTCCGCTAATGCATTTATAATTATTACGCCGTCCATGCTGTTTGGGTAACGAACGAACTCACACTAAAATACCTCGTGGTTTGAAACGAAAACAATAGTTCGTTTCGAGTCGAAACTCGAGTCGAGTCGAAACGTGGGTTTGTCCCCAAAACTACCGATTTGGTGATTTCGAGCGGCTGGTGGGAAAAACCCGGCACGGAACGAAAGTGAGATGAAACGAGTGGTCTCAAAACTTGGCCCCCTGGGCTTGAACCGTATTCTGCCGTTTTAACGCTAGAGTGTATGAAGGGTTGTGTTGATTGCCACTAATCTTGTTGGTTATTGATTGTAACACAATACTTGAACATCTTGGTATAAGAATGTATACAGTGTGAAGCTTTCGATTCTGTCAGTCATAATCTTATTATTTACAAGCTTAGATATTTTGGCATATATGGCTCCGTAATTATTTAATATCAAATTACCTAACTGGGCGTAAGCTGTCAATTGTGATTAATGTTGTAAGTTCCCTTCCTCGTTAGGTAAATTTCCAAGGTTCTTTTTTAGGGCCATCGCTGTTCAACATATTTGTTAAGTATTAGTATTGTCTTCATGTGTCATATAGGCCTTCGCCGATTACGTCAATCTCTTTTTTCCAGTTATCTTTACGTCCTTTCGAGATTCATGTCACTGGAGTGCTGCTGTTTGTACCTTGGTTAGTAAAACCTTTTACAGCTAAGAGAAATCCGATATATTTTTAGGTGAGTTGACGATAGAGTTTTTAGTGTGAACAGTATTGGTGTCAACATCTGATATTTCGTTTAATGAACACATTAGTGCGATTCTGGTAAAATCCTAATTTAGCAATATTGTTTTTTTACTCATCGTAATCCCCCGCCGTACGTGGCTGCCCAACCATCATCTCGCCTATAAAATTTCATATTTGGTATACACAAAGAAGTATGATGCCTGGCTATGAATCTACCACGACGGCCAACTTGACAAAGTACAAACGTAACGTTGCATTTTAATTTCAAGCCAACCTTCAAGTCGTGAAATTGTATACGGACTGAGGGCATGATTCTATGGGGAAATAAATATGCAATTTAATCTAAAGTACGCTGGGTTCCTGTCGAGTATTCACAATAGTGATCCCGCAGGACGCTACGCACGGAAAAGAGGGCCCTATTAGCTAATGAAGTACCCTGCTAAGGACGTGGGCCCTCATTGAGTCTCGCTTATGAGGGGCGCGTCATAACCCCCTCCCCCCCCGCAGGGCTCAAGGCTTGACGACAAGAATACAATAAGTTTATGATAAGCATAGAAACATACGTTAAAAAGTTTCCCCAACGTAAGTATTCTTTCTTCTCTAGGTCCTATACTGGCGACGCCGTAAGAAGCGAGGTATCCCCTAAAATTCTAAGAAGAGATGGTCGCTCCACACGGTCTATTTCAACGGTATTCAACTCGAGATTGCCCAATAGCTGCATTGTTATTGTCCACTGTATTGACTGCACCAACCGTGAATGGAATGCGACCCCACCACGTCTGACAACATGCGAACGATATTATCACTACAATACCTGAGGCAGGAGAACGGGATGCAACTAGATTTAGGTTGGTAGTTGTCACGCGCGTCACTTCATTATTACATAATCCGTGACGACAACACCTTGCAAGTTAATGCGACGCGACTTTACAATTGAAACAGGTCCATTAAAGATCATTTTCCACCTTCGGTTGGTTACCTGGAACAGAGGGCGTGACTAATGCCAATAAGGCTTGTGCACTCTACTAAGCGGAAGACTAAATGTACGAATGTGTGCAAGGAACTCCAGGAATTGTTGATTGTCTTAGAATCAGCGTGCACGAATGGGGCAGTAGATACTGTGGTCGGTATGCGACTATACTTACGTTGTGGCTAGTATAGTCACATTCAGAATGCTAATACTAACAACCATGGCGGACACCGATTCAAGGTGTGTAAGGTCGATTATCACCATTAGCAAAATCATGGTTGAAGCGGTCGACAGGTTTTTAGTGGTACGAAACAAATTGTGGATAAAAGTCAGTTCTCTAGCTCTCTCTACTGTAGAGGGGCGTTCCACAGCAACTTTGTGGATGCTGACGATAATATAGACGAGTGAAGAATTTGCCAACCAAATGCCAGTATTGAAAAACTCCTCGCCGATTGGCTCCTATACACTCATCTATGACTTGAGCATTCACAAGGTTGCTGTGGAACCACTCTACGCCTCCTATACTAGGAAAACGCTCTGTTTGACGCGTTGATAAGCGAGCGCGTCCATATCTACGAACGTTCTGGCGAAAAGATCTCAAAGCTAATAAAAACAACAATTAACAACAATTCAAGAATGTGCATTTCAAAATTTTTTCTAATTTCAATAGCTATTATACTTCCCGATATTGTTGAATGCAGTGCAATCTGCGTTGCTAAGAATTTTCGTTGTCATTTTTATAGTAGTGTTTTCGCGGCGGTCCGCCACCGTTACTAACAGTTATTGAGTGTAACTTTGTAACTTTTCGAACGATTTTATCTCAAAACTATACACCTTCAATCCACATCGAGGCTTGTGGATGGTCCAAATTTCAAGTTGATCGGACTTTCCGTTCGACCGCTATCGACAGACATGAAAACAAAACAAAAAACAAACAGAATGAAGTGCCATAAGAGTCTCGTGGAGACGCTCGCTTCGCTCGCTTAAAAAAGAAAGCACATGCGTCGTTGGGGAGTTATAGTCACCCATGTTATCAGTTTTCAAACTGGGGACTCTAGCGCGACTTACTATTAAACTTCTTCAGATTTACTCGAAGGGGAATAAGACTGACATGATGTATTCAAAATATATTCCCCCTAATTCCAAATTCGAGTGGCCAAAAATCGAAGCCTTTCCGCTTAGTCGCAAATCAGATGCTGCGTTGTTACTTGACACCAGAGGTTCTAGTTTCGCGTGAATGCGTGGAGGCGAATTTGTGATTTTTGTTCATATTATTCTAAATGCGTGCTAGAAAATCTATTCACCATCTCTTGGTTTTATGAGCAGAGTAACATATCAAAAACGTATAACGGTTCAGAGTTGCGCGCAAACAAGACTGCAACAAATAAATAAAAAAATCACATTAAGAGTCTATACCCACTCAGTAACGAAACTGATTTGCAGTGGGGGACTTTAATTTAAAGCGACTAAACCAACCCTTAATATGTAGCATAATAAGTAATAATATGATAGAATATAAAATAAAAGATACTACTCTAACCCTAGTGATAAGTAACATATTGTATAGTCTGATGCTATAGTGCCTAGATCGAACCTACAGGGGGTGGGGCACTGAAGCCACTAAACGAATCGACCACCTCCCATCAAACCCAGACCCGACGATGCAGCTGGGTGTGCGGTGTTCTGGGGGGGGGGGGGGGGGGGAGGGGGCACGTGGTCCCCCGGTAGAATGACCACAACACACAGTTAAACGCAATCACCTATGTTAATTAAATATGCGTCCTGAAATTCCGACAATTTATGTTTCCCACGTTTGTAATGCTGCATCCCCAAAGTGAAAGCAACACTGTGGGCCTATGTACCATCTTACTTTGTTTTGGTTTGGCAACATTGTAGGCCTATGTACCATCTTGCTTTGTTTTGATTTAGCAACACTGTGGGCCTATGTATCCTCTTGCTTTGGTTTGGTTCCAATTGGCACTATACTCATTAATTTTTCATATTAATCTTTTTTCAGTTGAGTAGACACTATATTTATATAAATTTAATAACGAAAATCGGTTTTTTGATGATTAGCATTGAAAACACATATTTTAGCTGAAATCTCAGCTTTTATGACTTTATGTAGGCTTCATACATAGGTCTATGGCAATAAATATATAGGCCTCATCATTTCGATATATAATGCGTTGGTGATCTGTTCTTTGATTAGTTTTTGATTCTCTTTTGTAATGCAATGAAATCAAATACCAATTTAATTTCTTCAAAGAATTTAGTAAAATTATTCCGCTCAACAAACCTTCTCTTAAAACGCTTACAAAAACTGTTTCCCTGCGGCGCTGTTAGGTTGGCTCCCCGAGCGAGGATATAGGGCGATCCATAGCTTCAAAAGAAGGCGTGACCGCCAGAGCGCTCCACCGTCGACAAAAGGTATTGCCTTGACGCTTGACTGTTCGAACGCCTACAGTATCTGCACTATTTTGTTTTAATCATCATGGGGTTTAATTGTGTGTTCCTCAGTGTAACACAAAATGGATCAGAGGGAAAAAAGAAATCAAGTTACATTCTTTTCCTAAAAACATAAGTTTAAATACAGCATGGAGAATAAAAATAAGAAGTGGCAATTAGTACCGACGAGCCATTCGCGAGTTTGCAGTTTGCACTTCACAGAAGAGGATTACATTACAACTTCATTCATTTCAACACATATATAATGATTAATGTCAAGACAGCCAATGATTTCCAACAATAATCATGATCATCGATGTAGGCTCCAGCATGAACAAGTCTTGATTGTAAGATGGGTACTGAGCACTGGTTGTTTATAAGTAGGTTACACAGCTCATCTGTTCTGTCCGTGTCTGTATTTGTTTTCGTTGCAACGGTCAACCCCAACTACTTCCAAACATCGTCCTGGCTTAGGTTTGTGCCATGTTTGTAATAGACTCGTGCATGCCCTATTTTCAATAACATCTCCAGTTATAGAAAAATGTTCAACACTTGCCAGAGCTGCTATATGTTTGCAAGCCGCTGACATACCGGTTCCTGCAGGACACATACAAGCAGCCTGCAATATTTCTTCGG
Source organism: Isoperla grammatica (assembly GCA_945910005.1). Classification (NCBI taxonomy): domain Eukaryota; kingdom Metazoa; phylum Arthropoda; class Insecta; order Plecoptera; family Perlodidae; genus Isoperla; species Isoperla grammatica. Next base: position 39,805,684 of record OX246738.1, on the reverse strand, counting down.
TGTTGACGTGCAATTTTACTGTATACTCTTCCTTTTTCTTTGTTTGCGCGGCACACACTGATACAAAATATTAATTGTGGGGGTTTACCTTTTACTGAGCTCACGAATTTATTTAGAAAAAGTGAACGCCCCTTTTTAAGACCGGCACCTGCACTTCTTTGTCAAACCAGGTATGAATAAACAGAATGTTGACAAAATTAAAATGTTTTTTGTCGAATATATTAGAGGCTTAAAACAAAGCTCGTCGGGGAACCTGTCGTTAGACCTGGTTGGAACAACTTGAACTTCGACCAACAATCTGTCAAGATTTTCACGGTTCCACACTTGTAGCCTGAAATGGAGTTTAAATAAATTTGTTTAACGTCTATTGCAAACTGTTGTAAACAATACTGTATTCCCCCAAATTAGTAAGTTGTATAACACAGGCCTTGCCGCTAGGCCTTCAAACACGGCCATATAGTTTTCCTATCTATTCTTGTAAAAATATGTAAATGATTACTTTTCTACGAGAACTTCCTTCGTCCCAGAGGTTTTAGCTCCTAGTTTTTTTAGTTCTTCTTTCAGCTGAACTACCGTACACTTCTTATAATCCATTTTTAAGACAATAATAACGACTCCTTACGGCAGGTACTACGCAGCCATGACCCGTGCGTGAAGGGTGATACCTTTTCTCGGCGGCGCTGCACTCTAGCGGCAGAAAGTTTGAACAGTGCCCTATAGTTCCCTGACTATACTCATCTTGTGATAAGACACCGGTACTCACCGAAACATATTCCAGGCTACAACATATTGTGTAAACTATCCTTTGTATCTCCGAATGTCTTCTTGTTTGTGTGCGTGTGGGTGCGTGTTGATGGCATCCAATCCGCATACGTGTGCGTTTTGACACGATTTCGAGAATTCCAAGAGTTCACTGTATTATCTACCTCATCAATTCAATTACATTAACTCACAGGAAGTCCCATTCAACCGAAGCACAGGTTTACCTGGTTTACGCCAGCTTGAACTTATAACGAACCGAGGATTTAGAGTGAAAATAAAATTATCTCATATTTGTTACGAAGTGGTGCATGTAATTGTAATGTTTATAGAGACGTAAAGCAACAAGGATATCTTGTGATATTATTATATTTGACCAAAAATGGAAGTATCACTTCAAAACCTGGCGAATAATATAAAATTGTTAAAAAAAATCTGTACTCCAGCGCACACATGTTTTTTTTATCACCGCTTAACAGCAATTTACTCAATATGGTTCAGTTAACGAGCAACGATTTTAATTTGATATTAAATCATCCGGAAGTTTTTAATTTAAAAACGAAAAAGTAATTTAGTTGAGAGTATCCACAACATGAAACAAACCAATTTATCTTCATTTGGTATATTTTTTTAATAAAAGCGTAATAAAAACTTGGGCTTTTATCGAGTAACTGTGTTGTGCAGACTGCATGCATTGAGTGGCCAGAGGGTACAGAAAACATATAGATATTATTGTTCATGTGTTGATGTATTAGGCGTGCATTGTGATCACGACCATGCGTACTGGATGAATAGCTCGTTCCCCACCCCACTGACCCGACCATCCCGGTCCCACAGCCAACCTTCGTGAAACCAAGCCGCAAAAATGTCCAATATGCAAAGCGAATTGAGCTCATATCATAAAAGAGGTTTCCCGTTCAATTATCTCTATGTGCTTGATGCAAATACCATGCTAGCTACCCCCCTCACGCCCTCACCCCCCAAACCACCCTTTGATGAATCCTCCTAAATTAGAGCGCAGAATGTAGTTAATTAACTGACTCACAACTGCGTCGGTTGACTGCGCGTGAGAGCTGCGCCTGTGACATTTCCACGCCTGCAAGAAACGTTTCCCTGATTATTCATTGAGTTTATTTATTGCAGAAGGTGAACATGGTATTCAAGTAACCTGGAAGGGCTGCTTACCACTGTGGATTCCCCCCCCCCCCCCCTCATATGGCATCAAGGCGGTTGTATTAGATAAAGACGGTCAACTATAATGATTTGTATTGTTGAAATAACACTGACTGGGAGTAATCATATATGCATACAATAATGCACCTAATTATTCTCGAGCAGATTTATTTGGAAGATAAATTGTGGCTTTGAAACTACGAATTTGTTTTTTGATATTATTAATGGTGCATCGAAAACATTTTTCCATTATCAATACAATCAACCATATTTGATTTCTCTTGATACTAAAAAAAAACATTTCTAAGGTAGATTTAAAAGTCTAAAAATGAATTTTCGTAGTTGGTTAAAACTAAAAAAAAACAACGTATAATCCCAAAAAGTGCATCCACATACATATTATGACTGTGGTCTCAGTTGTTGAATTGATTGTTTGGTATTTAACAATGCATTCGACAACTAGGTTATGACGTCGGGTGGTAATTGGAGGAAAGGGACAACCGGACAAGTACAATGACGAGTTGGAAAACTGACATTTTAAGGAGTTGAAGGGAGGACAGGGAAAGGGAGAACCACATTTTCTCACCTCTAACAATCGGCAGAGGTGTCCTGTTCAACATTGTACCCAGGACCAGTCGGGTTACGCAGTGACTATAGCTATGTAACTAATACCGTAGCTTTAAGGTGAATCTACCCCCAATTTATTTTATTTTTTTAAATATGCATAAAGACAACATATGGGCTAGTATATGAAAAACGCTCATTTGAGAATATCAAAACTAATTTTCAAGCCCATTTTGGAGGAGCCGTATGGTATTTACAACGGGTTTTATGAAAAATACGGCTAACAACTACGTTTAAACCACATACGCGTTTGGTATGCGATTTTTTGTTTACACCTTACCCTCACTATTGGCTATGAGGATTTAGTGTTTTGAAATAAGTGTTTTCAATATTTGGTTTTCTACGATTTATTTTGTTCTCCGGTACGGAAATTGTATTTGTACCGGCGAGCAAAATAAATCGTAGTAAACCAAATATTGAAAACACTTATTTCAAAACACTAAATCCTCATAGCCAATAGTGAGGGTAAGGTGTAAACAAAAAATCGCATACCAAACGCGTATGTGGTTTAAACGTAGTTGTTAGCCGTATTTTTCATAAAACCCGTTGTAAATACCATACGGCTCCTCCAAAATGGGCTTGAAAATTAGTTTTGATCTTCTCAAATGAGCGTCTTTAATATACTAACTCCATATATGTGTTCTTTATGCATATTTAAAAAAAAATAATATGGGGGTAGATTCACCTTAATGTATTAACAATTCAAGTAAATATCAATTCAAAGTCATTGTACTAAACATTTATAATAATGTTTCAAATTAATTGGCGAAAAAAAATGTTTGTACTTATTATTGCTGACATATTTTGTGTAGCCTAATGCTGCATAAACATGATCATCATATTTTTGGTGAGCTCTTCTTCAATTTTATCCGTCAATCAACTGTGAAATTATGAAAACGTGAATGCTGAAAACGATAGCTATACTGCCTAAGTTTGTACGGAGTAAACAATGTACCAGTGCAAAATGTAAACCCCTGGCAATTAGTACGTTTGACTAAATTATATATCTAACACACGATTAAACAGCTCTCTTAATTTCCATACAAAACGGTCCAAGTTAATACTTTCTGTGTTCACTCCACCTACATCTACGACATAAAGTGTCGTCATCCTGTATTTTCAAAGTTGTAAAGTAATGCGCCAAGTTGAAAATATTGCTTTTTTACTAGTTAACTTGTCTCCTTTAATTCTAAACTCAAAGTTTTAACAGTTTTCCTTAAGAAGACTCTTCACATATTTTTTATAAAAGTCTGACAAGAGAGTAACAAGAAAAGCGAGGGACCGGCAGCTTTGTGGTATTTTGCCACTCTATGTAACAAGAATGAGACAGAAAATCGTCGACTCAAAAACGCCAGGTGGCCATCATGGGAAATATGAGAAAATTTTAATGAGTGACTTTGTGTGAATAGGTACATAAATGTCAACACAAAAAATCATCTTCCTTATATAAACGAAGCTTTGGTGCCCATTTGGTTAACAGTGGCCAACCAACTTACATAAAGTATAAGGGATAAACTACAGTTTCGTTGCAAATGTAGTCTAGAGGTAAGATTAATTTAAGCCTTCTGTCTGCCTTCTATCTGGCATCATCTCATGGGCTTGCTTCCATTTTCCTGAAGCAGGGTTTTCATTTCCGCTGAACTGACAAAATAAGGAAAATACTACAGCTATAGAAAGAGTAGCTGAAGTTCTATTCAAAGAAAGTTTTTGATGACAAGTTTTATGTTGAAAGGTAGAAAAGAAAATTAATTAGGAAAAGTCGAAACAATGTATTTCCATATCTGACTGTATTGTGTAAATAAATAAGGCACATTTACGATTTAATACTCAAGGCGCAAATACTCCGACACATTTCGCACTAAAAATGTGCAAACGTGTACAAACGTTTCATAGGAAGCGGGGCGCAGAAGCGCTCCCAAACAGAATTTCTCCCAACTGGAACAACTCCCATTTGGAATACCTCCCATACGGAACCAATACCACATTTTCCAGTTCCGAAGACTGCCTAGCATTGCACTGTTCCGTTTGTGAGCAATACCATACACAAACTCTGTGCGCGCACCGTTCACTATAGCCCATTATGAAATTCACTGAAACAATAAGCAGTAAGATTATACTAATAACCACACACAAGGGCTTGTTTACAACAATATACTAATACGCAAAGGCCCAACTCATAATAGGATTAGACTGGTATTGTTTTACGAATACATGAATGGGATTGAGGGGGGGGGGGGGGCAGCCAGTGATGCTCGTGGGTATGTTGTGGGATCAAATACTCGGCCACAGAGATTAGAGGATGCACTCAAACTGTTGGATAACTTAACAACTTGTCCATAAAATTCATATTCACAGTTGATCGAGCAGAATACCCATTATTATGCCTGCCTGAATGGGGGATGGGGGGCCCTCCCCCCCCCCTCCATTCACCGACAACAACCCCGCGCATTTACTTCCGGTCAATATTATGGTTGGTGATTCCACCTTGTTTGAAAAATTATTTTGTGTAGCGATTTTTTTTATTAATTTTTTTTAATGCGTTGTGGATGGAAAAAACGTGTACATCTCACAGTTTTGAAGCTTTGCTGGTTTTGTATTCATCCAGTTTACTCTGGCACGAGTTAAGCCCCACAACAGAGTTCGTTTTATGCGTATTGTTTTTTGTGAGGAAGTAAAAGGTTTTCGGTGAAGTGATTTTGTAATTTAGTGGCTTTGCGCGCGACTTCGTTCACGTTAAATTCGGTTTTATCAATGAGAGGGTTTATTTTTCATTGTTTTGAATATATTACCACTCATACTTTAGCAACGGACTCTATAACAGTATTCCAGTATTGAAGGGACTTACCATTGTTTTAAACACATAGGCACGTTGATATAGAATGCCACTATGAGACTCTAAAGATTAAGAACCACCAGCAATGCAAGTTCCGTTAAAATCGGTACAATATTTTTTAGAATATCTTTTACAAACACTCAAAACGCTCTTTGTATTTATTAGTGTAGAAGTATAAATATATAACTGTATTAACTTTTAAATGTTTTGGCGTTTAGCGCATTCATGGTAGGGGCTCATGTTAAATTACATGACTCCTTCAAAGAAGAGGAACAATGTGACTTGAACTTTGGTAACCTAGTTTGCCACGAATCTGAAAGGGACTGGCACCTGCATCATTATTTCTTTCTGCTCAAACCCAAGACTGATTAAATTGTAAATTAATTTCTAAACAAATAAAGTGCTAGGATTGCTTGAAAGGACTAGATAAAATATTATTTTCAGTGTTAGACCCAGCTCCTTTCCCATCACATATTTGTTACCCAAAACAACTAGATAATACATATTTATGTTTGAGACCCAGCCCCTCCACCAATCACCCAAAACAACTAGATAATACATATTTATGTAAGAGATCCGGCCCCTCCACTAATCACCCAAAACAACTAGATAATACATATTTATATTTGACACCCGGCCTCTCCACCAATCACCCAAAACAACTAGATAATACATATTTATGTAAGAGATCCGGCCCCTCCACTAATCACCCAAAACAACTAGATAATACATATTTATGTTTGACACCCGGCCTCTCCACCAATCACCCAAAACAACTAGATAATACATATTTATGTAAGAGATCCGGCCCCTCCACCAATCACCCAAAACAACTAGATAATACATATTTATGTAAGAGATCCGGCCCCTCCACTAATCACCCAAAACAACTGGATAATACATATTTATGTTTGACACCCGGCCCCTCCACCAATCACCCAAAACAACTAGATAATACATATTTATGTTTGACACCCGGCCTCTCCACCAATCACCCAAAACAACTAGATAATACATATTTATGTTTGAGACCCGGCCCCTCCACCAATCACCCAAAACAACTAGATAATACATATTTATGTTTGGACCCGGCCTCTCCACCAATCACCCAAAACAACTAGATAATACATATTTATGTTTGAGACCCGGCCCCTCCACCAATCACCCAAAACCACTAGATAATACATATTTATGTTTGAGGCCCGGCCCCTCCACCAATCACCCAAAACCACTAGATAATACATTTTTATGTTTGGACCCGGCCTCTCCACCAATCACCCAAAACAACTAGATAATACATATTTATGTTTGAGACCCGGCCCCTCCACCAATCACCCAAAACCACTAGATAATACATATTTATGTTTGAGGCCCGGCCCCTCCACCAATCACCCAAAAAAACTAGATAATACATATTTATGTTTGAGACCCGGCCCCTCCACCAATCACCCAAAACCACTAGATAATACATATTTATGTTTGAGGCCCGGCCCCTCCACCAATCACCTAAAACCACTAGATAATACATTTTTATGTTTGGACCCGGCCCCTCCACCAATCACCCAAAACAACTAGATAATACATATTTATGTTTAGACCCGGCCCCTCCACCAATCACCCAAAACAACTAGATAATACATATTTATGTTTGGACCCGGCCTCTCCACCAATCATGAACTATTTTCTCGAAATATCTAGACAATGGTAATTTTTTAACCCAGCCCCTCCACCAACCAAACATTAGAATTACTCGAAATATCTAGATAATAATATATATTTATGTTTTATACCCAGTTCCTCCATCATCTAATTAAGTGCTAGAATTGCTACTTCTACCAGTACAACAATTGTTTTGTTTTGTCCACTCATCTTTACATATTGTGACTCCACCTCTCTTTCTCATCTGATTCTTCATAGTAAAATATGTGTTTTAAGTTCTATTTACCGTTTTCTCATTCTATATGTAGATTTATGCAGTTTCATTTCGTAGAAAGATGATTACTTCGGTCAGTTTGGTTTATTAGACATCCCAGTTAATGTGCGTAAACACTATGTCAATAACGTGGTATTTCATTTATGATTGCATAGTTAATTAATTATTCCTTTCTAGTTTGTACTTGTTGCCGTAATTACGACTTCCTTTTTGGGGGTGCGGAAGAATTGGGTTAATTAGATGTTATGATAGCGGTTACAGAGGAATTCATACGATATTATTTTGATGCTGAACAAACAATCTTCATTAGGAAATTTATATTATGGAAAACTAAAACAAAGAACCCACAACCCTTCGAAACCGCATAAGACTTTAATCGCTTTTAATGTTTGATCTACATTTTATTTGATTCACTTACAATCATTTAACTTTTTCTCGCCTCAAAACCAGAGCGAAAACCACAAGGCAAGTCGAGCAATACGAATGAACACGAGGTAGAAACTATACTCTTCCAGTGTGCTTCCAGTCTCCAGTGCAGTCATTCTTATGCGGCAACAGCTGATAACTTTATTTATTGTAAGTCTTCGTTCACGCAAGACTCCGCACTCACATAAGGATGCGTTATGATAAATGAATTCACATCGATAATCGCATTTTTTCCCACAATATATCACGATATATCGTGATAATATCGTGAGCATATAATAATATCGCGATACGATATTATCGCGATAATAGCAAATAAATAGCGCATTGTGATTGTAGCCGATGGCCAAACAAACCGGTTTGTCGGCTGGTGAAGGACGGGATGGGTGGGGGGGGGGGGGGGGGGGGTTGAGGCAGCGGAGCAGTGAAACGTAGATTTGGATCTTGAAAGATGTCAAACAATGCAGACTTTTCGGAAGGAAGTCAATGAATGAGTGAAGGTAATCGAGGCCTAAAAATAGTCCTTCTTCCTTTAGCAAGCGGCTCATAAGTTGGGTGGATTGTTGACAGAAGTGAAATGATAATATGACAACAATAAAACTAAAAGACTCTACAGTGTTTGTGAGGCGCTCATTGGCGGGTGGGGAATTACACATTGACGACTACTGTGTTACCGCCAACATTGCGTGTGCGGGGGGGGGGGGGGAACAGCAGCATGCAAAGTTTGCCAAGGGATGCTCGGCTAACATCAATAGAATAATCAAATAACCGCCATGCGAAATTGTAAACTATGACGATACCATGAAGTATTAACAATTTATCATGATACTGGGTGCAAAATAATATCGTCATGAATATCCCGATACGACGGCGCATATCGTATCGTATCGATATACGATATTATCGATATTTATCGATATACGATTATCGTCCGCATCACTACATACAAGGATAGAAGTTTTGTCTCATAGTCGCACATTTCAATAAGGTCAGAATTATTGCGCTCTTGAAAGAAAAAATAGTTGATGAGTTAATGTATGGTATGCGACATAAATAAATCAAGAGTATAGGTGAGAACAAATGTACTGTAACACACAACTCTTTTGCGCTCGTATCTGATAGGGTTATTGATCGGTATATTTCTCATCAGAGAGTTTATTTATTTATTATTTATTGACAACAGGACTCAAGTCCCACAAGTGCAATATAATATACTTAAACAATAGGTCTAAAACTAAGCTAAATAAACTAATAACTAACAACTACTAAATAAACTAGCTTGCTAACTGAACTATACTATGTACTTACTATAACTAAACCTGTGATACAATATAGTGAATATGTAGAAGTGTGCGAGTGTGAGTATGTGTATGCGTGTGTACGTGTGTGTGTATCTAGGCATTTACATTAGATATCGCAAGTTGTATCGCTAATTTGTAATTTTCAACTGTGATATTGTGAATATCTATATCAATGTGTGTGTCATTGGTTAGTGTATTGTACAAATTTTGTATTCGGTTTAAACAAGAATATTTATGCATGTCTATACGGCTTCTAGGTACGTAAAATGTAGAGTTTTTCCTAGTGGATCTCGTGGGTACATGATAATTAATGTGTTCCAAGAGGTTGGTATCTGTAAAGTTATTGACAATTTTATAAAGAAATACTAGGTCAGTGAACTTGCGCCTATCACTTAACGTCACCAAGTTATTTTCTTCACACAATGATAAATAATTACGCCTATGGTATGTTACTCCCTTTTTGAAACAGATAAATTTTATGAAACACTGCTGAACGCGCTCCAGATTTGCGATGCTTGTCACATGGTGTGGATTGTATGGAGAAAGAAGTATAAGCCATGATGATGGGTTCTGCGATTCAGCCGAAACGTCAACGAGTCTTTGACAATTGTCAATATCCGAGCCAGCAGAATACTCGTAAAGAGCAGAAAGGAACACAAATATGGGTACTAAACTAACAACTGGCCAGTGGCGACGCTAGGATGTTGCATGAGGGGAGGCGGTTCAGGGGCGAGTATGCCAGTTGGGGGCGCAAACGCTATCGCAATCTGGACGTGTAGAATACACCCCCCCCCCCCCCCCCCCCCGACATCGTGTACCCTTGGATTTCGGATTGTTGTACTAAACTGGAAGCAAATGTGTTGTTATGCTCGCTCTGGTACTCAGCATCAAACCGCAGGACGACTTGTTGCAAATTGATGACATTGACGCCCAATGGATAATATTGTCAAATTTCGAAAGCGATTGTTGCAAACGTAAGACATGGAAGGTGCGCTCGCAACCTGTGCTTGATGCAGGATAAGAATGAATGAAGTCACGCAAAGTTAATAGTTAATACTTAATAGTCACCGAATAATTGAACCGAATGAGTGTCATGAAAATGTTTGTTGCGTTCTTCGTTATATCATCAGAACGCGGTCGGTTAGATTACTAGAATTGGGATTTTAATACAATAATTAGTCCCTATTTAGAGTATATCTTTACAGTATACAGTATACTCTTACAATGTAAATAAATAAAATATGTATCTGACAATTGAACACGGTTTTGAATGCATATCGATTGTCTAGTAGTAAATACTGGTTGGGGGGGCGACTGGGGGGGGGGGGCGAAGGCGATGCTCGGGGGGGCGACTGCACCCCCTCGCCTCCCCTTAGCGTCGCCCCTGCAACTGGCTAGTAATTATATCCACTTTCATGAAATCGCAAAATCTATGTCTGAATCGCCATGGAAATAGTTGACGCTTGAGAGTCTGAATCGCTTCATCAACGATTTGCGTGATCGAAATAATCATCCTCAGTGTAGACGATCACGACAATAAATGATTATGTAATTTACATCACGTCACGACTATAGTATATACCTTGCCTGTAGCTTTATAGCTTAGCATGGACGATCGTACGTTCTTCTTAAAAATACAACTTAAGTACGAGATTTTGTACACATAGTATTCAGATCCTCACAAATCGACTATACATATACTAAGTACGTCACGTCACTAAGTTCATAGTGTAGACTAGGTAGTAGTAGGGGCAAATGTGCATGGTCAACTCATGCATTTAAGCCGCATTGGTTTGAGAGTACTATAGCTTTATATTTTGTCGATCTCATTCTATTCAAAACGTTATTATTCGACATTAATATCAAACCATGTGTGCGTTGTTTTCAATTGTTAGTTACAGTCTGGCTCATGAACGGTACTTGAGTGTGGCTTACTGTAATAGTAGGTGGCGCTATGTACTGCCACATTACTAACACTAAATAATCTCTAATTTCTAATCACGTTTCATCGTGTTTTGTTAGCAAGTTTATCCAGTGTGTGGGCACACATGCACGCACGTGACTGGCGTGCGCGTGCCGGCTTGCAAGCGTGAGTGAGACACGCGCATGCGTGCGTGGTGCGTGGTGCGTGGTGCGTGGTGCGTGGTGCGGGCCGTGGGGCAACAAGTAGCGGTACACGCACATGACCTTTGTGCTGTACCCGTAGTGACCCCGCGCAGCACAAGTCAGAAGAGATTTGTCGAGAAACACAGGTTGGGAGAGAAGTGTTAGATGGTATAGAGTTAACCTTTTTGACCGACATAACCTTGAATTAATACGGTGTCCATCATAACTTTAATCCCTAAAACTTTCCTTCTCCGGCTCATATGTTGACATAGAGGTTCGCAAGAGATATGCTGCGTCGTAACGTCTTGTATCATTATTAAATTACCTAAGATGAAATTAATTAATTAATGTTTCTCAAAACAAAGTTATTTTTGTCGTTGTGACCGGTGTCCGCAAACGCAAAGAGATAATATACATTAATTATTATTTAATATTTTAAAGTATTAAATAACTATAACTTTAATTTATTTTTTCGTATATCCCTTTTATAACTAAATAATATTATGGTTATCGAATTAAAACACAATTACATGCGCATCGTTACGCGAGCTTTTATCAATGCATTGGCAATGTTGTTTGTCACATGTTTTAATACGCACAATTCCTGAAGAAAGAGATAGAGCAAGTGAGAGAGAGAGAGAGAGAGAGAGAGAGAGAGAGATAGATATATAGATAATGGTCTTTATTGAAGGCGGGATTAAGGCCAGCTAGGCCTTATCTTCCATCCAACCTTTCAACAAATAATACATTTTGATACAGGCAATAAACAATAGACAGTAGTACAATAATATTAATAATATAAGGATTAGTGTACGAACATTAAACTTACATATTATACTAAAATACAAACTCATAATGAAAAACAAAATTTTTTTATTGCAATTAAGGTTAACCATTCATTCGAAAACTGCATTATAGTTTAATTTAAAGTTATCATTGACATTAATAATAACGCAGTAATTATTTAATCAGTGTCTACGATCATTCATACATAGCAAATAACAAAACAAACAAACAAAGAGAGAGAGAGAGAGAGAGAGAGAGAGAGAGACTGACTGGCACTATAATAACACCATGCACGACACTGCTCTCACATGGAAAACCTCTGTACTCGCATCAATCAAGAAGACGATGACATTCGGAAGTTGTCCCAGATGGACTTTTAAGTGATATTGTCTCGTGTAACTGCCTTTGACAAACGCTATGGTCCAAATACCAGAGTAACCATTGTGAGGTATTTGTTATGCATGCAATTATTACCGTTTCAGTGCCCAATTCCCACAAATTAGTGATTGTTCGCTAAGTCTAGTTGTTTTATGGTGTATGCGCATTGGAACACTTGACTCAACTCCGTCGCAGAGAACAAACTCATATATCTGTAAGTTATGACTTGAATGTGTACAGAATAATACCTGTACCAAAAAATATTGAACTTGTGTGTTTATTAGCATGGCTACATAACTTTGCTAAGCAGAACGCATCAGTCACGGCGCATGAGTTATTTGCTCAGTGACAAATATGTTTTGTTGTTGTACCTAACAATCCTTTCAAACAATCTCATAACATTAATAAGCGAAAATGAACCGTTTAATCACTGCTGTAATGGGGTAATTTTCGTTTTACCCATTTGTCGTTAAAATGTTTTCGTACTATACATTTTGCAACCAACAAAATCTAAGAAATCAAATATATATATATAATTCTTTTTAAGTTTCAAATCAAATGATCATGATGAAGCCATCAACCCTGAATGCTAGTTTCAAACCCTAGAGGTGCAGCGTACGGGTCCGTCAGTTGCTAGCTATAGTAACAACAATGGCCACACATAGATTCAACGAATGTGCTTATGTGAATAACGCATTTACTTCACGAACAAATAGCATTTAGTGCATACTTCAAAGACAAGTATGGACGAACCCTCCGTTGAAGTTAGAACTAAATTGTGTAAACACCGAAACGGCAGTAATATAACAAAGCTCCCATAATCATTTCGAACGCTATTTGAAACACGTGTTAATATTTCTGTATTTACATTATGAACGGAACACGGTTCACACACACACATGACTCACTGGTTTAAAAGGATTCTCTCGAAATAATTTTAAATCAATATTGTTTTAGCGCAAGCAAGCGAAGGTTTCAGTTTGAATTAATTTACAATAAACGTTTCTCTATTGACAGAGCATTGAAACACGTAATAACGGGATAATACCCAAAACAGTTTTTTATTATTTTTTTTGTCAAAAATTGGTTTCATGAGTGTAAACTATTGAATTGTCTATGACATTGCCAAATTTAAAAGAATGAATGAAAGAAATATGAATAAAAGGTGCTTTACCGATAACTGTATATTATGTATACGTAAGGGTTAACTACCAGCACTATATTATATTATCTGGAATTGCCCAATATTTTGATAACACATAGGGTACCGTGTAATGCCGTACGTGTCTGTGATTATACTTCAATTTATTCAGTTGAACAATACTTCCGCGTTGAAATATTATTGAGAGTTCTGTTTCCCTGTTGGTTTGTTAGTTATTACTTATTAGTTATTACTATTAGTTAGTTAGTTAGTAATTTAGTTAGTTAGGTAGTAATTTAGTTAGTTAGTAATTTAGTTAGTTAGTTAGTTACTTACTTACTTAGTAATTTAGTAAGTTCGTTAGTTAGTTAGTGAGTTTGTTTAATTGTTATTTAGTTAGTTGGGCAGTTAGTCAGTTAGTAAGTGAGTGAGTGAGTGAGTGAGTGAGTTAAAGGAAGGACACACAAGGCTCACTTGTACGAGATTTCCTCTTTTGCCATTCAGTGCTATATTACAGAGTGTAATTATGTTTTATTGTTATGTATTTATGTGTTTATGTTAACTATATGTAACATGTAAATATATACACAAATGTTTAGCGTTCATGAACACCTCAGGGTAGACAACGAACAATAAAGCCGAACCAAGTAATCGTGCGTGTAATGTGTATAGTTTCCGCCATCAAACTGTTGTGTTTCTTGTAGTTGTAGGCGGTGGCCATCTATTGTACATACACGTGATGATGTGTTGGTCAGCAATGAATAAAACATGTTTGGGCTCAGCTGTTGGTTGGAACATGTCGGTACACGTCCGTCCGTCTGTCTGTCTGTCCGTCTGTCTGCCGGAACGTGTCGGAACACGTGCTCGAACACATATACTTTGTCCCACGTCAACAAGTGTAGCGTTGCTCAACGTTGACTTTGATATTCGTTATTCTTGGTATGCAATATGCTCATTTGTTTGTCTGCAACAATGACTTGGTGTACGGAATAATGCCCGCTATGTATTGGAATTGTAATACCTAACGTATACGGCAATATGGCCGCCAACAACGTACGTGACGTCATGTGAATGAACAATTGACAGCTAAACTCCTCATAATAGTTCATTTCTTGTCACCAGAATGCATCTAGTCTATTTTGACTGGTCAATAGACACCGAACAACATAGCCTAACCCATATTATGCAAATTATGTTCATAAAACGACAAAACTTTTATCAAAATCAATAAAAATATTTGGCAACTCTGCATTGCTCGAGTGCTCAGCTATACGTTCAAGACTGCAAAAATATGTGTGTGGGAGCTGTTCCGTGTGGGAGTTGTTCCGTGTGGGAGTGGTTCCGTGTGGGAGCTGTTCCGTGTGGGAGTTGCTCCGTGTGGGAGCTGTTCCGTGTGGGAGTTGTTCCGTGTGGGAGTAATTCCGTGTGGGAGTAATTCCGTGTGGGAGTTGTTCCGTGTGGGAGTTGCTCCGTGTGGGAGCTTTTCCGTGTGGGAGTTGTTCCGTGTGGGAGCTGTTCCGTGTGGGAGTGGTTCCGTGTGTGAGTTGTTCCGTGTGGGAGTTGCTCCGTGTGGGAGCTGTTCCGTGTGGGAGTTGTTCCGTGTGGGAGTAATTCCGTGTGGGAGTAATTCCGTGTGGGAGTTGTTCCGTGTGGGAGTTGCTCCGTGTGGGAGCTTTTCCGTGTGGGAGTTGTTCCGTGTGGGAGCTGTTCCGTGTGGAAGTTGTTCCGTGTGGGAGTTGTTCCGTGTGAAAGTTGTTCCGTGTGGGAGCTGTTCCGTGTGGGAGTTGTTCCGTGTGGGAGCTGTTCCGCGCGTCCCTACAATAGGCAACACGCGTACGATTTTTTTTGTTAATCCAAACACTTAGTTTAATAGTATCAGATATAAAAAGTATACTAATGCAAGTCCCAAGTAAAAAATTTTTTTTTAATCGCATTTATTGAAGTTTAAACTCGGGGATCTGAAACGCGTACAGGTGGCTGTGACGCAATGATTCTGTAGTCGTGGCGTAACAGACCAATCGCTGGGGCGGTGAGCGTACTCAGTACAAAACCATGACGTCAAATCCACTCGACATGGCGGCGGCTCGTTTTTCGCGCCCTTTTATTTATCGTTACTAAACCAATTATTTTGAGGCATAGACTGATCCGTTTTTAAAATTCAAAGACACAAAATAATTAAATGAGAGACAAGGTTTTTAAAAATTGGTTAAAATTTTCATACGCGTAGCTCTTCCGGTGACGCGCCATGGACCCCTGCACTAAGTTCGGCGCCCCCCAACACAGCAGTGACATTTACCACTCTCGAGGGCTGAACCATGACCATGCAGTCAAGTTAGATGTCGCGGACTATAGGCAGAAGAAAATTAATTTGTCTCACAAAGCGACCATGTGAATAATTAGAGTAGGAAAAGCAACCACCGAATCGAGTGGCCAGCGTTGTGTATCTTTCGTTTTTCAATTGAGCACTTATTGGACCTCACTAGATCTCCCAGTGGGGAACGGGGGCAACGACAAATCCAACCGGCTACTATCAATTAAAAACAAAACAAAATTTAAATAAATTTAAAACTCATGCAAATATAGTCTTGGTTTTACATTGTACGTCACGTCAGTAAGAAAAGCGGATTTAACTCACAAGAGTGCATCTCGCACTCACGGAATAACTTGAACCGTGATTAACTTCACTAGAGTTACCAACATTGCACTTCCTTGCGCCATCCATCCATTCACGGGCCACGACAACTTAGTGGCTTGACTGATGGAGTATTGGTTTCGTCTTCATGCTCACACCTAAGCTCCACATCGTAATGTGACGTAAGACAGTTTGATCGCATTCGCATATAGCTAAAAACTGAAATAAATAAATATGTATCACTTATAACTAAGAAAACTGATTTTCGGTGCACTAGTAATTAATATTGACGATAATATAATGAATAATAATATGATGATTTGATACTGGCTGTAGTTCACTAGACATCATGACTTAAATAATTAAATTAATTGATTGATAACATTGACAGACTGTTGGTCATTGACTAGTAACGAAAAATCGGTTGTCAACTAATTGTATGGATATACCAGCAGGTATCTAGGTGCCGCAATAACCGTCATTAAAACGCACGTAAAAGTTGAAGTCTAACCATAGCGTTGTAAACTGTCCACTCGATTTTAATTCAGATCCACTAATGTAAACAAAAGAATATTTTTTGTTTCCGTTCTGCAACGAGTGTGTCTGCGATTTGCTGAGCTAAATGTTGTTTGAGCCGATAAACTTGTGCAGCACGGCAGTCACGGGCTGGCGCCGTTATTTATGACGGTTAGTCAAGGGGTAATTAATAATTATAACATGTTTGTTAAACTCCGGAAAGGTTAATTGTTTTATAATGATCAAAGGTTAACGTGAAGCGTTTTTAACTCGCGCCAAAATGGTACAGCCAGAACTAAAAAAAAAAAAAAACAGCCCGCAAAGAAAAAACAAACATATACAAGTTATTCAGAGGGGACAGGTGATGATGTTCTGAAAGGTGCTGGATACGATTTAAATAATTATTGGTTCTAGTTTTCAACAACACTCATTACAGATGCAAAGCAGCTATACCATAAAACCTCGCATATGACCTACTTTGTAATTTTGTGGAGACACTTTAAATGAGTCCAATGGGGTGTTTGCCCACACATAATATTATGACACGTGTAAACTTCAGTAACTGTCACGCGTGACTACCGTGTTTCATATTCTCGATGACTCAGATGGTAAACAGTGGCAGTGGGTAATAAATTGCATTGCATGCCTCAAGTCTGAAGGTAACGTGGATGGCGTGATGAGACGCATTCAGATGGATTGAGTCACCGGGGTTCAACGCTATCACAGAGCGGCAATATACCGATACGGCTCTGGAAGCCAAGTCTTGAGACCACGCGACTCGAGTCACTGCCGACTTGAGGCGCCAAATTTTGTCAAGTCACCCAAAAACACCAAAACGGTAGTCTTGGGGACACAAACTCGCAATTTCGTAAGTCGACTGGTGACTAAAGTCACATGTATTTTCCCGTTTCAAGTCACGAGGTATTTCTCGGTGAGTCCTCTCTCTTATAGTGACTTACTCGAGTTTTAAAAGAGATTATAAATAATATTGTTTTGATTTCGCATCACATATTATTTACGATGGATGCATTATTAGTTGTGAATGCAATTGCCGAGCTAGAAGAAGCCGAGATAGAAGCTGTGAATTTACGTGACCGTTTTCACACGCGCATCGACGCCTTTCAAACCTTAACAGAGACCAAGTTTATTAAATATTTCAGGTTGAATAAACAGATGACACTTGAGTTAATTGACGAACTAGCTGAGCATATTGAGCCTCCTACTCGCGCTACATCAATTGACATCCAAACCAAAGTAAGACATTAAAATGCATCTTTTTGCTATCTTAACCTATCTTTTGATGATTCTAGCCTATATTTGTGGTTCTATGCCCTACTATCAGTATTTGTTCATTCAAGCCACACAATTTGTTACCAAATAAGACTAGACTACCTCACCCCTTGTTACAAAAAGTGTCACCTAACACAATTACACAAAAGTAATTCATACCCACCCCCTTGAATAAAACATTATGCCAACAAAAATGTGTGGTAGATCTACTTCAGAAAAGTAACTTTTTCAGTTTACTTCCAAATGTGTCGTCTGCTTTATGGTTGACCCAAGGGCCCTCCTCCAACCTCGGGTGAACAACCAGTTTTCCTGGGGTCTATATAGCCTATATAGTAGGCCTAGGCCTAGCCTACTTAGCATAGACAGTAGACACGTTATACCTTGGCAGAAGTCTACTAATGTACCTACTAGTTACATGTTATTATGTCATACGCATTGCAATGAAGTTGAAATGTATTCTATATCTTATATTAAGATCATAAGTTAATGGTATCATCTTATGGTAGGTGTTAGCAGCTCTGCGGTTTTATGCGATTGGCGGCTATCAGGATACGATTGGGAATGATGTACATATTGCCATAAGTCAAAAGTCGGTCAGCAGAGCAATTGCTGAAGTGACATCTGCAATAAATCTGATCAAGGATCGATATATTCGGTTTCCTACAGAAATTCAAGGACAGATGGCAGTAATGCGGGGATTTGCCCGCCTCTACAACTTTCCAGGTAAGAGCCTAAGCCAAATGTCTAAAAAAAACAATAGTACACAGGTGAACATGTAGATTGTTATATATTAAATATTAGTATTCTACAAAGCTTTTATCAGTGTTCTCTGTATAATAGGTATGCTAGAAAGTTGTAGGCCCTAGATTAAAAAAATGTTAATTAATCTTTGTTTCTCCCTCGTCACGGTAGGTGTGCTCGGGTGCATCGATTGCACCCACGTGTCCATAGTCCCACCTCCAAGTGATGACCCAATATATGGCGAACATATGTATGTTAACCGCAAAGGGTTTCATTCCATTAACGTTCAACTTGTATGTGATGCTAATATGCACATACTACACGCAAATGCATTGTATCCTGGTAGCACAAGTGATAAGTTTATATGGAACTCGTGCAATTTAAAAAGAGCACTTCAAAGGCAATATGAAGGCAATAACCGTATGAACTCGTTCCTTTTAGGGGACAGTGGTTACAATTTAGAACCTTGGCTGTTAATCCCCATTGCCAGAGTAGAACCTAACTCCCCTGAGGAGTTGTTTAATGAACGACAAATGCTTGTTCGTTCAACAATTGAACGTTGTAATGGACTTCTGAAGGCTCGTTTTCGTTGCTGCTTAAAAGACAGAGTTCTCCACTACCATCCTGAGATGGCAACACAAATAGTTACTGCATGCTGTGTGCTTCATAACAAATGTGTTGCTGCTGGACTGGATTTGGACTTGGATTCTGATGAAGACGAGGACATAGCATCACCATCATCAGAAAGCGAAGAAGACGATGAAGAAGAGAGGCCTAATATAAGAAGACAAGTAAATCGAAACCCAGTGTTGGTAGCTGGAGAGCGAGTGCGATCTCGATTAATTCGCAAGCACTTCATATAACCTATAGGCCTACAGATCTACATAATGGGACCTCACTACTATACGTTTGAAGCAAACTAAATTGTAATTAGTAATTACTTTATTATAAAAACCAATATTACATTATTATTGAATTATTACATTATTTTAATTATCAACGTGTTTTATAAATTATTTTATTATAGCCTACAGTCGATCCCACTCGTTACGAAACTCAAGGGAACCGAGAATAGTTTTGCAAAAAGCATAATTTTGTTAAGTATTGTTCGTAAAAAGTGGGCTTGACTGTAGTTACAATATATGAAACCGAATAAGAAATTAAATAAACGTTATACCCAATTACGTTTTTATTTTCCAAACCATGTAAGCTTTTAAGTACCGTAAAACAAGGCGACTTTGACCCACTTTGAACAAAATTTTACATTCATTCATTAATATCTAGTACTAAATAGAACATAATAAATCATCCTTTTCCAACCGTAATATTAACATGTTAGTAATACTCTCACAAATATTTAAGAAAAAATATTTTGTAATTCAACCAAAAAAAATATATAATATAAAAAATAAACAGTTCCACAAATTAAAGTTATACAGAAATTCACAATGTTTTATTTAAATTAGCGCGGGCCGTCTCCGATATAGGACGAAGACTGGAGAGCGGCGCTACCTGTCGGCAAGCATGTCAACCAGTACGGCAAGACGCCAGACTGCACTCATCGATATGTTATTGATATGTTATTTATGATTATGTTATGATACATGGCACTAAAATCATTTTTAAGTAGCCATATTGTTGTTAACATTACAATTAATTGTTGAGCTTCAGTTGTTACAGTTTGCCGTGAGCTTACTTAAATAAATAAATAAATAAATAAATAAATTCACATTTAGTCTACCCACTCGGTAGCCCAACTACACTGATTTACAGTGGGGGACTTTAATTTAAAGCGACTAAACCAACCCTGTAGGCTCCGAACACCATCGACAAGTTGAACGATAACTAACCAAAGATCGATATTTGTAATATGAAACATATGAATCAGTGATTGGACAGTACGAACACCTGCGGATAAATGCCAGAATCAACAAGGCCGATTCAGAACAACTTTGTATTTATTGAGTGCTTCGTTGCTAGGACGGCTCCAAAGTCACTGTTTACTTATTCCTAAGCCAATAAGTGATGGAATTGAATCCATATTAGAACTAATACATTGTGAGAAGTCTCAGCTGTTGCTTCCATACAATAAATAAATAAATAACAATTAATAGTAGACCATGTTTTTTAAATAACGAGAAATATATCGTTTAGCGAAAAACAAAACAAAAGTACATTAGCTATAATCTATAACAATAGGCTAGATCTAAACCATGGAATTACTAAAATTAAAATCAATCACTTTATATTTATAAACTAAATAGGCTAAACACATGGGACAATCACACCTCGGTGTGTCCAAGTCACCTTGTTTTACCAGTTGTAGCTAGACTAACAGATGTTTGCCCATACCCAATGCTATACGCTTGACAGCTCGAGCCTGAATCATATCAGCCTTTGCTCTTTTTTCTTGGGCAATTGCGATTCTACTAATTAATTTATTTTTCTCTTCTTTTGCCTCAGCAATGCGTCTCAGAAAGTCATTTTTTTTCTTCTTTTCAGTCAGAAGCTCCTTTTGGATGTCCAGGAAGCCCGTTGTTGCCTTCTCTGTATTATGCAGATTTATCTGCGGGACTCTCAGTCGATTTCTCTGTCCTGTGGAGAAGAAAAAATGTTTATAATTACCTTAGTAGGTAGTTGTATTTGAATTACTGCTGGGAAATGTGTTATTATACAGATTGTTAAAGTTTCTAATAAAATTATTAGCATGTCATTATTTCAAAGAGTCATGGAAGGCATAGGCCTACACTTTAGCTAGGCATATTTTTTATTTTTTACACAATATCCCTACAACCTGTTTATACTCCACTTAATTTATTCTGAAATAGTCTCTGTGCTTGCTTTTTTGTTGGTAATACCACTAGGCTTAAATTAAACAGTTCTGGATTTGAAGGTAGCGGAAAACATTGATTTTTGTGTTGTTTTTTCAAACTCTCCAGCGGCAAAGTTTAAATTAAAATTCTAACCTTAAATCAACCAACATCTAATAATATACATTCCTAAACAATATGGACATAGTGATGCTAATAGTTAATGAGAAAACTGTAGACTTACAGCTGTGTTAGGTAAATAAATAAAATAATAAATAAATAAAATTAATTCTAGCACATTAACAGTTTTAACAGCTGTTTATCTCCATAACTATTTTTTCCAGTCGTCGGGAATGGCCTACCTGCGAAACTATAAGCTGTAGAGATGGGAAAATTTAAATACATGTTCATGTAACTAATAGCAACATGTAGAGATTATGTTTCAATAGGGAGAAAGATATCTTTCCTACATTTTGATATAATATCCCATGCATCTTTCCTATGTATCAGATGCTATACGTATTGGCTAGTTAGTTAGGTTAGGTGTTTAACGGAGCGTCAACATCTTTTTTTTTGCGCCCTATACGTATTGGCCTAATTACATGTAGCCTATTTGTTAAGTAGGCCCGGTACTATGCACACTTCCTCTGGTAAAATACCTACTTCGGACTCTTTCAGGATGGTTGACAACTGACTTCCTCGCCTTGGCAGTAGCCTGAAATTCCCACTTCCCTTTAGTCTCCATGACTGGCGTCTGTAGGAAGTTGGATGTTGGTACCGCCTCAGTTTCCATGGCCTCATCGTTGGAAGGAGAAAGTGGCAAGATTGTGCCAATGTCTTGTAAGGTAGCAGCACTACAAGTATCCTAAACACAACAATCAGCCTATATATCCCTAGGCTTAGCACTAATAGTCCTCATTATCATCATCTTTAGGCCTATCAATAATTACGATAATAGTTAACATGTGGGACGGACCTAGTTCTAATGCTAGGGTCCATAGCGTAGAACTTTGCACATACACGCGGCATACGTCTAAATGTACTAAAATCAAAGCTTGTATGCCTAAACACGTGTCAGCCGATTTCTATTAGCCCATTTTTTTTGTTCAGCCAAATATCATTTTACATTACACCATAGACTAAAGTTCTGTAGGCTATTAGTATTTTAACGTTGAAACTTGTAAATTGGCAAACGTAATTGGCCCTGGCCATGTAGGTCAGTAGGCCTATTGGTAAGGATAGTAAACTAAAGGTGTGTGTCTTCTAGGCTAGAATTCTGGTGGATGAATTGGAATCGTGAAATGTTAAGGATTTCACGGCTGATATCCAAGTTCCTACGTATCGTAGGTACTACATTTATACTTTGGCTACTGACTTAGGCCCTATGCTTAGGAATATCTTCTGCTATACTAACCAAAATCTCTATCACGACTCCGCACGGTGAAGTTCCCTCATCCGACGTCCCGGCTAGAGCATTGGAAGCGTCAACATCTAGGCCTAGACCTATGACAAGTGGTTCTTCCTCAGCTGGCCCGACGAAGCTCTCGGTTGATGACAAATGCCCACCCGATGGGATGGGTCCCATTAAGTCACTTATCCGTATTTGTAGAGGAGTAAGGGGTTCCTGATCCTCGTCTCCCTCATCTTCGCTTCTATTGCCTGTCTCTCTCACTTTTGCCTTCTTTTTTTTCACAAGGCTTTTCATATCACCCCAAGTCTAAAATAAAACAAAACAAACATTCCATTATCATTCTAGTCCCCTAGGCAACTATTGATGTTGTGCTTCCATCTGCTAGGCCTATGCTTTGCTATGCTAGGTCCCCTATGCCTAGGCAAGACAAACAAAATGAAACAACGATTTGTTGTAAGCATGGTTAGGCAGGTAAGTAGGTCTAGCCTAGGCCCTACCCTTGGAAGCAATGTTATGTCTAGGCCCTACAGTACTGCCCTAGGCTAAGCCTAGCCCCTACAATTTGGGGCATAGGCCTAGGCCTATGCGACAAAACCTTGTCTAAGGCAAACGTAACTTTTCAAGGTTGTAGTGAATTAGGCCTATTACTTACTTTCATCCAACTCTTGACGTCTTTCGTCGCTCCAAACATTGCGTTCAAATGGTCCACCAACTCTTTCCACGCAGCATCTTTATCTTTTTTGGTGAAACTATTGTCAAGTTTGCCCGTGAACAACTTTCTATTGGTTTCCATTACGGAAACCAAAGCGTTTTGTTGGTTAATGGTGATTTTTGTATTTGGCCTCGCCATTGTAGCCTATTATTTATATTATATACTCCCTTGTGTATACAATTACCTAGGCCTACTATACGTAAAGAAAAACCGCGTCAAACCTAACCTCAAAACGTCAAACATACGTCGTAGATCGATCGGACATCGACTTCGATATCGATTATCAAATTGTAACGGATTTTACTATTGGTCGCTTCTAGCCATTGGGGGTGGAGTCTCAAACCGTGAAATTCAAGTCACTTTTCAAGAAACCTATCTCACTAGCGATTTCAAATCACATGGCGCGACTCAAGACTACCGCTCGACATCCGCCCCAACTCACATGTGACTTAGAACGAGTGACTTGACTCACTTTGCGACTCGAGTCGCGTGGTCTCAAGACTTGGCCCCCTGGGTTACTGGTTAGTCATAACGTGTATTGACCGACCGTTCTTTTCCCCAGTGATTCAGAAGGCCTAACTTCTTTACCTGTTCCGTCCGGAGATGGAGCGCAAATTAGTCACCAGTGTTTACTTCGAATATTATGACGAGCCCACCCTAGCCTCGGGCGCCAACGGGTTTTGGAATCTATATTTAACTTGATGTAGGTAACGTTACTTGGTGGAGTTACTCAAAAGGAAAACTGCGAAGAAATTAACCTTTCGCATCAGCTCGTATTGCCGCATTGTGTGTAAGGAATATGTTAGACCGTAGTAAACGAAACTCATTTGAAGCTGTCACGCAATAACATGTTTGAGTTTGACTGATGGCTTTGTTGGTCCAAGGGCAGACATCAATAACCGATTCTTTATTTTTATTTTTTGAATGGTTAAAGTAACCATAAAATACAAGTGGCCAGTAAGATGAATTCAATTGTTGAATTGTATTCTTGTATAATGTCTTCCCCAACTAGTAGCTCAGCATGTTTGACGCAGCTTACATAGGCTCGCGCCGCGAACATAGCTCCCAAATTATCATAATGATTATAGCTTCCCAAAGTTCTTGAGCTTATTAAATAATTGAGCTTAGTTGGATTATAACGTTTCTGTTTTGATTGGCTTTAGTGTATTGTTGTTGACGATGACCATATACTAGGATAATATGTTGGCGATGAATATGTTATAATATATGTTTTATAATAGAGAGACAATTAATGCTATTGAAAGGTCTTTTCCGTTTGCTCTTCACTTTGCAATTCCATCTACTCTGTTTTATTTATAAAATATATTTTCAGCGACACCAATAGTAAGATACTGATATAGGTACGAAATTATAATTTAAAATAAAATGTAAGTCAAGTTCTATTCGTTAGTCCTCCATGGAGACGCGATTTAAAATTTAATTTCTGTACGAAAACGTGTCCCTTGCGAGACGTAGTAGTGGTATAGTACGGACTAATACCCCATTTTATGCATGGCTACCCCACTTTACTTTCGTAACATTTTCTCTGGGAAGTTTCCCGGAAATAGTCATATAAATAGATACTTAGATAGTGTCTGGAGTGATATATTATGAATCAAACAACTATTTAAAAAGGTTTACGTAAATTACGTCATCTCATTTCGACTATTCTAATCGGCATTCCTATCGATGAAGACTGTCGCAATGCCCGGCTGGCTATTCTTGTAGGCGTGCTTGTGTATCTGCCATGTCGCAACTCGCAATACCAAGGCGGTGCATGAGCATCACACTAGCGTTCATCTACTCTGCTCATCCTCGGATTTCTCTGTGTTACAATTGTAACAAATTAAACCAAAATATTGTCATCCCCTAGAGTAGTGTTCTTGTTTACGAATGTTTCTTTGTTTCGAGAAACATTTCCGTTCTTCAAATGTGAAAGGTGTGTTCCAAGTAAAACGTTTAAAGAAAAATATTTACAAAACTGATAAGTTTATTGTAACAAAGAAACATGACAAGTTTTGGTTTACGTTTTGGTAATGTCAAAGTATTTTTAAGCGACATAAATCTGGAATTGCGCAGAATTGGTGGACCTTCTTACTTATAATTTGAAATATTAAAAATTGTTTGAAATGCTTTTCAGGGTCCAACGTTGCGTATTATATACATTACAGCTATCTGAAGTAAGTGCCCTGTTTTAAAATATTATCACTATCAAACTACATTTACCAACCAAAAGCTTTCTATAAAACTAACATGAAGCAATCATGTTCAATAAAAGTGACTAACTTTTAAGCCTGAATGGCTCCATGAGTGGTCATCTACCGTGGCCAGGCCACTTAACCGTTTAACGAAGATATTTCGGCTTCTGTCCGCAACAAGATTAAATAATAAACTAAAAGCTAAGTAATGGCGGCCTAGGGTGGATGACCGATAGGTCTATATGGACGATGACCCATGTTTACAAACAGAAAATATGTATTCTTGTGAGCAAGACTACGGATCTGTTTTATTACAACGTGTAAACTGATAAAGAGTCGAGGCGACATGGCCTCAAAAGGTGTATTAACCACTTAATGTGGGTCCTAAATCTATAGTTAATCTAGCCTAATGTAGCAGAGAGACGCAACGTTATTGTGCACTCTTAAGAGATGTTACAACTCCAAACTAAGCTCTTGTTTTTATTGCAAGCAGTTTATCGGTAATCGCCTGGAACGCATTTCCAACTGCACTTGTTAAGTATATACAGAAAATAAAATATAATCCAATTTGCAGTTAAGGCATAAGGTCAAAGAATGACATAAATAAAATTTGCTTTGAGAGTTCCCTGTACCCGTGAAAAACACTGGAACTCTATTTTGTGGTTTCGAAGGCCATAAATAACCAGAGGTAAAAATATGTACTTGGATGTTTTATCATCTCTTGTTTCACCATTTGTTTTAACTCCAGCGGTCACAGACGTGTACAGTGAACGAGGCCCACCCATGACGCAAGCCAGACACCGTGATTCACACATTTGCGTTGGGTTTATTTCAATCTGTTCATTCCTTTTAGATGACAATCACATTTGACAAGTGAAAAGGTCCATCACTAGATATTGGGTGTGGGATTTCTTTACAACGTTATGTCAGATATTTTACGCTTTAAAACCTCTATAATAAACTCTTAGGGTCAGTGTTTTTAAGACGGGCCACTAAATATTTAGTCCTGGACTAACTTGCAACCAATCAGAAGCGTGGTTCCCATGGAGAAAACAAGTTAGTCCTGGACTAAGTATTTATCAGGCTGTCCTTAGGCAGTGGCGTTGGCGTGTCATCCTAAAACCTTTGGGTGTACAGTATACGAGTACACACACTCCTTCAAGAGAGAAGTGAATACTTTAGTACAATGAGGTGGGGGGGGGGGGGGGGGAAGCATTTGAGTGTGGTTGTGAAAAGCCCCGGAAAATGTGTGATTTTGTTGCAATTTACACCGTTTTACGAGTTTTGTGTGATTGTGTAGAGAATTCATATATGTAGCGTAAATATTTCAAATCTCCACTTTCTTTGAGGAAAGAACTGCGCATTTTAGGGAAAAAATTATTTCTGATGACAACGATTCTTATTGCTTCACGTCTATTTCATAAGAGGTTGATGAAGATGAAGAACAGTGACAAAAAACATGGCTTTTATACGGGATTCTAACACACGTTCATAGGTACTAGACTTACAACCCTTGGCATGAAACCCATGAGACCCAATCGTCTAGAATCACTGGGCTACTTGTTGGTCTCCAATGCGGCCTATGCTTCAGACTTCTGTAACACGTGTTCTCTCATAGCTCTTCTTGATAATTGCTAAACAATATACCGTTAGGTACCGCACATTACTAACGAAAGCCCATTTTAAAACTAAATAGGGAATATACCACTTTTCCCGATATTGGTTCGATCATGTGAAGTTGACAGGCCCTCATCTACAAATACCGGCAAACTACTTTTCGCACTTCAAAACGTCACAGTTTGATTTTTATAACATTACAAAGTATAACATTTCTTCTTTCCCGGGCTTTTATCGTGAAACGGATGGTTACGTCATAACTGAGTAAACATCACTGTGTTTGCCAATCACCGCCTTGCAACACTACACAATTATCGGAAAGACAACGTATTCATTGTTGTCCGATCTCTTCACAAACCTATTATTCACTGAAATAATGTTTCATTATTACAAATAATACTGTTAATTGTGTAAATTAATTGTTGCAAATAATTATTATTCATTATGGAACCAAATAATACTATAAATACTCTAATTTGAGTGAAATATTCGGCACAAATACAATCTTTGATTATCTTTGTGTGATAGGCTGACTGATGTTAGTCAGTTCTGACGTCATGACCTGTTTTTCCCGCCATAATTATTTGTGAAATTTTCAGCTCACTTTCTTGAATGAAAATATTTACGAAAATGGGAAAATGAAATATTTTTGACTTCATAACATCGTCATTAATTTGGTAACGACGACAAAAATTAACATGCATATTCCCTATTGTGCCAACATTAATTGTCAGCTTCTTTACCACCTGCAGTTTACATCGTAAAATAAATTACGTACACGTTTGAACGAGGTTAATTTGATATCAAGCACTCACTATAAGGCAGTTACCACTTTCGAAAATACAATTAATGAAGCATAAGAAATGGGTATTGGTATCAACCAAACAACAAACATTGTCTAACAGGAAATTGATTCAAGTACAATTGCTAATTATTGTGGTTCAAAATTATCTTAATAGATTCTATTGGACTTGGCTGTCTATTTTGGCCGAACTCAACAAACGTAAGAACAACAATAATTTAAATTATCTTTTTGTTAATGTTTCCGAGTATAAATGTGGATAGTAATTTATAATTATTAATAATACTTATTAATAATACTGACACAATGATGATAATATTAATTATATTACCGTGCTTCATCGTGACATTGACATGCAATATAGGCAATATAGTGCCTATACTTCCAAACAGTTTTATATTTTGTGACCGACAGAGATGGCCTAGTGTTAGGATGGTAGCACAAGAGGCTCTAATTCGGAAGATCACCGGTTCGATACCTACTACCGGGAATCCTGACAGAAGGTTTTTTCAAGAGGTTTTTCTCAGTCTGTTGGTAAATACTGGGATGATTCACATTAACAGTTCTCAGAAAATCCTTCCTAATTATAATGAGTGCCCTGAAGAGGGATATACATGAATTATTCCTGAGCAAGTCTCATTCGAAAATAAATATATTTCACGTGTGGGTTACAAAACACATTGTTTGTAATTTGTATACAGTGGTATTTATAAATTGGAAATTTACTAGTAAATTGTTCATAAAATCAAAAGTTGTTTATTTTTTGTCTTTATGCCATTAATTTGAAGCACCTCCGTTTGGAATAGTTTCTTTGGCTAGCTTTACATTCAGATCATCGAGCTGTGCAGTATGCACCACACAAAATTCCTCTGAGGATCGGTTGTACATGTCTAGAGGGATCGAGTACCCATCAAAGCCCGTAAATGCGTCGTCAATCTCACGGGTATCAGTAATCTCGGTCAATTAATCGTGTAACCTATTAGGAAGCTCCCGAAGAAACCCTCCGGAGACCATCAGCCATCAAGCTTACCAGTTTGCTCCTTGTCCACGCTTTTTATCGTTGCCAGTAATATAAAAACAGGCATTTCCAATCAACTTCGTGTTCGTTAGTCAGAGTTAGTTCTATACACCGCTTCTCACTATGACCCTATGACTCAGTGGTCAGCGAGGGGGGGGGGGGGGGGGGGAGACGGGCACTTGCCTGTACACCTGAAGCAAACCAAGTGCAACTTTACATCATTTAGAGTGCATAATAGAAATATTTTTTACTATTGTTGCATTCCAACATAACTGTTTTATGCACAAGCAAAGAAATGCAAAGGGGCCATACAACGACATTATTTTTTCCGCAAGTTCTCATCGCTTGTGTTGCGAGAATTGGGATGTTCACTGTTAATTGCTATACCGTACGTTTTTTTAAATCATACACCCTGGTAAGAATAATCTTGAGGCGAGGCATACGTTCTTATTATTTGAGAAATATGGAAGATATGAACATGAAAACATACAGTTTTTAGGCACATTAAATTAAAGAATAAAATAATGAATTACAATGTAAAGTTATACTTACAATTTCACAAACTTAGATTCTACGATGGGACTAAGCATAATAATTATTATGACCAATTATTGGCCCATAAAAGCCCATATTTGAAATTAAAGCCCAACCTATTAACACATTAACTAATGTCTCATATAAATATTCCGCCCTCTGTCGTGCTTTGCCCACGTGTTTCTCCTAAAACATAGCGATCTTCATACATCTGATTCATAAGTGAAAACACACCTTATTGAGTGTAGAGTGAGTGAGAGAGAGAGTGAGAGAGGAAGAGATGGTGATGGTATTTTTGTCTCGATTATTGTTGTTACTCATTGTTTTTATTCTCAGAAGGTTGGGGAATGGGGATTATAAAGCAATTTGCGCTATGGCCACGCAATCTAGATATAGACTGAGGTATGATTACCGCAATGCTCGGTTTGCTACGGCTTCCTGGTAGGCCTACTCATGATCTTCGTGGGGGGGGGGGGGGGGGGGGAATTATGATTTGTCAATGTGTAGACATTTGATCCACCTACACTTTTCAAAGATAAATATTATTAATTTTTCTTCCTTTTAAATTTGTTATTCCCAAAAATTATTAACTAGTATTATTAATACTTTTAATAATAAAAATAATAATATTAATATTATATTCATAATCAATCCTTCACAGCCATCTTTGCAACAATACATGGCATGTGAAATCACTTCCCACCTCTGTAATATTACATTTCCATTATACAAATTACAAAATAAAATAAATCTTACAGTAAAAACATGGGAGATGGTATTTATGATCAACCAATTATATACATTCACCATTCTGCACTATCATCTTTACTCAAACTTGTATTTTGTTTTATTTCACGCAATAAAGACCAAACGACGACAAAAAATATTGTAGACATTAGTTGTGGTCATGCATTCGGACCATAAACTGTGTTTTATTATTTATATTCTCGCATATAAGAAAGAGAGAGAGAGAGAGGTTTGTACACAAATGAGTATTCGTCAAACTCGAACAAACTTGACGGCGTCCCAAGGTTAATTGAGACATCGTACGCCGTACGGCCACAAAAACTACGGGTATGTAATTACCTAGCTGACTACCAGACTCCAAGTTACGGGTAATTTAAATTAAAATACCGGTATCTGTAGATCAGAGCTGAGAGCTGTGTCGCATGGTAATCACTGAACCCAGCATGCTGTCTATCTATCTCATTAGTCCACAGGTTTATTATCATCTTTCTTCGCATCCTAATCTGGTTTTCATTAGATTTCGATCATTTCACCATTAACAATTTATCTTTGCATATTTGAATTTGTGTAAGTAGTATGCAATCTCCACCGATAACACTTGTGGAGTAGCGAAACGAAATACGTACAATTTGAACCAAATTTTAATTTTGAATAATTGTCTACTATCACTACATTATTGACTATGCACGGGTTTCATTTGTGTCTGAGCACTTCTCGTTGATAAATATTGGTTTTTGGTATCATTACTTTTTGACGGAAAACGTCTTACATCATGGGTTCGGAAGGGGGGGGGGTACCTATGCGGAAGCGAGATTTTTCAAGGGCGCTTACAGACGTTTTACCAGGGGGTGAGGGAGGCAATGCACATTTCAATAATTTACAAACACACTCTTTATAGGACAAACAAGTACACAAAGTGTCTACCGTACAAGAGCAACATATTGGTGACTTGCCAGGGGGGAAACGCCCCTCCCCCCTCCCCCCCTTTGCCCCCCCCCCCCCCCCCCCCCCCCGGGCGCCCATGGTTGTCAACGAGATTGCGTAAGGGAAACTATTTCCACCTCACTCTGTGTCTAACAGCTTCGATTGAAGTGTTTATAAACAACTACTTTGTGTGGATATCCGCATCAAAACGAGCTGTTGACAGTTGCAGTAATGCCCGGCGATACGTGTGTGGATTTGATTTACTCACGTTCATATATATACGTTTCAACGACTTATTTATAAAAGCATACGCCTTTCGTCTTACACCGTTAGGTGTGTAATGTGTGTAAAGTAACTTCTACTAGCGGTGTTGAAGGGTTTATTGATGTGGCTCATTCGAATACGTCCAATATTCTTGGCGGTTTATTGTGGGTCAAAGATAGAAGTAGAAGCGAAGAAACAGTCAACATTTAGGAATTAAAATTGGTAAAGAAAATCTTCAGTCTGAAGACAAATTGAGGACTATACGAGTATACAACCTTGGGTTGTTGTTCGTATTATCTGTAGTCCTACTACTTTTTTTTACGACTTACTAGGAATCAATCTTATCAGTTTTGGTTATGACTTTCAAGCTGGTTAGTTTTCCAGTCATGCACAAAACACTGTGTCTTATCTTTTCAGGCTACATGGCGCATAAAATTTGAACATGACAGCGTAATCAATTGTTTCGAATCGTATATTCCTCGTAGGTATAGCATATTATTATACAATGCTTGTACAAGGGGAAGTAAAGAAAACCTTGGTAATGATATCATTAGTTGTTCGAATAGCTTTCACTGTGAGTGTATAGGTAGATATTTATCAATGGTTTCGACACCTACAATCCCTTATCTGTGGTTTCGGTTTGGAAATATAGTTTTGAAGGTCGTGGGCTCAACCACTACTTTAACAAGTTTACAGACTCTCTAGACACGGTGAGCAGGTTCTTAAATAACTTTTCTTGCTGCTATTATACACAATTAAGTATAACAATGTAAATATTATTTGGTGTATTTTTTCATGTTGCAAGTTTAGGGGTGTTTTTTTTCCCGGGTATTACTTTTTATACTATGCACATTTTCTAAAATAAACTATTGATAAAGTATTATTTGTAAAACATTTTTTAAAAAAATCGAATGGTACTTAACGATGTGTTAATTCAATTAACTGATTCACAAAATATATTTCCTGTTAATTAACGTGCTCTACAAACAAGTGTGGTAATCTATGTTATTGGTACACCCACCATTATGTTGTATAAATAAACAAAATATCCGAAAATGTAAACCCGTTATGCCAGTCAGCCACAAAAGGTTATAATAAATAATGTTACAATGTAGTGTCTACCACTTAAGATCCACATTCGTGTAAACATAGCCTATAACGAGTCTCTTCAAGTCGGCTAGAACACAAAATAAATGGATCGAAATTATTGTCTTCATTTTAGTCTTACCAGCAATATATAAAGCAAGAAGGTATGCATACTACTCAAATAAACATATAGTCCGACACATTTTTGCATTGGACAATACACCAGGTCAAGGAAATTATGTGTGCGTACGTAACACTACCAGTGGTTCTTCTTTTATATACATTGTGCATGTTTTAGTTATATATTTACCCATAAATATAAAGTTCCGGATGAAAACCCTATAATTTAACCAACTTTGATAAAATTGTATCCGAGTACAAAATTATTTTCGATACTTTACCCATATTTCGTATGAAATGGCCATGAACTCGCCATGGATTGAAGTAATTTGAGTATAGCGAAGCCGCATGCAAAAACATTAAAACCTTATCTATCGAGTGCTTATGTATTGAACACGCAACGCACATGTTCTACGGCGCTAATCATATCCGCATTACAGTATTCTTCGTACGACCTTTATTAGTACGATGGCCACATGCAGCACACGTATGGGCTATCGTGAGGACCGGGGTCCCGCATGGTTGACGAGCACGCACTCAACACATGGATCGGGGTACCCTGTACGCGGTACCCCTATCGCATCACGTGACTACCTTAGCATCTTGAGACGGCAAAGCACAATGGAAACTTGATAGTTGCTGGTGACATTATATTGCAGCAAGACCATTGTTATGTCATCGAACGTAGGATACGTTTTCATGAGTAGTCGGATAATCTGTGAGTTCTCGTAGGCATTAGAGTAGGGCCTATGTAGCATAATAACATAACATATAAGAGGAATTATATTTGAATTGAATGAATTTGAACCTCTCCGGCTGTTGAAAGATGTAGTTTTTTGTCTCCAAGAGTTAAAAGATTTCGAAACGTCGAGAAGTCTGGTAGACTTTCTCGGTGACGATTCGTCTGTAAAAATTGGTACAACGTTGGAACGGATGTGTATACTTGGATGAGCGACACGTAGCACTACGTCGCCCTTTCAATCCATGTTCAGCAATTGACCAGGCATCTTTTATGCTCGTATGGAGTGCGATACATTGTCAGTCTATACTTATAGGACTAATACTTTTTTTTAATTAAACACAACAGTTATCAATTATTGTTAATTTTCGAATCGATGTGTAGAAATTGAAGAAAAATCTTAACATTAAAAACATGTTTACAAAGTTGAAAACCCCGTAGTGTCCTTGCTGTACGGTGAAACCCTTATAATAGTAAGTGATATCAAACAAATAGCATGTTTACTACCGATTATGATTACACTTATGATATTGCAGGCACGCAGGATCCCGTTTCTGTAGCCATTACCATTCTTCTACCACCAATTCATTCTAACAATCTGCGTAAACACACTTCATAAAACGTGACACATAAAACATCCAGAATACGTGTTTTTTCTGATAGTAAGCACGCCATAATATTAGCTGCCGTTAACAAAAAATTTAAAATCCAATAAGGGTATTCGCGCCTTAATAACAGAGTTATTGCGAATTGATAGATTTGACATAAACAGAGGAAAATACTGGCCTTGATCTTTTTGTACTGACCATGTAATTGCATTTTGAAACAATACATACACATAGAGTTAACTGTATAGATCCGTCGCGTTAACTTGCAAGGAGGGGTCATGGCTTGTGTTGTAGTGAAGTGACGCATGTGACAACTACCAACCTAAAATACCTAGTCTAGTTGCATCTCGTTCTCATGCCTGCGATATCGTAGTGATGCTATCAGCTTGTCTGTTGGCAGGCGTTGTCTAGGCGCATTCCAAGCTAGGCTGGTGCACTCCATGCAGTGGACAATAACAAGCAGGTACCGCGGGCCTGCGTAGAGCGACCGTCTCTTCTGAGAATTTAGCACTAACATATAATATTCTAAGACGAAAAGTACAATAGGGAACATGCATACGATTTTTTTTAGTGTAACAAGTACTTAGTTTTATAGTCTGGTGTCCAACAATTGCTTTTGCAAAAGTTTTTTTTTTTTTAATTATTATTGAACGGGTCTAATAATGAATTGAATATCACATTTATTTGAATTTCCTCTTGCCGCGAAGAAACGCGCGCTGATTGGTCGGCGGCCTCTGTGACGCAGTATGATGGTTTGGCCTGCGAGCGCACGACTGCTACAGCTGTGTTTCAGTGCTCGATGAGCGATCATTCACGCCCAACGTCGTGTTGTTATCAGTAGCTCGTATTGCATGAACTAAAATGACAGACGGAGGCTTTACAAAGGCCAACAGCACAAATTTACCGCAGATAGATGGTTTTATGGTGGCGAATTCCTTTGCGGGAAATGATCAGTTCACTGGAGTGTTCAACCACTCTTAGTTTAACTTAGATATGTTTTCACATAATGTGTATAATTATTTGAAAATACAATGTGCCTCACAATACATCCATTAATTTTGTCGTCATTATTCCGATTTGTTAATTATTTATCTCCGAAGTCCAAACCAAATCCCATCATGATTGATTTTGTAATACTAAATAATATGTAAAATATGTACATAGTAATACGCCCCCCCCCCCCCCCCCACCCCCAAAATTCCATGTCGTATTGAGTAGCATTTTGAAAGGGAGATTTTGTGACGATATCGAGCTGGTTTAGTAGTCCCAACACTTCTTAAATGATCCCTTGACCTTGTACTCACTCACAGCTGCAAAGAAGACACTTGAAGTCTTGGATGAATGAGGGTCATGGACACTCCCTCCCCCCCCCCCCCCCCCTCCCTACAGATGCCCACCCAAAACATTGTGAATGTAAACAATACTTAGTTTATGGATCAAGCAGATGTTAAATCACAATTTTTATTATATTCCTCTTTATTTATTTAAAACTTGAATTACAGTTGCTAACTTTGTGACAAATTTAATAACCTCTAACCCACCACTACACGCTTAAACGTTTATCCTTCCAATCCCTAGACTGAGTTCACTATCTAATTTAAAATAAAATAAAAATGTAGCTATGCGATGTTGATATCGGTTTTCAAATAATTATTGCGATCTGTAATTTATTGTTGGCATCTGGTGTTGGCATGTCAGTAAATGTGATTACGACGGCCAGAACTTCTCATATTGTGTTAGTGTGTAACTTGTGTTAGTACACATGGGTACTATGCACCACTTATAAGCGCCAGAAGATGTTTTAGTCTCCATAGTGCACAATGTTCGATGAGCGGTGTGGGCGAACGCGTGCAGTCGACTGCGCGACACCGGCAGACTACTATCATGTAACGTCACTAGCGATTCATCATGGCGGCGGCCGTTTTTTCGCGCCAAAAAAGTGTACGCTACTAAAACTATTATTTTGAGGGGTAGAATGACTCGATTTTTAAATTGTAAAGACATAATATCAGTTAATATCGTGTACAGATTTTAAAAATCACATTAGAAAGTTAAGTGCAAGTTCCCTATTACTAAAACTTGAACTTTTGATGCAGTGCTTTACAATTAGTGCGACTGATTGAACTTGACTTATGACGTCACCAATAATTGCTGATGACGCGCCTCACCACAGCTGTTCACAAAGTGTTCGACCATCGCACTTCGTTCTCCTATAGCTGTGATGTAGTTCGTGTGACCAGTCATAGATAGCATTACTAGTAATCATAGGAAGTGCGCTTCAGCGATGGAACAACACCAAACACGCCATAGTAATTACATTCTCATGCGTATTCCTGACGTTGTGTTGTATCGCAGATGATGCGTTTCACACTCGTGTTGTTTAAAGTAAACCGAACAATACTGGAATCAGTGATGGGAATGATTTTCAACATCTATAGTAGGCTAGATCGCCAGGCTAGCAGCAGCAGGCGTAGCACTTTGATGCCATCTTGAAATTGGTAAATAACACAGGCGGGGATAGGAGTTTCTAATGCGACTTTCTGCCATTGGCAGCGCTAGCAGTACTAAAAGGTCCAAATTAGCATGTAAATTGCCAATTTCAAGATGGCTTCAAATCGCTACGCTTGCTACTGAGTGGAAGGTTGGGGGACTGGCGATCTAGCCTACTATAGATGTTGAAAATCATTGGTGATGGGTGATGACTGGTAATAATATTCTCGTAAAAGCAACAATCGAACATACATCATCATAAATAAATGTAAACGCATTAACAGTTGTATAACTTAGGGTATAGGTAGTGTTATAGACAGCGATGATTGGCATTGGTAGGCCTACTGATCGCGATATATTGATAGTGGAAGTGGTAATGCAATTGATAATAGAGGGTATGTGTTTTTTGTTTGTTTTATTGGTATTTCGTAAAGACAGTGAAAGAAGTGGTAATGATATGAATGGTTAGCTGTGATTGATAACACTTAACTACTGCAGCACCACTTGTAGTGTAGGTATAGGTAATCCGCGATAGTAATGCAGACTTATGTGGAAGTATTTGCTTCAACGTCTGTAGCCGTAATGTCACCATTATTATTATTATTATTATTTTCATTTACAAAATTCGTTTTAATCAACATTTTAATTTTGAAATTAAAAAGCACGGACGGGATAATATGATTATTTAAATTAGTTCCATTTCGTTGCTTGAAGTTGTGGATTAGATTTTAATTGATGGTCAACTGATTCGTGCGGATAAAAATCGCCCGAAGCTTTTAAAATATTTGCATATTGCATCTATATAGAATAATGCACCATCCCTGTGTTAATTGAAGCGGGAGCTGTTCCCACACAGACATGTACATATAACACATCGTTGCACTCTACAGTATGCATTTAACTCATTACCCTTAATTGGGTGTGCCTAATCATAACATGATTTTCCGATTTGTGATCTGCAAATATTAGAGATAAATGGATTAATAATAATTCCTAAATAATTTGAAACCCATCGGACGTAATTTCCACTCTGGCTGCTTTCAGTTATACCACATCAGGCGTTAATTATTAGCGCTGTCACATTAAGCTGTAAAATGTTAAAAACAAAAAATGATGAAGCGAAGCCATCAATTCTATTGCCATTCTACTTTTTAGCACCCACGAAGTTTTTCTGGTATGTAAAATTTAAAATAACTGCCATGTTTGTCCAAGCAATATTTTTTATGGATTAGGCTACTCCTCTTAAGGTATTGACAATTACAATACATACACATAGTTGCTTACTCATAGTGTACCACTGTCACCTTATTCATTTACAACACTATTATAAACACTGTTATTAATACATATTATAAATATACACACATCATATGTCGTCTATCCAAATTGTAAAACGTGAATCACCGAATGAATATACACCAAAATTAATGCACACAGACAAAAGTGGACATTGAACAACAAAAAAGTACAGTGGAAGCAATGATCAAGGATTAAGAAGTAAAACCTTAAAACACTGTGTACGTACAGT
Source organism: Isoperla grammatica (assembly GCA_945910005.1). Classification (NCBI taxonomy): domain Eukaryota; kingdom Metazoa; phylum Arthropoda; class Insecta; order Plecoptera; family Perlodidae; genus Isoperla; species Isoperla grammatica. Next base: position 39,767,437 of record OX246738.1, on the reverse strand, counting down.
CATTATGAAATACAGCTAAGAATTTCTATCAACTAAACCGCTGCTCTTCGGTCCAGAAACACGATCGATGTTATATAATTGTATTGTGCTATAGGCGTGTTGGTTACAGCTTTGTCTTTATCTGTAAGACTATGGTTAGCCATCTCCATTGTGAAACAAAACAACACTTCTGTTAAAATGTTTTGATTGCTACGTCCGTTACTTACCGTTTACCTAATACCGTTGACTTAATACTTACTTAATACCGTTAATTGAAGATTGCCAACTTTTGTGTATAGAAAGGGGCTAAGTTGGTGGGAAGGGGGAGGGGGCTAGCCGGGTTAAGAATAGTTTAAAAAATACAAAAACACATTTGCGAGGACGTAGAATTGTCTGATTGGCGGCAGCTCGGACCCTACCTCGTATCCTGACTCGGACCCTATCTTGGAGCCTATCTTGGACCCTATCTCGTACCCTACCTCGTACCCTACCTCGTACCCTACCTCGTACCCTACCTCGTATCCTGACTCGGACCCTATCTTGGAGCCTATCTTGGACCCTATCTCAAACCCTACCTTGTACCCTACCTCGTACCCTACCTCGTACCCTACCTCGTATCCTGACTCGGACCCTATCTTGGAGCCTATCTTGGACCCTATCTCGTACCCTACCTTGTACCCTACCTCGTACCCTACCTCGTACCCTACCTCGTATCCTGACTCGGACCCTATCTTGGAGCCTATCTTGGACCCTATCTCGTACCCTACCTTGTACCCTACCTCGTACCCTACCTCGTACCCTACCTCGTATCCTGACTCGGACCCTATCTTGGAGCCTATCTTGGACCCTATCTCAAACCCTACCTTGTACCCTACCTCGTATCCTACCTCGTACCCTACCTCGTACCCTACCTCGTACCCTACCTCGTATCCTGACTCGGACCCTATCTTGGAGCCTATCTTGGACCCTATCTCGTACCCTACATCGTACCCTACCTCGTAGCCTATCTCGGACCCTATCGCGGACCCTATCTTGGAGCCTAGCTCGTACCCTAAGTCGTACTCTAGCTCGTACCCTATCTCGGACCCTATCACGGACCCTATCTTGGAGCCTAGCTCGTACTCTAGCTTGGACCGAACAGGGCCCTTATTCTATGTGGGTGACAAGTTTGGACCCACAGGACCCTTATTCTATAGCAGAAAATAAGAATGTATCGATGGAAGCGGAACGAAGGCTTTAGTTCGTATTGCAAAACGCCATTTTGACAAGTGTTGTTTTGATGAAAGGACCCTTATTCTATAACAGAAAATAAGAATGTATCGATGGAAGCGGAACGAAGGCTTTAGTTCGTATTGCAAAACGCAATTTTGACAATTGTTGTTTTGATGAGAGAAGTTATCGGGGACTAACATGTTTGGAAAAACGTTTACAATACCCCTGCAAACAAATCAATGCGTGTATTTTCTATCACGTAACTCGAAGCTTAGTATGGAGATTATGTGCTGACTGGCCAACATTTGTCAATAAAGAGGGGTGAGTGCGCACTGGCTCGTTTATTAATTAAAATAAGGGGATTTTTTTAAATGAGCATTGATTTTTGCGAATAGAAATATACGTTCATTACTAAATAAACGCTAGGCGGGCATGCATTAATTTCCATACATTATTTAAAACGCAAACTGGATTACGCGTTGACTCGAGCAATTTTGAAACATTGATAAAGTAGTTGAAATGTGATTTGAATCTGTTCATCCACTCAATTAAAAATAATCTTACTCCCTACTAATTTGATAAAAATAAGTGAGTAATTTATTTTAAATTTTCTATTTTGCATACCAATCAAAAATTTGACGTTACTTATTTATATAATTAATATAAAAAATAAAGAATGTTGCGATTAAATCCGATTGTTAATAGAGAAGGATGTGATAATGCGTAAAATATACAATGCAAAAACGAAATACAGCCATGCATGACATGCAAGAAATAACCCCATAAAATGTAAAATGCCTGTGCACATAAGGTGCGCAGGCACTGAGCTTGGACAAGGGGAGGGAATACTATGAAAATTCAATAGTAAAACCAGATACATCGGTAAATCTTATAAAACCTGGAACAAGGATTATTGAAAAATGAGAAAATTGCACACGCAATCACACGTACACGCACCACGTACATACATACATACGCATACACACACGCACTTTTAATTATTAAGTTAGCGTGCATCAACCAAGATCTGCATTAATTATTATGTAAATCAGAAACGAGCGGAGCGTCACTGTATCATTAGCAAAAAAGAAAACAAGATAGGCACTTTGGTAGATAGGTTCTAGATCGTCTACCAGATGGAATATAATTAGTGTATATTATTTTCGGTGTTTTACAATCGCTTTGCTGCACCTTGATAGCATGCAAGACTTGTACGCGGCCACTGTTTGGTCACGGATGCCGTCTGTCTGCTATTTAAGAATAACAACATTGTTATTCTTGCAACTTTCAGGGTCAGGTCTGTGACGGTATTTGTAACAATGATGGGATATCAAAAACAGAGAGCCTCGATATGTCGCGGGAAATTACTTTTGAGCTGGTGTTAGGTGTGCTTATTAAGAGCGAAGGATACCTCTACGTCAAAAACCGCAGAAAATTTTCATTTTGTAATCATATCTCAAGATTGAAACACAATATTGAAAATTTGAGTAATCATAGCGCTGTGGTTTGGTAAGCCCTATACATACTGAATGATAAATGTATCGAACATTATAATCAGTATGACTGTGATACTTATTTTCTTAGTAATTCAATGAAATACAAATCACCACCTACTTATTATAATGTTAGATACATTTATCATTCAGTCTGTAGGGCTTACCAAATCACACAAATCGCAGATACCTGTATACGTCACAGATTTCTCAGATTTTCGATTTTGTGTTTCTATCTTGAGATACAATTAAAAATTGAAAATTTTCTGCGGTTTTTGACGTAGAGGTATCCTTCACTCTAAAAGATGTATTTGAAGCTTTGAATCGTGTTGAAATTATACAGTTGTTATTAGGCGTTTTTAGATTTGATAAATTATAAAGTAATGAGATATATAGCAACTGTAATAAGAGTTTATCCCGACTGGAGATCGAACTCAGTTCCTCTGATTCTACGTACCGGTGCTACCGGTGCTACCGGGGCACAATTTTACTACAATTGAATATATTTTTAACTTGTTATCATTGTGTATTTCGTTTACATACACAGAACATGACGAATCAGATACCCGTATACGTGACGCACTTGGTCCCAAAAACTACGACATGAATTTATAAAAAGGTAGTTCCATATTATGATGACTTGTATTGAAACGAGTATATATGAGTTAAACGTTCCGTGCAATGAAAACTGTCACGTGCGTGTGAGTGTGAGTGTGCGTGTGCGTGTGCGTGTGCGTGTGCGTGTGCGTGTGCGTGTGCGTGTGCGTGTGCGTGTCGTCGTGCCATAGTAACGTCGGCATCACGTTTTAAATCCGTGTGTTGGTTTGAAACCCTCTCTCTTCTTTCATCTTTCCCATCAGTCGTTTCATTTCACCTTATCCATTGCATACCGTATTCTGGATTATCTCAAGAGCTAAGCCGTCCTCTTCACCCAGGGACGTGGATTCGAATCCCGCATTAGGCATGGGTTTGTGTAGTTGTCCTTCATCTTCATCACTCTTCGTCATCTCGAATAGCATGATTGCAATAAGGGAGCTAAGAATCATCCCGGTTTCACCAAACTTTTAGTTCGAGATACGTCGCTAATCGGAGATTTCATCCAAAAAACACGGAGACTGGTAGAAGACGCCATACATTTTGTATATGTAATTAATTACTTATGTTTGATGAAACTATAGTAAACCCCCTCCATCACCCCCCTCCCTATTTTTAGGAAGAATCCTCTTCGAAATACAAAAACTAGTCTCGATTCGTCTTCGACTATCGGTTAATAGTTGTACTACAATTGTATTGTGCTATTAGGGCTGGGTCGTGTAAACGTTTTTAAACGTGTAAACGCCCGCACGAAAATATACGTGTACAAATATCCATACATGTTTAACCGCGATCCCATATCCCGCCGACTAATCCCCCCCCCCCCCCCCCCCACACACACAGGCATTGCTTAGTGTGTGGGGTGAAAATAGCTGTGAACAATTGCACAAAAAAAGGTGGAGAATAACGAAACGATGAATAATAATAAATCACACGTGTTATTTCGTTGAAAATTTCTTTTCGCGAACGTTACAACAAATTTTTTGCTATCATTTTGTGGACAGGAGGGGTGTTACGTTTAAACCTTTAAACGCGAAAAATACGAACAAATAAACGTTTACAAAATTAAACATAGCTGTATTGGACACCTGCAGCTCTCTCCCGCGCTTTTCTATACAAGCACCCTGAGGCAACGCAAGCAGTGGCACCACCCCTGAGATTACATGCCCGGGGCCACGGGGCAAGCCCCAACAGTTACTAGTCTCCACTCTCCTCACAAGAAGGGTAGCCCCATCTGCTAGAAGCGAGAATCATGTTTACATATGATTTGACCTCAGTGGCCATAAAGCAAGCAACATGAATTGTGCTAAAATCAGGATGTAAAATGTGTGTTACAGTGATATGAGCCAAAGTATAAAATATTATGATAGCCTCTGGTATCAGAGCATAGTTTTGTTTGGGAAGAGGTATCTGGACACCTGCCCAGACAAATAATGCTATAAAATAAGAATGGTATAGCCACAGATAAGGGATTGTAGCTGTGCGATCCAGAGGGGGGGGGGGGGGATAAATAGTATTTGTGGGCAAAATGTTTATGAAGATTTGAATAGAAAAGAAGGAACATATTTGCAATGGGCCGTATGGAGACATATCAAAACATCTGGCTATAATATTGTACTAATTACTTTGTAGGCCTACTTACTGTAGGGGGTTCGTGTGCATCAGCCGGTTTCAATTACACGTGCTTTTACCTCATACTAATCATAATTCAAGACATTTAACCTCCAAAATGTCACCATAATGGAACAGCTAGTGGACTCCATTCTTCAGCAGTTAGCTGACATTATTAGTTTTGTTTTCATATTGACATTGTAAGATAATGTGGAATATCCATTCTCTACAAAATTATTAAAACAAAACAATCATAAGCTATTAACTTTATTAAGGTTAGAATTTATTGTTTTGAGATTTTTTTAATTTTGTTTATGCAGTATATTCGACCCCCCTAAAAATGGGACTTGACTATCGCCCCCCCCCCCCCTCCCACCACCCTCCTACAAACTCTCGGATGAAAGGATAATCCAAGAAGTTTGTTTGGAAGTACGTCAGTTTGGAAAGTAAGTGGCCAAATACCTAATAATATTGATACAAGCCGAAAGCAATTCCAGAGGCAATTTGGAGAGTGGTTTGAAAAAATATATGCTACCCAAACCTTGGAAAACTATCATTTGATTGAGACCAACGAATTCGAGTAGTTTTGTCTTTATTGATCTGCAGAATAAAAAGTAACGGAATCGAAAAATCCATCATCTATGCCAGCAAATACGATAAACGTTTTTTTTTTTAATTTGTTATTATTATAAATTCTCATTATTTGTCAAAAAGCTTAGGTGCATAATAAGCTATACCCTGATCCGCTATAAGAAAATCCTTTTGGAAATAAAAAAAAAAGTAATTGGTTTTACGTGATTAGTTGAAATTGTCTAATTTTAATTTCAATTATTGAATTTCTTGGATTTATTTCTTGCAATATGGGTAGGCCTACAGTCAGTAACGTGGTCACATGGTGGGAACTGCTAAGAGTAAAATGTTGTACTTTACAAATTAATACTACGGTTGTCACAATGAAGCGTATTAATTTTACCCAAAACTCAATGTATTGTTATCACTTGCTAAGATGGATAAATATTGTTTTCGCCAACATTATATTTAACAATTATTTGAAACACTATCGAGAGTGGCTCTAGTTCGGTAGGTAGAGTGGAGGGCGGCTGTCCTCTCAGCCCTATCTCCTGATTGCTGCTTTGAATTACCACTTCCTCGAGTCAGAGTAGCCGTCACTGATGATACATACTGTATCCTATTGGCCGGTATGGATGGCGTTGCAGTTTGTAACAGTTCTGTGACTCTGTCACCCTTCCGTCTATATAATGGTGCACGGCAACAGGAGCGTAACTTCGGACATGATACATCATTTACCTGCTGATGTTTTATTACGGGATCAGATTTGTTTCTGCTGTCAGTTATTATTATCATTTGTAATTAATTAATTAATTAATAATAATAATAATAATAATAATAATAATAATAATAATAATAATAATAATAATAATAATAATAATAATAATAATAATAATAATAATAATAATAATAATAATAATAATAATAATAATAATAATAATAATAATAATAATAATAATAAAAATAATAAAAATAATAATAATGATAATAATTATAATAATAAAAAATTACTTAACAATTTAGTATTATTACAACAAATAATAATTATTGTTATTATTGTTGTTGAAATGATTTATGTATACTACCAGTACAAAGAAAATAAAACACACACACAAAATAATATAATCATACACCAAGAACGTAGGCTACATGGAAACACACTATTTCTTAATTGTTCTTAAAAAAAGTTAAAAAGTAAAAAAAAAAAAGTAAAAATGCAATGTTGGTTTTACTATTTCGTGATGTAGAATTAACGAACGAGTGAGAATAATATCATCCCCACTCCACCCACTCCCCCCGCTATTTTTTTAAAGAAAATACAACCACTTCACGTTTAGAATGTATAGAATTTGTCTGACAGGTTCGAATGGTCTTTTGAAATGCTTATGTTATTTTAAACACATGAACTGTAAACACTAGAGATTTTCCTCAATGAGCAATGACGCTGATCCTATAACGGAGACCTCTGGTTACGAGCTTACATAAGATTCGCATTAGTAAGATGGAGGTCATTAGATGGTGGTCTGGAAGTGGATGGGCAACAGCTGTTGTGATCAGCTGAGCTGCTGATCCACTTGACCCTCCAAGACTACACAGTACCCAGGTCCGCCCTGCATCGCTACTACCCATGTCACGAACATAAGGGTAGTCCATGGGGGTGCATGTCTGTCGCCTTGCTATTGCTGACACCCAGTATAAAGGCGGTTTTCCGCTTAGTACAGTGCAGAAGTCTCGTAAATCACACCCGCTGTGTTTGGAGTTTTCAGGTAACCAATATATTGTTGTAAATTATCGCTTATCCAATTATCCAGATGACTATTTACCCCTTCCTTCCTAAATATAAGTTCATAACAAAGCATTTTTATGGGTTGTGCCCATCGTGAAACGAAGTTTTTTTTAGGATAAAACATTATTGAGAATGTATATATGTCTCAATTTCACGTTCGTGTCCTGAAATAACAACGCTGTGTGTCTAATTAATCGAACTTTTCGTCAGCTCTGCATGTAAACATATATTTATCATAACAAAATTCTTGAACTGGGCAGGATTTTTTTCTCGAATTAGAGTTTGGGCACATTGAAAAAATTATATCGTAACTTCAATTTCATGTATACATAACATCCGAATTCCTTGTCCCCCCCCCCCCCCCCCCCACCCCCCTCCCCTCACAACCTTCTATACACACAGGAAATGGATGCAGCCAACTGGCAATATAGTCTAATCCTCCACGTGTGTTCGGTTGACAGGCCAAGCTATGAGATCACCTGTAGGGATGGCTCAGTGATGGGTTCTCTCTTTGGAGGTCGCCGGTTCGATGCCCGCTACTTTAAGTAGCCATTCCGAGGTATTTCTCAGCCCCAAGGTAAATACCACGATTGAGTCATGAAGAGGAAAATGAATTATTGTACTTGTGCAGGTTCCTTACAAAGAAATTAATATTATATTATGACAAGGTCAATAACAAAACATAAGCGAGAGCCATAAACCTATAAACTTTCAAACAAATTACCAACAATTAGACACAAAACAACAATAACAAATACGATATTTTATCGCTCGCTCATCCAGCAACGTTATAAGAGGTTGATGTTTTCACAATGGTGTGTAACTGACTAGCAAGTGCCTTCTTGGCTATAGCAGATGCCATGTGAGGACATCCTGCCATCAAAAACCTCGTGGCAAACAGCTGTCTCGGAAAAAAATTGGACGGACTATTCGATATGGGTAGAAAAGAAATCTTACACCTTGACATTCCGATGCGCCATTCAAATAACACGCGCTTAGTTTACTGGGTAAGGAGGGAACTGAACACAACCCTCTACAGAGCATCGGGCAAAGAGATGTAAGATGAATATGCCAATGAATGTAATTCACATGAAAAACATCATGTTACCTTGAAATATGTATCTCATTTCATTTCTCTTTTATCGAGAACGCTTCTGGGCCTCTGAACAAAATTATAAATCCAAGTTATAAACATTATTATCGTATGCTACCTGAATTCTGCCCACTTTAGCGTGCAACTTGTTTCGTGCTTTTTACTATATTATTGACATGGAGGAGGGAACCAATATGACTGGTCAAAGTTACACCGTCCTTTCGGATGGGACGTAAAGCCAATGGTCCCATTAGTACTTTTCGACAGAAGTAGGCTACGTGCCAGTACCAGGCTTCCCCTCCTCCCTTCCTCATTATCATTCATCAATCATCACTCATACTCATCAGGCTAAAGAGGGCATTGTGCTCTACACTGGTCTTAATTCCAATAAAATAAAATAAATACAAAATTGAGGGGGGAGGGGGGAAGCATGACGTATAAATATGTATATTATACTATAGCAGATACTAATCAAGACTCTGGGTTACAAATACCAATACACCATGGTGAAATTTTATGTCAAATTATGTGAGTTGGTCCAGCCACAGGCGACTCGTTCATCCAAGTGAGTGTATGGCGAGTAGTAGTAGACAGTTAGGTGGGATGCAACAAATCTGAAATATTAGACACCGGGTGGCTGGGGGGGGGGGTTTAAAATGGTAAATTGTACATTCAGACTGCGTACATCCCGTGCAGGAATGTTAGGAGTTAGGACTACACGCTATAGGCCTACCCTTGTCTAGAACTGAACTATACAATTGGAAAAACGTCCACGTGAAAGTAAATAATTCCTGTGATATACCCCCGTCGTAAGTGGAAGGGGAGAAATGTCAATGGGGGTCATAAAATTGCACGTTTTCTCATATCGCCTTACTTAACAATTTTAAAGAACATCAGTTCCTTGAATTAAAAAAATAGATCGCAAATAATGATAAGATCTGATCTAATAACCTAATGGTAAGTATACATAAGAGCAGTTGCCTTTATAATGATATTTTATATAGGCTTACTCCTACCCCCACTCGATCCACCCTCCTGTTTGCCAGAAACTTTCATCCAATTGTGTACCCATACTTTCTGTATCTCCCACTCATTTCTACCCTGTTCATTGTGTGGTTTAGATAGGGTGACCAGACGTCCCGGTTTTACCGGGATCGTGCCGTTTTTTTGCGGCCTGTCCCGGTGTCCCGAAAATAGTTCTCGGGACGCCAAAATGTCCCGGTTTTAAGAGTTCGTCCAATTAATTCGTATTCTCCATTTAAATTTCCATTAATAAACAATATAATGTTTCATACAAAAGCCAATACTAGTTATAATTCAAAATACTCCACATAAATACTACAAAATACAAATCTCTCTGGGCTACCGGTCCATTTTGTTGCTGCAGTGACTTTACAATGACGCTTGGACTTGCCAAGGCTTGATCCAATAGGGGGGGGGGGGGGGGGGCTGCCGGTTCGTGCGCGGCTTTTGTACAATTTTTGTACAATTTAGTACAAGTTTTTTTATTTAATCTGAAAGATAAAACAAATGTTGAATCCTAAGAAATAAACACCTATTGCCAAGTTTACAGTAATTATTGCAATTGCGCGTACTTATCTTTTCCTGGAACCTGATTCTTCTCTTGCGCCACACCCTCAAGGCAAAGGCCAGCCCCCAGCCCAACCCAACCTGTCTCAGATCTCACTACAGGCTATCTTGAGATAAAAATTGCCCAAAAAATTTTGCGCCTCCGGCGGCTGGGGCTACGCCCCAGACCCCTTGTGATCCACACAAGTCCATACAAGTCAAGCCTCCATGTGTCCCGGTTTTTGCTTTTGTAATTATGGTCACCCTAGGTTTAGAAAGTGTGTGGAGGGGAAGGGGGGGGGGGGTGAATGGGGAGGGGAAGACCTGCCGTCTATTCTACATTACGTGTTTCTTATTGCTCTATATAGATTCTCGTGCTATAAGTCAGGTTTTACCAATTTAGATGTATAAAACAGATAAACAGTACACGACTCCAACACCTTGTACAGTGTTGCATTGCATCAGATGAAAGTTATTGGCAAATGACTCAATTCGGCAAAGCCCTGTAGCCGCAGAAGGTAGCTCTTGTCGTGACCTATTAGATGCAGAACAACCATATTATGAATGAATACTAAACTTCTAAATTCTACGTCTGAAATATTATGTACAGAGAATCATTATACAGAAACGAAATGATTGTATCACAATTCACAACCACTCGGAAAACAAAAATACATAACTCAAAGAAACAAGAAACAGTGCGTCTACAAAAGTGCGATTAAAACATCGTATTGACTTATTAGGGGGAAAGAAAACTCGGACAATCTTCGGTCAGACTCGGGATTCATCCAGAAATTCACATACGTGTGACAACAAACTCTTCTAGCTATAGAATACCTAAATGGATTCATGTGGCGTACTCTAGGTTGTTGCTACAGAAAAAAATCCATTATGCCTTATTATTATGAGCGATAGAGCTTCGATGGACGATTTTGTTTTGTAAAATCATATTTTTTTTACCGCCCGACGAAAAACATGTTAAAGTGAGAATGACGTAAATCATATTATGACACTACAATGTTTCTTGAACATTTACTATAATGCAGCCAGCATTTGGTATTGATTACTTCAAATATGAAGAACTATTTTATATTTATATCCACGTTCCACTCCACTAGTACGATTTGGATGTTCTGATTTTTATATATAGCATATCGAAAAGCGAAAAAATCTACTATATCCAATTTCAATTTTCCCCTCTCCTTTACCAATAACCCCTGTTGAGGGTCTTCAGCGGGGAGTGGCAAGGAGGGGAAAGCAAGGGGGGGGGGGGGAGACGTGGTACGAAGGGCTGGCTGGGCGTCGGTGGGACGAAGAACAAAATCGAGATTTCCTGCTGTTGAAACTAATTAATAACCCCTCCCCCCCCCTTCACCATCCTCAAAACACTTCACTCTAATTTGTACACGTCATCCCACAACAGAAAAAAATGTCAAGGTCATTACGTAGCGTATTTTAAAGTCGTGAGTAATAGAGGAGGTTGAAAGAACTGTCTTTAAATTACAAAAAGTTTCTTCATTGAAGCCGTGAACAGAAGACCTGAACAGGATTAATGTTCCTCAGAGAGAGAAAGAGAAAGAAGTGGAAGGAGCGATCACAGCATGTAAACTAGTCTTTCAGTTCTAAACCAAACACTGACCAAGACGTTCGAATTATAGATCTTGTGGCGCCCTAAGCCTTCCAAAACTTGTTACAACGTTCAAACCAATGATCGATCGCTTTATTTCATCATAGGTGAAAAAAAAGAGAACAAGTGATACCGTACAATACGTTGTCGTGACCCGTGGGTGTACCTGACGATGGTCTGGCTTAATTACGGGGTTCGCACTTTGTTTACAGTAACGGAAATGCGTGGTTGGAACACCAGTCTTATTAACATTTCACCTGTTGGCTCCAGGTGCGATCATTGGGGTCGACCAGCGTGAACGCACGGTGTGAGATTTCAGCCTTCGGTGTATGATTCACGTACGTGGTAGGCCAGTCCTATCGTCCACCGTGATTCAGGACTCGTTTATATCCTGACATTAATTATAAATATTGTTGTGAAGCAATTTAGAGAAAATTTGGCAGGAAAACCACATTGTTCAACAAACTAAAGTATTGATAGCACGGCAGCTTCACGCCAATCATCCAATCGAGATGCACAATACCTACACAATTCCTACACAATACCTACATTCAACAGTTGCAACACATGAACCAGTGTGACTTTTTTAAGTAGTAGTCTAGGCTTGTATGGGATAGTGCGTATAAGACATATGTCAATCCTAAGGTGATTTCCGTGGTTTTCTAACCATACAAACAAATCACGAATGGCTACAAGAAATCGGTGACGACCATACGTAACAAATTATATTAAGGAAAAATGAACTATGATTAATTAGATTAGTTTGAACTTTGAAGTACTGTGAAATAAGGTAAATACTTGACATTTATGTCGGTATTTAACACCGATAGGGCGATCCAAAGCTTCAAAAGAAGGCGTGACCGCCAGAGCGCTCCACCGTCGACAAAAGGTATTGCCTTGACGCTTGACAGTTCGAACGTGTTTAACGAAGCCTACAGTATCTGCATTATTTTGTTTTAATCATCATGGGGTTTAATTGTGTGTTCCGCAGTGTAACACAAAATGGATCAGAGGGAAAAAAGAAATCAAGTTACATTATTTTCCTAAAAACATAAGTTTAAATACAGCATGGAGAATAAAAATAAGAAGTGGCAAAGTACCGACGAGCCATTTGCGAGTTAGCAATTTGCACTTCACAGAAGAGGATTTAATACAACTTCATTCATTTCAACACATATATAATGATTAATGTCAAGACAACAATAATCATGATCATCGATGTAGGCTCCAGCATGAACAAGTCTTGATTGTAAGATGGGTGCTGAGCACTGGTTGTTTATAAGTAGGTTACACAGCTCATCTGTTCTGTCCGTGTCTGTATTTGTTTTCGTTGCAACGGTCAACCCCAACATTTCATCAATAGTGACAACTTCCAAACATCGTCCTGGCTTAGGTTTGTGCCATGTTTGTAATAGACTCGTGCATGCCCTATTCTCAATAACATCTCCAGTTATAGAAAACTGTTCAACACAGTTTGCCAGGGCTGCTATATGTTTGCAAGCCGCTGACATACCGGTTCCTGCAGGACACATACAAGCAGCCTGCAATATTTCTTCGGTGTTGACGTGCAATTTTACTGTATACTCTTCCTTTTTCTTTGTTTGCGCGGCACACACTGATACCAAATAAAAATCTTTCTTAATTGTGGGGGTTAACCTTTTACTGAGCTAACGAATTTATTTAGAAAAAGTGAACGCCCCTTTTTAAGACCGGCACCTGCACTTCTTTGTTCAAACCAGGTATGAATGAACAGAATGTTGACAAAATTATAATGTTTTTTTTAGAGGCTTAAAACAAAGTTCGTTGGGGAACCTGTCGTTGGACCTGGCTGGAACAACTTGAACTCCGACCAACAATCTGTCAAGATTTTCACGGTTCCACACTTGTAGCCTGAAACGGAGTTTAAACTAATTTATGCCTAGAATCAGTGTAGTATTAAGCCCTAATATAAATATATTTAACGTCTATTTCAAACTGTTGTAAACAATACTGTATTCCCCTAAATTAGAAGGTTGTATAACACAGGCCTTGCCGCTAGGCCTACAAACACGGCCATATAGTTTTCCTATCTATTCTTGTAAAAATATGTAAATGATTACGTTTCTACGAGAACTTCCTTCGTCCCAGAGGTTTTAGCCCCTACTTTTTTAGTTCTTCTTTCAGCTGAACTACCGTACACTTCTTATAATCCATTTTCTAAGACAATAATAACGACTCCTTACGGCAGGTACTACGCAGCCATGACCCGTGCGTGAAGGGTGATACCTTTTCTCGGCGGCGCTGCACTCTAGCGGCAGAAAGTTTGAACAGTGCCCTATTTTGTACATAATACAGCAAAAAATAATAACAGTAATAGCAGTAATAATAATAATGATAATAATATTAATGGCACACATAATGATAATCATAATGACAATAGACGTAATTTATCAACTTGCATTTTAATTTTAACAGTTCAACCATACTCGTTTTTCTTCCTACGTATTATGTAGCAAGTTTGTCTATCACCCAGGGCGCAGCAAGTGTTGCCTCGTGCCGTGACCGGCTGCGCCTGCTGCGCTTGTCACCTGCTCTGCGCGCCACCCAGGCACATCTCGCTTGCCTGGGCCTCGAACCCGAAGCCACCGGCTGCAAAGCCGGTCCTTCAACCTTCCTCGCCGCCATCATATTCGGTAGCACGTGGTACATGGTCTATGTCACACACAGAGCAGCACAGTACTCGCACGTGTTACAATACAGTACTCGCACGTGTAACCATACAGATAGCAGCACAGTACTCGCACGTGTAACCATACAGATAGCAGCACAGTACTCGCACGTGTAACCATACAGTACTCGCACGTGTTTATTACTAATTACAGATAGCCGCACAGTACTTGTAACCATACAGATATAGAGGTAGCTCAGCGGTAAGACGCGAGACTTTAATTCAAGAGGTCGCCGGTTCGATTCCGGCCACCGGCATTGCTGACCTGAAGATTTTTTCGGGGTAACATCCCACATACATTCCTTCTCAATGATCCACTCACCCAAACATACCTAGTATAGTATACCTAGTTGGCGGGAGCCACAAGAGCAAGATGGGCACATTAGGCACATCAGTGTGCAGTGCACCCTATAACAGGAGTTCCCACGAAAAATTATTATTATATAATACTGGAGAGTGAGTGGTGAGGGGGGGGGGGGGGGGGTAGCAGGAGATTGTCAGAAAGAAAGTGCTTGTCGTTTTTGTGAGGTTGCCACAGACGTATCTTTCTCCGAGGTCAGCTTGTACTAATGCAGTAAAAAATTACATATGCTGCAGTGGAGGTTGTTATGTTATTCTCTACTCAATCATTAAATACGAAAGTATTTATACTTCACAAAACAATATTTAAATAAAGGTATCGTTATACACTTGTGGGTGATTGTATAGGCCTAAATACCCCAGTTACTCACCCATGTGATAGAGATAATCGTATGGGGGGGGGGGGGGGGGGGGTGGACAGAGTGCGTTACTACATATTTCTCAAACTATGAAACATATTTCTCTTATTGTAACAATTTTTATTTTTAAATACACATAATAAATGCCGTGGTGAAGTTTAGTGAATAACTGAATATTGTTTGTGGCTGGGACTCAATGGGAGTAGTCATAACCCCGCATTTCTCCTGATGACTTTTACGAACTCGGTCTAACGGATGGGCGCGCTTTTTATACAGAAAATGTAAAACAAAAAAATACCTCAGTCCTCAATCAATCACCGGGACTTCGTTTTGTCCGCTACAGGCAATAACTTTGAAATTACATTTACATTTCAATTGGTTGAAATACAAAGAGAGTTGATAAGTTGACTTTTTGATGGATTGACACAATTAATCATTTTCCTGGTGACCTCTGTAAAAGTTTCACACCGCTGCTTGTGTCCCGGGCCTGGCAATATAGGAACACTCTGGCAGCTCGGCATCAATGTAATGAAATATACCTGCGCTCTGGACCGATAGTCACTGTGTGATCAGTCACCATCACCACTCAACAATACTGGTTTAGCCCCTCGCAAACCAGATGCGAGTTTTGGGGGTAAAACTCTAACCGGGGGCCCCAATTCACCCTTCCTTTACAAGGGGTAACGTGGTCGTTGGCCTAGTGCAATAGGCCTACAAACGCCGCGTATCTGTTTTTTTTCAAAATGATTTTGTTGGATCATTTAATTCTACCAATAATGCTCCAACATATTCTGGAAATATCACGTACGTGATTAACCAGTAAATTATAAACACTTGTCTGCATTTGCGAACATTGCTCTGCACACTTTATCTGAAACTAATTCCTGTTAATTATTGAATCAGTTTTTAAAACATGATCCCTACTTTACCCATTTACTTAAAATATTTCGAAACCGTGCATAATAATATGATCGTGCGGTTCGTGCCTAATTAAGAGTAACGTATTTTGTGCCTAATTAAGAGTAACGTAATACTCTATTTTGTGATAAAATAGTTATAAAATACAAAATAATAAAATATTAAATTATTTAATACATTGTTTTTGTCGTTTTTGAACAACTTGGGTTTTGGTTTATAAGTGGTGTCAGAACTAGGGCAACGAATACAAACATTCGAAAGTTATTTATTTTGATTTTTGTAACGGTTCATACAATATTGCAAATACATGTTTTTGGTTTAGTTCAGTTCGGGACTCGGGTATAACATTACATACTTCCTGCGTGTATGTATAATGAACTGGTATGAGGCTTACTCATTTATTTCATAGGTTGGTGGATTTGTTCACGCGTTTAGGGAAGTTCGTATATTATGATTTATGATGAACACCAACTATTGGTTTTATATTTTGTCATGACTATTGATAAAATCAGCAACCACACTTGGGATTATATTTTATCAGTCGTATAGGGTATTATAGCACATTATAAAAGAACATATCCTGTCTTTGTGTCATACTCATAATCCAATAAACATAAATGAAGTCAATTGGCTCGCATATACCATGGCCATTGGTTTTATTCAAATCAAAGTTACCAGATAGACACAAATGAAAGTGAAATGTGTTAGCTATATTTTTATAGCCAGTTTTGAAAAAAACAAACTTAATTGAAATATAAAGCCACTTGACTCTAGAACGAAACCATAAATATAATTACTCTTATATGTTGATTGTTAGTTGGCTCATGTTCGTTTCACATCCTCCCTTCTATCCCAGACTCCGACAAGAATACATTCGTTCCTTTTTTGTTATACGAGGGGCATACATTTAAAATTTGTAATTTGTATGCCCTGTGTGGATGGAGTGGAGTGAAGTGTAGACCTTTGATCGTGTTGTATGAATAAACGCCAAGCTAATTCTCTCCAGTTTGCAGCTCCATCTGCGCAAGTCATGACGTCAGCTGTTTTCTACCAGAACCTGACAACGTAGTTAGACACGGTACGAACAGAAGACTATTCATTTCGTATCGCCTCGCCATGCAGTATCGGTCCTTCTACAAAGACAGCTGCAAATTGACTATCAGTATTTTTATGTGATCGGTAGAATCGCTCGTTACGTCGAGTGTTTTCGGTTGGTGTTGATGTCGAGCCGAATCTAATTCGCAGCCTGCAAACAGGATTGAAGATCTTTTTGAAACGCAACGAGTGCTTGTGTGCATACAGATGAATGTACTTTTTACTTTCAGTCCTGTTTCCTGTCTTCTGACTCTTGCGTATTGAGTCCTGTGCCCTAAGACAGTTGCTTAATCCGCCTTCTATCCCGAGTACCGAGTCCAGAGTCCTGTAACCTGTTTCCACACTTCTGAGACTTTGGTTTTGGTCCTGGCTCTTTTGTCCTGAATCCTGAGTGCCGAGTCCTGAACCTAATGTCCTGCCTCCCACTGTACTTTCTGCCTTGTTAGCCTTTGCGTCCTGAGTCATTAGACGTGTCCTGACTCCTGAGTCCTGAGTCCCGTACCGTGTGTCCTGTACTGCGTCTTGTGCCTGCCCTCCTGAGACTTGGCTCCTGAGTGTTCAAAGTTGTGTCCTTCCTGAGTCATGTCCTGAGTCCTGAGTCCTGAGTCCTGAGTCCTGTTTCTTGTGCACCGCAACGATCCTAATCAACGCTCCACACCACATTACTCGCTAACAGAGGGACGGTATGAGCCAGATCGCACTGACAAATGCGTGTTTCCACACAAACTGTCTAAAACTATAATAACACTTATTAATTACGACTAGGGCAATTCACCGGGTGATCATTTAGCGGAGTTAATTGTTCTCTTCAACCCTTGTGAGGTAAAGCTCTCCCCCGACCCACGAACCATTATGTGGAGCATGATGGGTCCGCTTATCTCTCTGTATTCTACTTTACCTCTCGACGTTGGCTGAGTCGTTATACGATAATCGTTTATCACTTTACTTCTTGACTTATTCAATTTACTGTTAGTTTACAGTAAAAATAAGTTGGGCATTGAAATGAATTTATAATTTTAGTGAAAGTCATGTGGAAGTGTTTTTTTTAAACTAACGTCATAGGCCTACTTGAAACTAGTTTTCGTTAATTTTTGTTTTTATAATCGACTACGTTAATCACTCACCATCTTAATTAGTTGGCCATGAATATAATTTAGTGGACAATCGTTGTCTCGTTCAATCCAAAAATGTAGCTCCCGAAAAAAGTCGGTTCATACTGAGGATACGATTTAAATGATATGCACTGATTTAGGATTGTAGGATGAATGGCTATTACTTTGGGAACTTGAAAAATAAATACTACTAGAATTAGGGAGAGATTGGTGACGGCTACTGATAACGACGTCAGTTATCACGATCAGTGATAATATATAACTTATTGTAAGATAATAAAGGGGGATTAAAAAAAAACGAACGAAACCCAATGAGGATTACTGGGAATGAAAATTTTCATTTAAAGAAACGAATATAAACAATTCCATGATTGAGTCGATTGATTCTTAGCCCTGTGAAGTGTGTTCACTTGGCTAGTCGATCCGGCTTCTGATAACTGCAGATTAATACACGTGAATCTACTTGTGACCAAGGGGAATAATCCTATAACGTTGTTTTTATATTTTGAAGGAAATTAAAACATTTACTATAATCACGATACCGTTGCTGGCAATTAATGAATCTTTAATATATTATATCTAATTATATCATGTTCTAACTTCGTGATCTGAAGAATCTGGCACTGACCATATTCTTAGAGGTTTTTTGCCTCATGGGTTTAGATGATAAATGTTTTAGTTTCGACACGCGAGTTGGCTTCTACACGAGAATCACTCAATTTGCATATTACTCATTTCTTATGTTAAACACAGCATTCGGCTTCAGCGGAAATGATATATTATTTACATTGTGTTCCATAACTAACCCGTTTTTCGACCACTGGCCACTGGTTTTCCATAAAATATCTGTAGCTATCTTTTTAGGGTTTCAGTAAATGCTATGTCTTTATTTGCGGTATTGTGTCAGAGAGTCACTATGATATATTATGTGCTGTTCAATTCAGTTCACCCAGCATACCATCGTGTGGCGACAAACAATGCAGGTTGGTAACATAGAATAAGCTCACATTTGCTACATAGGGATTTAGCTCAGAGGAAATTTCATTAAACATTTAACAATTGTAACATTCGTAGGAAATGGAAGTGTCCTGATCTTTACCCCTCGCAATGTGTGCAGTGCAGGGCAGGCTGTTATGCGATACCACGCACAAGAACAGAGGGAGGCATTCCACAACCAGGAGAAATTATTTAAGAGATAATGCTGATGGTTATTACATATTACAAAGTCATGGGTGCATATAGCGTTGTGCGTTCGCTACCTAATAACACTGGGACCTACGGGACAATGAAAAGGAATCCTACGTTGTTGATCTTCATAACGACTGTGGTATTCTCGAGCTGGGTCGTTTCTACAACCAAAAGCATGTGCGTCTTTTAGTAAGAATTGTTTCTGTGTACATTGAATAGAAGCTTACGGTTGACTTTAGTGGAGCTCACGCAAGCCTGTGTACATATACAGCGATGTAGCAACTGCTCTTATAATACACAAAACATTTATATGCAGTGTTCATTTTAAATGTGACGCAATTAGTTGCATAGTGAATTTATTAAAGGTGGCTGAATTTTAACTTAGTGATAAACATTTTTCGTGGCAATTGTTTCCAAAGCTAAATATTTTCAGTATCGTTTAAACATACAATGAGTAGGCATATGTTTAGTCAAAGAAAAGATAACTTAAAAACAAAAAAAACACATTATGCGCGATATTTTCTATACAAAATTACCATTGATTAAAATGTGGCACAACAAATTAAAACGTGTTAATTTTACTGTTCCTTTACAGATATATTCTATAGATATCAATATTTATACTGCACAACCACAATCATTGAAGAATAGCTAGATTTAAAAAATAAGGGGATTAAGGGTCACAACACACATAGACATCGTGAGCATGCGTATTGTTTTATGTATTTAACTTCTAAATTGAGACCGGCTGATATGTTGAACTGATGGTATGCGTGTTTGTCAATGAACAATATTCCTTGATTGGTGAAGTTAATATAGTTCAATTTTAAATTTCTCCCATTGAATGAACCCATATAATTTTTCGCTTGTTCATGAGTGATTTCCATATCATCTTGATCTTTAGTTTTTTTTACCTGCCTTCCCCTTTAAAACCATAGCGGAGAGTTTTAAAAAAACATACCAATCTGTGGCAACGAATCATTGCAAGAATCATTGCAAGAGCGAGTACACAGATTAATGTTTTGAAGTCACTCAAACACATCCCAAAATAATTGAACGGCGGTGTTTGGTGCTTTGCATGTTCATTCCTCATACGTGAGATCAAAGTACATACGACACTCTGATGTAGAAACCACGTGAGCTGTCGTTTACATTCACACACTGGCTATGAATAACTGATTAGTATAATAGCTTGTAAATAAAAAATCACTTACATTTTGAAACACATCTAGAAACATAAATATGTTTAGTTTATCACCAGCGTATAAATATATATCACAAAAGTAAAAAGAGCATTTTTGGTGGAAAATATAGCGGAGTGGCATTATGTTTTCTAAAAGTGTGATAAACGATAATGGAAGACTACTAATACCCGCCTATAACATCGGTCCAACAGGTGCTAATGGCTGAATGTTTTAGTTACACAGAAAAACGAACTCGACGAAAGTACACGAAATACATAAGTAAATAAAATTGCACTTCAAACGTAACACGAGTCGATTAAGTCACGTGACACAAACTTGCAATTCACCTTTCAAGACTCGCTATGTAAATAATTAAATGAGCAGACTTTTTCTGGTCCTCTCTTATGATTGACAAACATGTTTAATTGGATCATTACCAGTTTTTGTCTAGTTGCGATGTTAGTTACAAGGGTAATGCTTTACAGACTGGCGTGCACCTGTCATTGCTCTTAGAAGGAACTAACATTTAATATTAATTTGAGGATGTATAATGCTGTCACGCACTTGATGTAGGTAAAAACACGAGTTTCGGTGGGCCCAGTTGCTCTCTAGCTAGCGGGTTCAACCACCGTTTGTACCATCTAAAAACATTTTTGAATGAATGATAACTCGAATCTTGATCAACGACTGAAGTTGGCACCACTTGCATTATAATCAGGTGGTAACTGGTCAAACTACTTGACCAACCTATGACACGAAAAAAAGCAAATATTGGATATGGGGAACGGATAATGCAGGAGTAATGTTCTAAAATACTGCAAAGCAGTTTTGATTGAAATCTTGTATGAATAAATGAATATCTAATTAAAACGGAAACATAGTGGAACAGGTAAAACTGTACACTGTTCCTTGGCAAACAATTTTAAAACGCAATATTTCGAACCGGGTTCGAAATATTGCGTTTTTAGATTGTTTTTGTATGTGACAAGGAACAGTGTAGGGCCTACCGTCCAATTACTAGGTCTTATAACATGAATATCTATGTAATATTATAACTGATGACAAAAACTTGCATATTGTGTTTCTTTGAACATGGTGGTACTCAATTACTCTTAGAGATATGTTTTAATTATTCATTTAATTTCAAATAAATTAGTTTAGTCACTAAACGACATGTTACTGAAAATTGTTGGCATCTGTTTAGTGTCCATATACTTTTAAGATTTTTATTCTAAGATTAGTTTTTATCCAAGTCAAAATGTCAATGTAATGAGAAAACCACAATAACATTGTTCTACGACATGTGGTTGCCTCAACTAGCGTACCCACAATATTACTTGTACTTGCTACCTAAACAATTGTAAATTGTCTTTTCCCTTGAAAAAAACTTTGTCTTAGAAATAAATTTTTTCCATAAAAAAAAATTATGGATGAAAGTTATCATTGCGACACCATTCAATTAATATACATTTTCCCGTCTGTGCCAGACGTTGAATTGTTCCAGAGTAGCTCTGCCTGTCGTACGAGACGACTAAACGACCGACGTCGTATGACATAATGGTTGAGAACGTCGCTATAAACTCCAAATAATTAAATTTAATTTTTTATAGAACGGTACTAAGATTGGAAGTTATAAAATGTGGATTTATTCATCTTATTAAAGAACTAAATTATTAATTAGGAAACCATAAACTTATACGATCAATGCCAATAGTAAAACTGCAACACAACATCGACAATCACGAGGCTCGCATATTTTTCAATTTGGTTAGCAGCGTTCTCTCCCAGATAGGCCTACACATTATTTGTCCCGAGCGCATAAACACATCAGAAGTAAGCCACGCTACTACAGTTAGTGCTCTATGCTGGTTGCGTCTTTGTGCGGCATATTATACGTTTAGTCCGAACTAATGACAATGTGCATTGTACATTACTTTTATTACGATCTCGGCTCGGCAAAAGATGTATTGTTCACGTTGAGGCCGGATACGACGAAATGAACCATTTCATGCCATTAGCTCAGTGAAACAGTACTCATTCTATTTTACCAGTCACCCACTAGCAGTTTCGTAATCTATATAATTCCCAATACCGTTAGAGATAATTAAAATGTATTCTAATGACATCTACAGTTACAATGATAGATACGCGATGCTCTGGGAAACAAACATCGGAAATATCGTGGGTGGAGCTGAAGTCGCCCGGGTTAAAACAACTTACGGGCATTTTTAAATTAGCACGATTATCGTCTGGGCGGCCTAACGAGAGGAAACAGATGACTGAGACGTGGATGCGGTCACCTGCGTGATCTTAGGTGACCCCATTGTGCCGGATGACCCCCGCCCCCCCCCCCCCCCCCCCCCCCCCCACGCCGCCCGTGAGCGGTCTTCCGCTCCGATTAGTTCCGCATCAGGGCACAAGCCGACCTCATAACAGACTCTTGCTAGGATACACGTCCTACTGTAGGACGCAGGGCACAAGTCGACCTCATAACAGACTCTTGCTAGGATACACGTCCTACTGTAGGACGCAGGGCACAAGCCGGCCTCATAACAGACTCTTGCTAGGATACACGTCCTACTGTAGGACGCAGGGCACAAGCCGGCCTCATAACAGACTCTTGCTAGGATACACGTCCTACTGTAGGACGCAGGGCACAAGCCGACCTCATAACAGACTCTTGCTAGGATACACGTCCTACTGTAGGACGCAGGGCACAAGCCGACCTCATAACAGACTCTTGCTAGGATACACGTCCTACTGTAGGACGCAGGGCACAAGCCGACCTCATAACAGACTCTTGCTAGGATACACGTCCTACTGTAGGACGCAGGGCACAAGCCGACCTCATAACAGACTCTTGCTAGGATACACGTCCTACTGTAGGACGCAGGGCACAAGCTGACCTCATAACAGACTCTTGCTAGGATACACGTCCTACTGTAGGACGCAGGGCACAAGCTGGCCTCATAACAGACTCTTGCTTGGATACACGTCCTACTGTAGGACGCAGGGCACAAGCCGACCTCATAACAGACTCTTGCTAGGATACACGTCCTACTGTAGGACGCAGGGCACAAGCCGACCTCATAACAGACTCTTGCTAGGATACACGTCCTACTGTAGGACGCAGGGCACAAGCCGACCTCATAACAGACTCTTGCTAGGATACACGTCCTACTGTAGGACGCAGGGCACAAGCCGACCTCATAACAGACTCTTGCTAGGATACACGTCCTACTGTAGGACGCAGGGCACAAGCCGACCTCATAACAGACTCTTGCTAGGATACACGTCCTACTGTAGGACGCAGGGCACAAGCCGACCTCATAACAGACTCTTGCTAGGATACACGTCCTACTGTAGGACGCAGGGCACAAGCCGGCCTCATAACAGACTCTTGCTAGGATACACGTCCTACTGTAGGACGCAGGGCACAAGCCGACCTCATAACAGACTCTTGCTAGGATACACGTCCTACTGTAGGACGCAGGGCACAAGCCGGCCTCATAACAGACTCTTGCTAGGATACACGTCCTACTGTAGGACGCAGGGCACAAGCCGGCCTCATAACAGACTCTTGCTAGGATACACGTCCTACTGTAGGACGCAGGGCACAAGCCGACCTCATAACAGACTCTTGCTAGGATACACGTCCTACTGTAGGACGCAGGGCACAAGCCGGCCTCATAACAGACTCTTGCTAGGATACACGTCCTACTGTAGGACGCAGGACACAAGCCGACCTCATAACAGACTCTTGCTAGGATACACGTCCTACTGTAGGACGCAGGGCACAAGCCGGCCTCATAACAGACTCTTGCTGGGATACACGACACACGTCCTACTGTAGGACGCAGGGCACAAGCCGACCTCATAACAGACTCTTGCTAGGATACACGTCCTACTGTAGGACGCAGGGCACAAGCCGACCTCATAACAGACTCTTGCTAGGATACACGTCCTACTGTAGGACGCAGGGCACAAGCCGACCTCATAACAGACTCTTGCTAGGATACACGTCCTACTGTAGGACGCAGGACACAAGCCGGCCTCATAACAGACTCTTGCTAGGATACACGTCCTACTGTAGGACGCAGGGCACAAGCTGACCTCATAACAGACTCTTGCTGGGATACACGTCCTACTGTAGGACGCAGGGCACAAGCCGACCTCATAACAGACTCTTGCTAGGATACACGTCCTACTGTAGGACGCAGGGCACAAGCCGACCTCAAAACAGACTCTTGCTAGGATACACGTCCTACTGTAGGACGCAGGGCACAAGCCGGCCTCATAACAGACTCTTGCTAGGATACACGTCTTACTGTAGGACGCAGGGCACAAGCCGACCTCATAACAGACTCTTGCTAGGATACACGTCCTACTGTAGGACGCAGGGCACAAGCCGACCTCATAACAGACTCTTGCTAGGATACACGTCCTACTGTAGGACGCAGGGCACAAGCCGACCTTATAACAGACTCTTGCAAGGATACACGTCCTACTGTAGGACGCAGGGCACAAGCCGACCTCAAAACAGACTCTTGCTAGGATACACGTCCTACTGTAGGACGCAGGGCACAAGCCGGCCTCATAACAGACTCTTGCTAGGATACACGTCCTACTGTAGGACGCAGGGCACAAGCCGGCCTCATAACAGACTCTTGCTAGGATACACGTCCTACTGTAGGACGCAGGGCACAAGCCGGCCTCATAACAGACTCTTGCTAGGATACACGTCCTACTGTAGGACGCAGGGCACAAGCCGGCCTCATAACAGACTCTTGCTAGGATACACGTTCTACTGTAGGACGCAGGGCACAAGCCGACCTCATAACAGACTCTTGCTAGGATACACGTCCTACTGTAGGACGCAGGGCACAAGCCGGCCTCATAACAGACTCTTGCTAGGATACACGTCCTACTGTAGGACGCAGGGCACAAGCCGACCTCATAACAGACTCTTGCTAGGATACACGTCCTACTGTAGGACGCAGGGCACAAGCCGACCTCATAACAGACTCTTGCTAGGATACACGTCCTACTGTAGGACGCAGGGCACAAGCCGGCCTCATAACAGACTCTTGCTAGGATACACGTCCTACTGTAGGACGCAGGGCACAAGCCGACCTCATAACAGACTCTTGCTAGGATACACGTCCTACTGTAGGACGCAGGGCACAAGCCGACCTCATAACAGACTCTTGCTAGGATACACGTCCTACTGTAGGACGCAGGGCACAAGCCGACCTCATAACAGACTCTTGCTAGGATACACGTCCTACTGTAGGACGCAGGGCACAAGCCGACCTCATAACAGACTCTTGCTGGGATACACGTCCTACTGTAGGACGCAGGGCACAAGCTGACCTCAAAACAGACTTTTGCTGGGATACACGTCCTACTGTAGGACGCAGGGCACAAGCCGACCTCATAACAGACTCTTGCTAGGATACACGTCCTACTGTAGGACGCAGGGCACAAGCCGACCTCATAACAGACTCTTGCTAGGATACACGTTCTACTGTAGGACGCAGGGCACAAGCCGACCTCATAACAGACTCTTGCTAGGATACACGTCCTACTGTAGGACGCAGGGCACAAGCCGACCTCATAACAGACTCTTGCTAGGATACACGTCCAACTGTAGGACACAGGGCACAAGCCGACCTCATAACAGACTCTTGCTAGGATACACGTCCTACTGTAGGACGCAGGACACAAGCCGACCTCATAACAGACTCTTGCTAGGATTCACGTCCTACTGTAGGACGCAGGACACAAGCCGGCCTCATAACAGACTCTTGCTAGGATACACGTCCTACTGTAGGACGCAGGGCACAAGCCGACCTCATAACAGACTCTTGCTAGGATACACGTCCTACTGTAGGACGCAGGGCACAAGCCGACCTCATAACAGACTCTTGCTAGGATAACAGACTCTTGCTAGGATACACGTCCTACTGTAGGACGCAGGGCACAAGCCGACCTCATAACAGACTCTTGCTAGGATACACGTCCTACTGTAGGACGCAGGGCACAAGCCGGCCTCATAACAGACTCTTGCTAGGATACACGTCCTACTGTAGGACGCAGGGCACAAGCCGACCTCATAACAGACTCTTGCTAGGATACACGTCCTACTGTAGGACGCAGGACACAAGCCGACCTCATAACAGACTCTTGCTAGGATACACGTCCTACTGTAGGACGCAGGGCACAAGCCGACCTCATAACAGACTCTTGCTAGGATACACGTCCTACTGTAGGACGCAGGGCACAAGCCGACCTCATAACAGACTCTTGCTAGGATACACGTCCAACTGTAGGACGCAGGGCACAAGCCGACCTCATAACAGACTCTTGCTAGGATACACGTCCTACTGTAGGACGCAGGGCACAAGCCGACCTCATAACAGACGTTTGCTAGGATACACGTCCTACTGTAGGACGCAGGACACAAGCCGACCTCATAACAGACTCTTGCTAGGATACACGTCCTACTGTAGGACGCAGGGCACAAGCCGACCTCATAACAGACTCTTGCTAGGATACACGTCCTACTGTAGGACGCAGGGCACAAGCCGACCTCATAACAGACTCTTGCTAGGATACACGTCCTACTGTAGGACGCAGGGCACAAGCCGGCCTCATAACAGACTCTTGCTAGGATACACGTCCTACTGTAGGACGCAGGACACAAGCCGACCTCATAACAGACTCTTGCTAGGATACACGTCCTACTGTAGGACGCAGGGCACAAGCCGACCTCATAACAGACTCTTGCTAGGATACACGTCCTACTGTAGGACGCAGGGCACAAGCCGACCTCATAACAGACTCTTGCTAGGATACACGTCCAACTGTAGGACGCAGGGCACAAGCCGACCTCATAACAGACTCTTGCTAGGATACACGTCCTACTGTAGGACGCAGGGCACAAGCCGACCTCATAACAGACTCTTGCTAGGATACACGTCCTACTGTAGGACGCAGGGCACAAGCCGACCTCATAACAGACTCTTGCTAGGATACACGTCCTACTGTAAGACGTAGATAAATATACTATTTTGCCATATTCAGTTTGGAACCACACGTCTCCAGAACTCAATCGATGTGTTTGTCGTATGAAAGTCACAAGTTTTCATAAAGCTCAAGTCTAGAGTAAACTGATAAAAATTAGTAAGAATTTAGTTAGAAGATCCGTTACGAAATAATTCGTTCATCCAGAAAGAAATGTTGTAACTTATAAACGACGAGTTTCGCTGAATTTGTTTCACTGTGATCACATTTTTCATGTTATGAATAGTCTACAATAATACAAAATGACAACAAAACCTGAAAACAACACTCTTAACCGCGGGCTCACGCTGAACGATTTTATCACCATGTCTTATGTGCTTTGCGTCGGTATTTGTAAATTGTATTGATACCCATTTAGATTTCGCCTAATAAGTAATAAAGACTGAAAATTGCTATGCAACTGTATGGTTTGGCGAATTGTCTATAGTAGATTTCAAATAATGTATGTTTCTTACACTTGATGAGTAGCAATAAAGACCTCCTTCGACCAGCTGATTGAGGTAATTACAGTGTTTGTTTATTTATCCGCGATCGTCCACCGTAGCCCGCTGAGCTATTTGGATCTATTTTAAATAATTATTTAATAATAATGTAAAGTCCCCGACTGCGGTCAAGCTGTGTATATACTTTACGGCATACTTTCGCCTATTAAAGTGATCATAAAATTTAGCCAATAACATTGTATTTTATATTTGAAATTAAAATTCATCTCATAATGTGCCAGCTCAACAGCTGTAGACCTACGATCTGTAATCATAAACTAGTGACCATCTTATAATTAAGGTAATTTAACACAGTTTATCTCTGTATAATATAAATGATCCAACGTTCTAAACCCTACATTATTTATAATATATAGATGCAAGTCTTTTTAGCCTTCCATGTGGATGAAGTAGATACCTGTGTGGTGACCGGTGCATGCAATGCAACTTATGCAAATCTTATTCATTAGCTGACACTCTCGTGTCTCACGACGCGTGGGTGACCGGTCTCTCATACGTGGGTGACCGGTCGCTCAGACGTGGGTTACCGGTCGCTCATACGTGGGTGTCCGGTCTCTCATACGTGGGTGTCCGGTCTCTCAGACGAGGGTGACCGGTTGCTCAGACGTGGGTGTCCGGTCTCTCAGACGTGGGTGTCCGGTCTCTCATACGTGGGTGTCCGGTCTCTCAGACGAGGGTGACCGGTCGCTCAGACGTGGGTGTCCGGTCTCTCATACATGGGTGACCGGTCGCTCAGACGTGGGTGTCCGGTCTCTCATACGTGGGTGACCTGTCTCTCAGACGTGGGTGACCGATCGCTCAGATGTGGGTGACCGGTCGCTCAGACGTGGGTGACCGGTCTCTCATACGTGGGTGACCGGTCTCTCAGACGTGGGTGTCCGGTCGCTCAGACGTGGGTGTCCGGTCTCTCATACGTGGGTGACCGGTCTCTCAGACGTGGGTGTCCGGTCGCTCAGACGTGGGTGACCTGTCGCTCAGACTTAGGTGACCTGTCGCTCAGACGCGGGAGTCACGTCTCTCGAGTAAGCCTCAATGTTGCTAACCTTGAACAGAAGAGCAGAGGGAAGGGGTTAAATTAAATCTAGTTAGAATCTCCACTTTCAGAGTAGAGTAACGAACCAAACTTTGCATACTGAGACTGTAATGTATTTTGAGTGGTATGAAGACGACATTTTTGAGGATTTAAAAAAAAACTTCTGTAAATATATGTACCAAGACTAACCAGACAAATCTTGACAATTAACTAATTACATCAAAAGAATAAACAATACACCAATGTCTTACAAACAGATTCATGTCTAAATTTTTGTCAGTTTAATGTGTTTGTGTTTTTTTTTGTTTTTTTTGCTGATTGTATTCTAGCATTTTAATTTTCTTCTATAAATAAAACCTTTTTTATCTGATTTTTATGTGCCAAATTAAATCTTTGTTCTGTATTTTCTCAAACGAATGTTTGCATTTCATCGGTTGAGTATAATAGTGTCGATGAAGGGCTTACAGACAGAGAAGAGAAGTCACATTCACGTGTGTCTATGATAATTGAATTGAAAGATCCACCCCCTACACCCATACATACGCCCTCACCTATGCGGCATTCCGCCCTGGGCGTATCGCGTCGGTCACTTGCGACACATCACCCAAGGGAACAATAGAAACACAAACTCTTGCACAATCAAACCTCTGATTATCTTTGAATTTAAATTCGCCGTGACAGAATCTAAAAAAAAAACTACACCGAAGTGGTAATCGAGCCAAGAACGTGACATTGTAGTAAGGGCAAGGCTAAACGACAGGGCTATTGGACACGTCGTTGGTCGCTAGTGCTGTCTCGGGTCAAGGTGCCTCCGAGGAGCTGAGGTCTTCACGGCCTTCTGGCACCACCGTGCGTCACTGATCGACACACTGTTGCACCTCGTGACGTCACGGGGAGAGCAGACACCACCGTGCGTCACTGATCGACACACTGTTGCACCTCGTGACGTCACGGAGAGAACAGACACCACCGTGCGTCACTGATCGACACACTGTTGCACCTCGTGACGTCACGGAGAGAACAGACACCACCGTGCGTCACTGATCGACACACTGTTGCACCTCGTGACGTCACGGGGAGAACAGACACCACCGTGCGTCACTGATCGACACACTGTTGCACCTCGTGACGTCACGGAGAGAACAGACACCACCGTGCGTCACTGATCGACACACTGTTGCACCTCGTGACGTCACGGAGAGAACAGACACCACCGTGCGTCACTGATCGACAGTCTGTTGCACCTGTGACGTCACGGAGAGAACAGACACACCGTGCGTCACTGATCGACACACTGTTGCACGTCGTGACGTCACGGAGAGAACAGACACCACCGTGCGTCACTGATCGACACACTGTTGCACCTCGTGACGTCACGGGGAGAGCAGACACCACCGTGCGTCACTGATCGACACACTGTTGCACCTCGTGACGTCACGGAGAGAACAGACACCACCGTGCGTCACTGATCGACACACTGTTGCACCTCGTGACGTCACGGAGAGAACAGACACACCGTGCGTCACTGATCGACACACTGTTGCACCTCGTGACGTCACGGAGAGAACAGACACACCGTGCGTCACTGATCGACACACTGTTGCACCTCGTGACGTCACGGAGAGAACAGACACACCGTGCGTCACTGATCGACACACTGTTGCACCTCGTGACGTCACGGAGAGAACAGACACCACCGTGCGTCACTGATCGACACACTGTTGCACCTCGTGACGTCACGGAGAGAACAGACATCACCGTGCGTCACTGATCGACACACTGTTGCACGTCGTGACGTCACGGAGAGAACAGACACACCGTGCGTCACTGATCGACACACTGTTGCACCTCGTGACGTCACGGAGAGAACAGACACACCGTGCGTCACTGATCGACACACTGTTGCACCTCGTGACGTCACGGGGAGAACAGACACCACCGTGCGTCACTGATCGACACACTGTTGCACGTCGTGACGTCACGGAGAGAACAGACACACCGTGCGTCACTGATCGACACACTGTTGCACATCGTGACGTCACGGGGAGAACAGACACCACCGTGCGTCACTGATCGACACACTGTTGCACCTCGTGACGTCACGGGGAGAGCAGACACCACCGTGCGTCACTGATCGACACACTGTTGCACCTCGTGACGTCACGGGGAGAGCAGACACCACCGTGCGTCACTGATCGACACACTGTTGCACCTCGTGACGTCACGGGGAGAGCAGACACCACCGTGCGTCACTGATCGACACACTGTTGCACCTCGTGACGTCACGGGGAGAGCAGACACCACCGTGCGTCACTGATCGACACACTGTTGCACCTCGTGACGTCACGGGGAGAGCAGACACCACCGTGCGTCACTGATCGACACACTGTTGCACGTCGTGACGTCACGGAGAGAACAGACACACCGTGCGTCACTGATCGACACACTGTTGCACCTCGTGACGTCACGGAGAGAACAGACACACCGTGCGTCACTGATCGACACACTGTTGCACCTCGTGACGTCACGGAGAGAACAGACACCACCGTGCGTCACTGATCGACACACTGTTGCACCTCGTGACGTCACGGAGAGAACAGACACCCCCGTGCGTCACTGATCGACACACTGTTGCACCTCGTGACGTCACGGAGAGAACAGACACCCCCGTGCGTCACTGATCGACACACTGTTGCACCTCGTGACGTCACGGAGAGAACAGACACCACCGTGCGTCACTGATCGACACACTGTTGCACGTCGTGACGTCACGGAGAGAGCAGACACCACCGTGCGTCACTGATCGACACACTGTTGCACGTCGTGACGTCACGGAGAGAGCAGACACCACCGTGCGTCACTGATCGACACACTGTTGCACCTCGTGACGTCACGGGGAGAGCAGACACCACCGTGCGTCACTGATCGACACACTGTTGCACGTCGTGACGTCACGGGGAGAACAGACACCACCGTGCGTCACTGATCGACACACTGTTGCACGTCGTGACGTCACGGGGAGAACAGACACCACCGTGCGTCACTGATCGACACACTGTTGCACGTCGTGACGTCACGGAGAGAACAGACACCCCCGTGCGTCACTGATCGACACACTGTTGCACGTTGTGACGTCACGGGGAGAACAGACACACCGTGCGTCACTGATCGACACACTGTTGCACATCGTGACGTCACGGGGAGAACAGACACCACCGTGCGTCACTGATCGACACACTGTTGCACCTCGTGACGTCACGGAGAGAACAGACACCCCCGTGCGTCACTGATCGACACACTGTTGCACCTCGTGACGTCACGGGGAGAACAGACACCACCGTGCGTCACTGATCGACACACTGTTGCACATCGTGACGTCACGGGGAGAACAGACACCACCGTGCGTCACTGATCGACACACTGTTGCACCTCGTGACGTCACGGAGAGAACAGACACCCCCGTGCGTCACTGATCGACACACTGTTGCACCTCGTGACGTCACGGGGAGAACAGACACCACCGTGCGTCACTGATCGACACACTGTTGCACATCGTGACGTCACGGGGAGAACAGACACCACCGTGCGTCACTGATCGACACACTGTTGCACGTCGTGACGTCACGGGGAGAGCAGACACCACCGTGCGTCACTGATCGCTACACTGTTGCACCTCGTGACGTCACGGGGAGAACAGACACCACCGTGCGTCACTGATCGACACACTGTTGCACGTCGTGACGTCACGGGGAGAACAGACACCACCGTGCGTCACTGATCGACACACTGTTGCACGTCGTGACGTCACGGAGAGAACAGACACCCCCGTGCGTCACTGATCGACACACTGTTGCACGTCGTGACGTCACGGGGAGAGCAGACACTTCAGATAGCATCGGATCATTGTATGTATTATTGGGTGGTATGGAATGGACTGCAGTGTGTTAATTTGTATAATAGCATAATATCTATGCCTTCAAATTTATGACATTACCTCTCATTTTTCAATCTCCATTTTGTGTCGTTTTTTGGCTAATGCCAAACACTATAAATTTCCATTTCCACATTGTTTTTTTTTATTGATTTTGTATCAAATATCGATCGATTCTGCTGCTACCACTCCCAGTGTTCATAGTAAATCGGTCTTGAAGTTTATGAATTATAAGTTTTTGCCGTGTCACAGCTCTAAATAGTAAAAACTACCAGCTCTGATTTTCATGTTGTCTATGCATAATCACTTATCACTTATCAGGTATATTGTAGAGGAAATATCTAATAAGGTTATATTAATTTAATTTCCAAAAAATAAAACTTAGTTCACAGAATTTTAACGTCCAAATCCACACACGTCGGCTGTGTTTAGACTTTAGACTGTCAACAGTCATCAACAAACTTACAGGGGGGGGGGGGGGGGGGGGGGGGCCTTGTACAGAACCAAATCTTCTTCGCGATAATCAATAGTGACTCTTCTCAAGAACCTGTCTAGCAAACGAATACAACGCACAGAACGAAGACTAAAAGAACCAGTGAGGTTTTGCGTGGCTGTATCGCCGGCCAATGGAAAGACCAGTAGCCGCACGCAGACAGATTTACGTAGCTTCTGTAAAAGTGCACGATTTAAATAAGAAGTGAGAACATGAGATAAGGTCGATGACTCAGTAGCCATATAACCCTAAACACACATTAGCACGTGCAGTGAGGTAATTATTCCACGTATTACTGGTAGGACCGCTGCAGGTTTCGGCAAAGCAGTTAATTACTTCAAGATATGCAGAGACAGAGGAATGATCTAAGATGCTTTGAATTCATTTTCCGGTGCATGCACTGTGTAATATTTATCTTGAAATTATCTAAAACATTTTTCGTACAAATTACATCAGTAAATATTTCTTATTTAGTGCACACAGAAGAGTGAAGTGCACAATTATCATATACGACGAGTTTGTCGGGTACGCATGCGCGAAATACGTCATCACACATCACGTACGGAAGTGCAGTGAGTTTACAAACACAATGCAGTCCAGTTGAACTCATTAGTGTAGATGCATGCGGCACTCCGGTATGGAAATCACTTGCTATTGTGACAAGCCAATGCTAATGTTTGCGTTATTGGTGCTTGACGTATGCAATGAGGATAATCGAGACGTACGTCACTGGACGTACACAACACCATGAATATGGCTGGCGAGGGAGACGCTGAACTTGTTATCACTGTCTTATCAACTCGCCCTAATACGTTATCATACTACAACTGCACCCATGCAGTAAATTAAGCTTTTTGAAGGATTCTAGATGTGTTGGATTATTATGAGCCGAATCGGAACTAAACAGGTTATTAAAAAGTAAATTTGGGCCGTAGATTAGACATTTCACAAACTTCTAATTAATTAATATTAATTTAAGATTAGTTGTTAACTTGTTATTACTAAATTACAAAAAAATTGTATTCATGATTTTAAATTTCGATATGTTACATTTTTAATTAGATGCACTTTAAATTGTAAAACTTTTGAAGGCATCCGACATAGACCGTGTAAACTGGTAAGGAAGCCTCACCACACTCCCCTCCCTATCAGTGCCCACTACGCACAGTGTGAGTGCAGTGTATATACCTTAAACGTATCACTCCAACTGCACAAGTCAACTAAAGGTTTGCCAGATTAGCCTATGTCATGACTGACCTAGTTTCTTCCAAAGTTACAAATTAACCGACCGCCACTATGGGCACACCTGCAAAGATTGAAACGTAAAATTAATATCAAACTAAGTGGTGATGTGCAAAAATGTTGTCTGGATCAGATAATGCATTGGGGGTACGAGAGTTTCAAAAACGGCACCTTTGTTATTGTTATACTCGATGTTGAGTCACAATATAATTAATATATTTTAATGTATACATTCTGAATTCCGTTCCAAAGAGTTTTTCAACGTTTTCATGTTATAGCCAAGTTGTTGGCATGATTGACCACATTGTGTAGGCCTAATATAAATCTTTAATGTCTTAAATTAAGACATTAACTTAAATAAATGTTCATTTGAATTGAAAAAAAAAACGTTAATACTCGTAAGAACACTATAATGTAGAGGTGTGGCTCTATTGAATAGTACGTGTCAAAATGATTTGTCAAAACAATTCAAATCTAAGCGTCTCCGCACGAAGAGTCGACCTTTATATTAAAATACTAAATCTTCTTTCAGCCAAGAATCTTATTGTTGAATGAATGATAAATAAAACGGCATCGTTCACTTTTTATTAGTAAATAAAGTGATGCAGATTTCTTTACATTTACTCATCTGAGTCTTGAATAGTATTTGTGTAGTTTTGCCTAACTGTCTCTGTTTACATTTACAGGTAATGATGTTTTGTGTTTCGAGTACAGGTGTATACGCGAAAGGAAGAGGGGAGGGGGACATCGACATAAGCGTTCCCCCTTCACTACAGCCATTTTGTAAATGAAATGTCCCGTCGCACCTTGCGCGCGCGATGCTACGCGTACGCGTACATATTACACACGAGAGGTAATGCTACAACAGTTCCACTTGCAAGCTGTAGATTTTCAAACAATTATTATAAATTTCTCAGTAAATGGTGTGGAAAGCTGAGCTGTGATACTTCGCCCCCTCACCACCAACCCCCTCCCCCTCCCCCCGCGACACTTCAGGTGATAGTGAAGCAAAATTATCCTCCTCCCCAGGGTTATATTTAATGCAATCCAATTTGAATAACTGAATGTGTATATTATTATAATTCTCCCAGTGTACTTTTTTACAATGTTAACTCGAATTAATTTAATTACAGTTTATTCACAATGTGAAACCGTGAAAAATAATACAAGCCATAATTTACCGAGTTGGAAGGAAGGATGGAAGCACAGACCAAATCCACTCGCCGGTCCACCGCGATCAAAGAACGGATGCAGGGCGAAACATAGGTTGCAGTTCCCCTTGTCGGACGTAATTAAATAATATATATAATATTTAATTACCGCAGCGTACTTATGTTTGCATTAGACGCGTAATTATGCCCTGCCACGCACCAAGGAAATTGTCATTTTAGTACTTTTAGAATTTCAAGGCTAAATAGTAAATATACTGGATGTCATGGAAGTTATAACTCCCTTGACTAATATCATCCCACTACGCATACTGCCGAGTTTTCAGGTATAGTTCTCGCGTTGTGTTATGTCCAGATTTTAACGTGTACTACATTCCACAACTGAAATTTAAATTCAATCAATTCAATACATTTTGTTCTTCAGTAAAAAATGAACCTTTTGCAAATTTGACGGTCACATTTATCCCGAGCATACGAAGCGCACGCAAAAAAAAAAAAAAAAAAAAAAAAAAAGCGCAAGCGCGCGCATTAGCAAAGCTAATTTACACTATGTTTATCTATGTTTATCAATGTATATCTATGTCTATTTGTTTATCTATGTATTATCAATCTTTGTCATTCAATTTTATAACTGAATATAAATGGGAATATAAATGGTGTCTGTCCTCCTTCCTACAGTTTCGGACATCAAACCGGACGACAAACGCGAAAACGCACGTGATTTTATGTCCCTTGGTTTGTACGAGGGTCGAGCCCAAGGCCGAAGGACCAGCGCAGGAATGCAGCTGCGGCAGAAACAAACGCATCGGTTCAGAGTTATTGCGATCTGAGAAATGTCGAAAACTATCTCTTTTTACGTCTAGTCAGAAAAAGAAAACAATACTTTTGGAGAAAGAAAACATAACAAGAAGCTCCGCCGAGTCGATGTTTCAGTTTATAAATTTAGTTATCTGGATGCCACAGGCATACATAACTGGGTCGTACGCAGCTGTGGATGGATGGATGGATGGATGCATGGATGGATGGTTGGATGGATGGATGGATGGATGGATGGATGGATGGATGGATGGATGGATAGATGGATGGATGGATGGATGGATAGATGGATGGATGGGTGGTGGATGGATGCACAGAGACTGGGGTCTTTGGTTCGAGCCCATGCGAGGGCGCGGACATTGAGTGTACGGGTGGGTCGTCTCACTTCTTCTCGTTGCATGTACGTCATACCTTCAGCCTCAGTCATCATTTGTTGCTGCCGATGATGATGATGATGATGATGATGATGACGACGACGCGATCGAAACGAGCAGGGCAGGGGTCATGAAAATTAGTGAAACGCCACTTGACATCCATATTCCATTTCCAACCCAGGATAATACAGGTACCTACAAATACCTGAGTTTATTCTACAGTAGTATTACATTTAAGAAGCGTAGGGATTAAATGAAGAGCGGCTTCGGTTGAGGGTATTGTGAGCGTAAAATACCATTAATAACGAAGGAACTATGATTTATCCACCTGACGGTGATAGTGGTGTAGACTGTGATGGTGGCGAAGGTGACGACGGCAGTTGCGCAGTACGCACGTCGTTAAGAAACACAAACTGTACCAAATCGAGAAGATAAAAACAAAGTAATTATAAAGTATGATTCCCCTTCTCATTGTAGGCTGATGATGATACCATCTGATGATTGTAGTCAAACGCTAACTACATATGCAATATTCATAATCATTCATGGCAAGTTGGATATGTACTTGAAGGCCACCCTGTTTATATGCAATCTATATCTTCATCTCATATTATATTATTCAAACTAAGTTTCATGGCTTTTACTTTTCAAATGAAAGAAAACTGTGTTTTTCTCTTCATGCACTCGTATGTTAACCTTCAACTTGACCCGTTCAAAGACCCCAACCAACTCATTTGTCCAAGCAAAACAAATCTGATGTGCGATGTTTTTTCCCCGGTCACTTTACGAAGCATAACGTGAAGATAATGAAAGATATCGAGAGATGGCCGGAAACTGCAGCCACAAAGTTATTCGACATACATACATAATACATATGCATGCGGTCATGACAGCGTCTTAAAACAAGCGTCAAGTCCGTATTCATAGTAGTCCCCTTATCCTAGGGGCGCCCGTTGTAGCCATGGATTTGTTTTCTATGTGGGAAATAACATGCACAAATTAAAACTGGACTGAACTGTTACCTGGCAACAACGGGCGCCCCTAGGGGTGGGGACGATCGAGGGGACGACTATGCTAGCTCTCTATAAGACAGCTCTCTCATCCTAGCGTCAGACAATGTCAAATAAATAAATAAAAAAGTAAATAAATTAACTAAGATAATTACATAACTAAATAATTAAACTGATAGATATCTAATAAATTAAATGCCCCTAATTTCAATGTCCAGTCTAAGTGTTAAGTAAATTTAACTGTCAGGTAAGCCCAGTTTGGTGTATTTCTATTGGCCGTTGTCATGGTGAAAACAATTTAACTGAAAAGTAGATTTTAACTGGACATTGAAAAAAGTCAAGTTGTATTTTTTGTTTATATAACTAATTCAGTTACAAGAACTGTTTTTCAGTGGGGGACGTTGTAGAGGGCATTATGTGCCTGAGTGCCTCGATGCTATGATGGCTTCAAGGTCGCCGTTTACACTTGTTTTATATATCCAGATAGATTTATAAGTTCCAAAGTTAAAAAACCCCAACCCGAGCCGAAGGTCGAATCCTATAGGCACAGATAGCTAATTGTGCTATAGGCATTCTGAATTGGAGCAGGAATAAACCCACACTTCAAACGAACCACACAACATTATTATGAGTTACATTTGTTTTAGGCAAGCAAGGACCTAAATCTTGAGCCACAGCTTTCAACTGGGGAAACATGTATTGTCTGACAGCCTTGTGAAGCAAGTGGCAACATTACTATATCATCATCTTCTTCAAGCCGGTAAGACAGATCTATGTACGGCATTACGTCACTAAATGTTACCAGAATGTCAGGTATCTCAAGTTCTCTACAGAAAGAATGTCATCTTGATCATGCAGACTAGCGTTATAGAATGCCAACTTCTGCGACCTACGTGCTGTATGGTATGTGTACATAGAAGTAGGGCAAGTCAGTCGTAAAAATGTACTCAGACATGCAAAAAAACAGAGTCTTAAGATTATTTATCGTCTTTCGTTGAGGGTACGCATGACGCTCATATTCTTTATAACGTTATGCATCGCATCGCATAGAAGATATTGCAGCCAAACGTACTGCGGTTTAGTGCCCAATTACCTGAACATGAGTAATCCTACACTTCCTAAATTTTGTCGGCATGTTTATGTGGCTGATAAAAAGTACGATAGTGTAGCACATTATAAAATATTGGCCTCTAATTTTCCTTTAAATAATAAATTAACACTCATGCATTATTTAATTATCCCATTACATGATAAATATTAATTAACTTTAGAGTCTCAACTGCAAAGAACACTGACTGATCTACATTAATTTAATTATCAAGCTATTCCTTCGCAATTGAAGCGTGTCTGTAGATTTACGCGATAACAGCTATATTCTAAATGTTGTATTGAGCTCAATTGACTGAATTCTGCTCAAAACAAAATAAGTGAAATCATTCGATCTGAAAATTGTATATTTCATTCATGGTGTATGAGGCAATAATATCAGATATTTTGTCTTGAAACTCAATAATAAGTTGGTGATAATAATGTTTCGTAGGATATCTGCCTAAGGACAGTTCATGCCCGGGTGTCCCTCTTCAGGTGCCGAACTGAGTATTTTCTTGGAATAGTTGGGAAGGAATGTGTGAGGGCTGTTAGTATGACGCAATCTCATCATTCGCGCAACATATCAACGTCGTAATTAAGCGCCGGATTAAATAGCTTCTAAAACGTAATAATAATTACGGTTGTTACTTTAGAAGCCAATTAAAGAGTTAATTAATAAGTTAGCTTTTCTAATAACAATCGAATTGATTTGAATATCTTAAGTTTTGTTAGTCCAGATTTTAGTTCTTATGAAACTAAGGTCCATGCAGTCTTACAATGTCCCAATAACTACTTATTCGTCGAATAGTTTGTTTTCTCCATGGCAACCACCAATCAAAACCCTTGAAATCCTCCAAATAGCTTAATTGCTACAAATAACTTTCTTATTAGAAGATTGTAAGACCGGTCCTAAATGTCTGTTGTTGACAACGTTTTAAATATTATGCATTAGCTATTTCAAAAAACGTACAAATTCTTCCATCAGATTACATTATTGTCACCACAATACATTAGTTTCAACTTCAGAGATGGTTATCGCATCGAGAGCCACGCCCACAACGCACGCGAGGAGGTGCTGCCTCCTGCGGCCACCGCTAGCATTACTGCGGTCGTCTGCACGTTAAACTCGGGCGTAAGCACCAACACGTGCAATACCACTGAACATATCGTCTGAGACGCGCGTTTTATGGACACTCATTCGTCACATTGCGCCTGCGGGCCAACCAAGTACAAAGGGAAATTGTTTGTGGTTAAAACAACCATTTCGAGTTTGGGCGGTGGTGTTACTGTTTCCTTAGATAAACCTTCTAATAAAACGTGAGGAGAGACTGTGAAGCAACCGCAGGCGTCTGCCATCTTTCTACTTCTTGTCAAGCAATAAATTTGAATTGAAGGATATACACTAAACCTGATCCAAACGACATTGTTGAATAACTATAGAGCATAACCTACCGGATTGCCAACCTACCAGCTTCTAAACTTCATCTTGAAAGAAGCCGAAAGGATGATAGTTTCGGTAAACAGCGGTAACACTGACTTCTTTGAGTTGTTGCCGAATTCATGACAACGAATCACGAGAGCGATAGTATTGTAGGTCACATTGAAAAATTGTAGTATAATGCGTTACGTAAAAACCCTTTAGTCTTTTCACGTCTGTAACATCTTCGGTTTTTTAGATTTAAAAAAATCTCACCCCCTCTTTTTCAAATGGTAAAACACATGTTGTTTAATTTTTAAAGAAGAATCTGAATAACAACTTTTATTTCTGTAACACTAACATCTCCCGGTTTTTAGACAAAAATTCACCACCTGTTTTCACCCCCTTAACTGGGGTTTATGAAAATAGTTAAAACGTCTGTTTATTTATTTTTAAAGAAGAATCTAAATACTAATTTTCACATATGTAACATCAATTCAGTTGTGGAGATATAGGTAATCTAAAATAAACTTTAACCCCCCTTTTTGTTATACCCCCTTAGGGACAGGATTTCCAAAAATCCTTCCTTAGCGGGTGGTTTCATTATAAGACCAACGTACTTTCCAAATTGTACGTTCCTAGGTCGCACGGTTTGAGCTGGGCATTGATGAGTCAGACAGTCACTCACTCACTCAGTCACTCACTCACTGTCACTCACTTACTCACTTACTCACTCAGGCACGCTTTTATAGATAGTGCTTCCTTGCTATGAGCCTCCAAAGTCAACTACTGCATTTTAGTTTTACGTTTTTGTCGTTTCAATCACATTACTTTATTCTGACTTGTGAGTCAATCGATATTTGAGTGCCTTTATTTCTGTCCCTCATACCTTTTATTTCATATATATATACTGGTAAACGGATTTTCTTTTCTATCTGCATTTTATACTGGTAAACGGATTTTCTTTTCTATCTGCATTTTAGGTCTACATTCAATTGACACCACCTTTGACAGATGCGCTTGATCCTTAGAGTCTGTACTGTAAAGTGTTCTACGCTTCAGTCAATTCGTTTCCAGTTTCAATCAAATTATTTATTGTGACTTGCGAGTCTATATTTGAGTGCCTTTCTTTAAAATGATGTACGATAGCGGACCTTCCATCCCAACCACAAAAACTAAGCAGATAGCAAAATAGGACATAGACAACGCCTATAATGCACATGAATCTAAATAGCTCGTTTTACATAATAGGGAACACGCGTATGAAAATTTTAATCGATTTTTAAATACCTTGTCCCTCATTCAATAATGTTGTGTCTTTGAATTTTGAAAAACGGATCAGTTTATGCCTCAAAGTAATTGGTTTAGTAACGATAAATAACAGGGCGCGAAAAACGAGCCGTCGCCATGTAGAGTGGATTTGACGTCATGGTTTTGTACTGTGACTACTGTGTACGCTCACCGCCTCAGCGATTGGTCTGTTACGCCACGTCTACAGAATCATTGCGTCACAGCCACCTGTACGCGTTTCAGATCCCCGAGTTTAAACTTCAATAAATGCGACCACATTAAACCTATTTAAAAATTTATTTTTTACTTTTGACTTGCATTAATATACTTTTTGTATCTGATACTATTAAACTAAGTGTTTGGTTTAACAAAAAAATCGTACGCGTGTTGCCTATTCATATAACGCACGACATGACATGCTTTCGTATCTCGTTTCATTTTGTAGGCTACTTAAAAAACTATATTATTTAACCAGGGCCCGGATTCACAAGAGGTCCTAAGTCTTTTTCTGGTCTTATCTCTAAGACCGGCCTAACTTTGAACCTCTTATAATACCAGAAAAATATCTTAAAACGGATTTTAAAACATATTATTGGAATGTTCATTATGTCCTTGTTCCTACCAGGAATTAGTAACTTTTCATGTAACCTGGGTCTGGTTTTACAAGGTGTTCAAAGTTTGGCCGGTCTTAGAGATAAGACCAAAATAAGACTTAGGACCTCTTGTGAATCCGGGCCCAGAAGTTTATCTTTGTTGTAGAAGTTACTCGGAAGAGTTTTTTTTTCAACATTGTCCCTCATGTTATTATGTTTTATTAAAACGTTTTATTCATTATGTTTTGCATCATTAAAACTTTATGTTAAATTGCAAATATAGTACACTGTAGTATGCAATTTGGTATTGTTTATAATTTCAATAAATTGTTCTGTCATGTGAAAATGCATGTGTCTATAAGCTAGCTGGATCTATTTATAGTACTGTACCTGGTTCAAGATAAAGATGTCTTACAGTACCAAGTGAGACTCTAACTAAGGAGGTCGCTGATTCGATACCGGCCACCGGCAGTCCTGAGTCAAGTATTTTCCGAGGTTTTGCTCAGTCACAACGCGATATGCTGGGATTGTCATATTAATATAATACTGTTGAGTGAGTAATATAGTGTAGAGGCCCCACGCCATCGGCAGTTTGTCTACCGCCTTTTACTGACCAAAATACTTTAGTCGGGTAGTAGAAGTTCGCCAAGCGACGCGATGACGGAGCCTGATTAGTCGGCTACTTCACCGAAGATATACGAAGACAGCCGAAAACTCCGCCATCGCGTCGCTTGGCGAAGTCGGGCAGCATAAGGCGGTAGACAAACTGCCGATTGCGTTGCGACTCTACCCTATGTTACTCACTCAACGATAATACCTTCCTAAATATTCCAAACACCGCAATAACTAGTTATAGTCACCTGAAGAAGGACATGGGTTGACCCTAGGCAAATTTCCTAAGATCAATTATTATTATTATTATTATTATTATTATTATTATTATTATTA
This sequence comes from Isoperla grammatica, assembly GCA_945910005.1. NCBI lineage: Eukaryota > Metazoa > Arthropoda > Insecta > Plecoptera > Perlodidae > Isoperla > Isoperla grammatica. The sequence goes on along the minus strand of OX246738.1, from coordinate 39,723,986 downwards.
TTATTATTATTATTATTATTATTATTATTATTATTATTATTATTATTATTATTATTATTATTATTATTATTATTATTAATATTAGTATTAATAATAATAATAATAATAATAATAATAATTTCGATAGTCACCAAAACCAAGGAATCCCACCTCATTGGTGTTTCACATGTAGTAGTAAATACTTAATATAACACCTTTGTAGAAAAGGACAATTGATATTGTGGTGTTTGGGATTTTTGCGTAGGAATGTTCTAGGGCTGTTATATTAATCAATCATCACAGCATTCTCCCTGAAAATGAGGAAACCTTGGAAAAAAAACTTCAGTAAGGATTGCGGGGCGGGTATCGAACCGGCGACCTCCCGAATTAGAGCCCCATGTGCTACCACTGAGCCGTCTCTATCGGTAGTTCTATATGGATTGTATTAATCACTCTACAGATAAGTATATACACCGCTGTCACAAGCTCCAAGGCAGCTTTACACGGCTGGAAGTAACACGACTTGCCTACAGCTACACTACCGACGCAAACAAACAGATTTACCTGAGCGTACCTGTATTCTACATAATTTGCTTGGTATATTATCAGTCACTTTTTGTGTTTGGAGCTATGTTCTTTTCGGCCAACCCCTTTGATTGTGAATGGAAATAGATAATAACTCAGCATCGTGAAGGATTCTACATAAAAGATTCATCACTTCTTGTCTCGAACCCAGGCCTTCAAATAACAAAACTAAAGCATAAATGCATGGGCAATCGAACGGCGTAGGGAATAAAACCCCCCCTCTGTCCGGGTTTGAGTTCCAGTTCCGAAAGATCCATACCTCCTATATTCTAAAAACGCAACTTTGTATTTTTTTATTTTTATTATTTTTCAATATGAACAGTTTATTGGAAATTTAGATCACAATAAAATCACGTACAAGTACAGTGCAATATCACACATCAGCAAGAAAATTGTGAACAGTATAAAACAAAACCAGAAATAAAACTATTGCTTCAAAAACCAAAAATGTGTTTATCAAACTGTTCAATATCGAGTCGCATAGATCTCAATGAATCTATGAATTATTTTTTTACTTTATTGAGACCAAATAATATAACATGCCCTCTATCCATACCTTAGTTATTAATTATTAAGCGAGCGAAGTGAGCGTTTCCACTTGACTCTTATGGCACTTCGTTCTGTTTTTTTGTTTGTTTGTTTGTTTGTTTGTTTGTTTGTTTTTTTTTTTTTTTTTTTTATGTCCGTCGATAGCGGTCGAACGGAAAGTCCGATCAACTTGAAATTTGGACCATCCACAAGCCTCGATGTGGATTGAAGGTGTATAGTTTTGAGGCAAAATCGTTCGAAAAGTTACAAAGTTACACCATAGTTACTGCAAAATATTTTTCTGAAACAAAATGGCGGCAAAATGTGAGATAGCCAGATTTTTTTAAAACTTTTTCCGGTTACGAATATGTTAATGTAATGGCGATCTGATAAATATTGGCAAAGTTACACAAAAGTTACTCGAAAATATATTTTTGAAACACAGTTACGGCAAAATGTGAGGTGGCTATGTTATAGTACATTTTTGTCCGGTTACGAATATACTAACGTAAACGCGATCCGATACGTATAAGAGGCAGAAATTACATTTCTATTGCTGTCAATAACTGTTAGTAACGGTGGCGGACCGCGGCGAAAACATGACAGCGAAAATTCTTAGCAACGCACATTGCACTGCATCCAACAATGTCGGGAAGTATAAAAGCTATGGAAATTAGAAACATTTTTGCAATGGGCATTCTTGAATTGTTGTTAATTGTTGTTTGTATTAGCATTGAAATCTTTTCGCCAGAAAGTTCGTAGATATTGACGCGCTCGCTTATCAACGCGTCAAACAGAGCGTTTTCCTAGTAATATATCACGCCTACTCGTATTGCCTCACCTGGTATCATTTCTAGAATCCATATTGATGTACAGACACGCTGAGTAGTTAAGCGAGCAAAGCGAGCGTTTCCACGAGACTCTTATGGCACTTCGTTCTGTTTTTTTTTTGTTTTTTTTTTTTTTTTTTTGTACCGTACTAGACTCTTAACGGCACTTCATTCTGTTTGTTTTTGTTTTTTTGTTTTTGTTTTTATGTCCGTCGATAGCGGTCGAACGGAAACTCCGATCAACTTGAAATTTGGACCATCCACAAGCCTCGATGTGGATTGAAGGTGTATAGTTTTGAGGCAAAATCGTTTGAAAAGTTACAAAGTTACACCATAGTTACTGTAAAATATTTTTCTGAAACAAACTGGCGACAAAATGTGAGATAGCCATATTTGTTTAAAGCTTTTTCCGGTCACGAATATGTTCATTTAATGGCTATATGATTAATATTGGCAAAGTTACACAAAAGTTACTCGAAAATAGCCTCGATGTGGATTGAAGGTGTATAGTTTTGAGGCAAAATCGTTTGAAAAGTTACAAAGTTACACCATAGTTACTGTAAAATATTTTTCTGAAACAAACTGGCGGCAAAATGTGAGATAGCCATATTTGTTTAAAGCTTTTTCCGGTCACGAATATGTTCATTTAATGGCTATATGATTAATATTGGCAAAGTTACACAAAAGTTACTCGAAAATATTTTTCTGAAAAATAGTAACAGCAAAATGTGAGGTGGCTATCTTGTAGTACATTTTCATCCGGTCACGAATATACTACTTTAGACGCGATCGGATACGTATTAAAGGCAGAAATTACATTTCTATTGCTGTCAATAACTGTTAGTAACGGTGGCGGACCGCGGCGAAAACAAGACAAAGAAAATTCTTAGCAACGCACATGGCACTGCATTCAACAATATCGGGAATTATAATAGCTATGGGAATTAGTAAAATTTTTGCAATGTGCATTCTTGAATTGTTGTTAATTGTTGTTTTTATTAGCTTTGAGATCTTTTCGCCAGAACGTTCGTAGATATGGACGCGCTCGCTTATCAACGCGTCAAACAGAGCGTTTTCCTAGTGACTAGATTTATAATTAGCAATATCGAGTATATGGAGAGTTACTGAATGAAAATAATATCAACCTTTTGCCCACTATCGTTTGTCCGCGATGAGAAGAACATACCCTCACTAAACAACATATTCCGTACTTGCGATAGGCCAATATCAATACCATATAAATTGATCGTGCATTGAATGACAGGTTATATTTGCGTTCAGCCCCTCACCCTATGTGTGCAGTGTGCACTATACACTCTAGGTAAACAAACATTTTAATTAATCTGTATGTTTACCAAGTGTGATTGCATGGAGCGTTGTTTTATAAAGGTGCTGACGTTCGGTTAAAGGTTGGCATTTCATTTGTTCACAACATGATACAAAACTGAGTTTTGCATGCGGTGTAAATCGTGTGCTATGTTTGGTATACGAACAATATAAAACATTACGATTAAGTTCAAAGTGTGAATGTAGTTGCACAATTTATCAGTAGAAGAAGAGTAAGCTCGGACAGTTGACTCTCGGGATGTGCAAGCTTTACCCCCTCCCCTCCCCCCCCCCCCCCCCCCCCCCCCGCCCAAGGCGCAGCCCTACCCCTCTCACCCAACACATACCCGCAGCAGTAGCGTAGCTATATTCGTATTATATTTCTTTCATTTCTGTTGCGTAGTTTTATTTTAGTTTTTACCTAATTGTGGACATTGGAGTTTGTTACTCATCAATGATGAGTCATCATTGACAAAACAGGTTATTGATCAAATTATGTCAGTTCAAGCAAACTTAGATATTACACCGAAAAAATGAATATTTTCTTTTTAGAGAAATTTGAAAAATACACTATTTCTTCAGTGATTTAGACCTAAAACCTGTAAATGGCTAATATATATACAACTTCCTATAATTGGAATTCAGAATATCTCAAGTCATACATTTTCACGTTAGCATATAACATGAAATAATACAATGTTCTAAGTTATATGATTTTCCAATTTGAGTTTGAAAATGTTGGGTGTTGTATTTTGGACACCGGAAACGTAGAAACTCGAGTCATTCAGTCCCCACACCAAACAACTCTGCATGAAACCAGACCTTCATCGTTGAGGTCTGCTCCGTGGGCGTCACATGCAGCAACTGCTCACGGTCACTATATTCCAACCACTAACTCATTTCGTTTTGATTACCTTTACGATATACGAGCGAGCGAGCTATTTCGTGGTAGACTGCTTTCCACTCAGCGATCACACGAAGTCTGTAATCACCGACCTCTCTCAAACAAGTACTCATTAGCCTTCAATCTATCATTTCCTCCAACTTATACGATCCATGTTCTTTTGTTTTCCGACTTGTTGTATCGAATTGTCATTCATGGCGTGTCATAAAAGTGCATGCAGTCAAAACATAAGGTTTAATGTGTTTTCTGAGTACTTTCGAATATGCACGCAACGTGTGGACGTGTGGACACCAATCCATGGTCACGGCGCATGGACATCCGTGCATGCATGGAGTGTCATAGTTCATGAGAAGCTGTCGGAGCGCATGCGCAGCAAGCCGTGTCTGCGTGGTACAGGGGACGAGGATTCCGATAGTAATGGTCAACTTGGAATTGGAATTCATTACACATGAAGTGAAAATATTCCTTGGAGCAAGATTAGAGAATGCTCGAGTGCAGCTGCCCCTTGTTCTTTATTTCGTTCTTTATAGTTTTAGAATTTGAACGATTTTTTTTTTAATCGAAGGAAGATATCATCAATACCTTCACAGGTTTTCTCTACAGATACAAACGAATGATAATACAAGATACAAAAAAGGAATATTTAAAAAAAAATGCAAATTGTGTACTTAGCAGCACTCAGTACGTGTACATGTTTTGATTCAACCAGGGCCTTGAACTTTGAGTACACACATATGTGTACGCATCTTGTAGTCATAGTCGTGTGACATCAGTTGCTATCTCTCTCTATCCGTATTTTGTACCGTCTAGTGTCTACGCTAATCGCCATACGTCGACTATGTATACTTATTCTGTATTTCTGTATTGCCTGTTTGTCTGACTAGTATTTCCAGACTGCCTGTCTACCTTGAACGAGGAAAGAATCAAATGCTTCACCACCTACGTACATCTTAGTTTCATTGAAATTACATTTGCCTTGATTTATTCATCAATTCTATATTCATGCAAAATAATGTATTATCTCCCAGTGAGCATGGCTGAATGTTTAATGCATGCCTACCTCAAGGAGGTTATTTGGCCTACCTCTGTGTGTGTTTTGTGTATCTCAAATGTGTCTACCTGGAAGCAGGGAGCGAATTGGAAATATTTTCTGAGGGGGGAGGGGGTTAATGTATCAAACAGAAATTTACGAAGAACAGCTATTATTATTATTATTATTATTATTATTATTATTATTATTATTATTATTATTATTATTATTATTATTATTATTATTAAATAAATGAAATGAAATGAAAATTATTATTATTATTATTTTTATTATTATTATTATTATTATTATTATTATTATTATTTTAATTATTTTAATTATTATTATTATAATTAATATTATTATTATTATTATTATTATTATTATTATTATTATTATTATTATTATTATTATTATTATTATTATTATTATTATTATTATTATTATTATTATTATTACTATTACTATTACAACCGGGGAACGGGAGGGGGAGGGGGCGGGGGGCAGGCACTGGTCGTGAACAGTCTCTGAAACGCGCATCCATGTAAAAGCTCTATTTATTTATTGAGTAATTAAGCATGTAAAAGAAACAAATACAAAATTTAAGATATTTGGCCCAAGATATATACTAGATCTCCACTTGCGGCGAGTACACTGTACATACATCGCGGCACTTCGAGCCTAAAATCAAACACGCCTTGAAATTGGCATATTTTGCTCTACGTGCTGTCGATTATTTAATTTTTAACGCCATTTTGCTAACGGCAGCTGCTAATTGTGTGGAATGGAACGGCGAATGCACTTATCTCTTTAAGGGGATGGTCACAAAAGTATATTCCCACGTATTAGACCAATTTATTTATTTTTTGGGGGATGGCATCCTCCAACCCCAATTCAACCACTGCCAGGATTGTGTGTGATACTGGATCGTAAAAGAGAGAAGACACGTCTATCTATGTAAAGTTTTGTCTACTCTATCCGCCGGGTTGTTATAATGGATGGCAGTAGACACGGATGTCTGTCTCTATACTGCCTCGTGTCTAGCCAGGCAGGCAGGCCAGGACGGTGGTAGCATATGGTAGATGGCTGCTCTAACCGACCGCACGCAACTCAACTCACATTGTTCCGAGCACTCGCGTGTTCCGCAGCTCAGGGTTATGAAACTGGATCCACAAAAAAGATCAGACGTGACGTGAAAGGGGGCCCGGGTGCCCCGTGGGGCGAACTACTATACAGTCTCCCGCATGTTTAGCGACAACCAGAAGAACACGTTGATATTTTACGTAAGGGGCTGTCAATAAATGACGCCCATGATTTGGGGGGGGGGGGGGGGGGCTATGTTTCATGTGATCCACACTTCAACTTCATATGTCATAAATCTTAGCCTTTCCATCTAGTTATTGACATTGCCACTAATGGCACCACCTGTGCCTTGAAAGCATGTGCTTTGAGTTTGACTCTGTGCAGGTCTGGCTGTGGAAGGAAATTATCTTGATACTTAGGTTAAAAATTGCTAAAATGACCAACAAGGCAGATTTGTACCAACAATTCTTTTCGTCTTATAAAAGGGGGGGGGGGGGGGGGATATTTAAATTTGTGTGAGATCATAAAGGGGACATTTTTTGTGACTGTGAACTGTGACAAGGGGGTCTAGTTTTCTGCAAAATGATATGATACCATTTATGAAGTGTTCTAAAGAAATGTCCAGATATATTTGAGGTGACATTTTAGATATTAAAGTTTTGCTGCAGGGATAACAAAAACTTGGTGGTCAAACCAGTTTAGTGGATGGGTGTTAAATAAAAAGTTTTGCTTGTTTTATTTTTGCGGTTAAAATAAAAAGATTCACAATCTACTTATTTACAAAACAAATAAATAGATTTGTATTTATAGTTTCCGCACTCAATTATGAAAACTGACTTTCAGTGGGAGATGTTTATACAATTCATTATGTGTATCATTGAAATGCCAGCTCCAAAGTCACCGAAGGTAAAAACAAAAAAAACAGCCCGAACCAGGTTTCGTACCCTGGACCTTCTGCATTGGATGCGGGAATAAACCCACAAGATCAACGGTCCACACAAATATAAAATATTTAGCCCCCACCCTACATGATCAATTAAGTAAATAGTCATGACCTTTTCAGCAATTAAAGCAATTAATTTCCATGAATAATAACTCAGTTATTAAGACTTTATACACATGTCATTACAGAAATCAGTAAAAAATTTTAACACGCCGGTAATGATTAGCCCCAAATAATTAAAAACCCTTTAAGTTGCATTTAATTTAAATCCTGGCTTTCTGTGTAGACACGCTCTACAATCTGGGACAGAGTGACGAGAAGAAGAGACGATAGTTCAGTTGGAAACTAGACCCAATATGCATATTATGCATAGTAGGTCTCGGTTGATATTGGGGATATATGAATATGCATATGTTGGAAGTTAATAGTAGTAGGCCTGAGGCCAACGGATGCGTATATGTAACGTGTTCATGTTTTAGGGATAACAACTTCTTGTGACTTGCATAGAAATAAGCCTAAACGCATAAGGTAACCTATCAAACCATTGTCACACAATATATTAAAAGAGCTCAAGATAAAAGAGCAAAAGAGTAAAAAGTTCTAAGTATTTATCTTATTAAAATAAAGAAAACAGTACACGTATTTGAATTAAAAACTAACATATTTTATATTTATAAATTTAAAACGAAAATCGATTAAGACTTCTGAAATGTCAACACATTCTCTTAGCATCCCCTTAAAGTTCCAGTACCTAGCAAACAGCGTGCTAATAATGTGCAGGAAGTTGCTTTCATAGTCTGTGTATATTATTATTGCTTCGTTGCTGTGACAGCTCCATTTTCACAATTACATATTATATAGATTCCATTTCCAGCATGAACCGGAAATCGAATCCTAAACCCTCTATAACGGAAGCAGAACCAACCCACAAGAGCAACGAGCCACTCCAAAGAGCTTATTAAATAAAGAGCTCTTCCACAGCTTGCCCCCCAAGGTCCGTAAATCCCCTGGCGGGGGCTCGTCGAACTTGAGGTTTACCGAACCTCCACTAGGGGATCGACGGACCTTGTTTGCCCCCATGCAGAGGGCAGTGACGTACAATGCAAACCTATGTACCCCGTTCGGGGGGGGGGGGGGGGGGGAGAGGGGGGAGAGGGGAGGTACTGCTGTGTATATCAAGGCGCTGCTGAAGAATCTCTCACACGATTATACCTAACAAGTCGAATTAAATAGATCGATCTGGAGTTTGACGGGAATCCGACTTATACGATCAGGGGGATGAGTAATGCAAGCTTAGCTATCATTTGCAAGAATGTGTTTTCAGTGGATTATTTGGTCTTTAACGACGTCCAAAGCCGTTAGGTTATGTGACGTCGGGAAAGTGGGGTGTAGTGGGGTGGGGGGGGGGGGGGGGAGAGTGATTTGAGAAAGAGGACAAGTAAGAAGACATTATTTAAAGTGATGGAAAAGGGAAAGGTGAAGACTTAATTCTGTCGTCTCTTACGGGTGGCAGAGTCACTCTGGGCCAAATTCTAATTCTACACCGGGTCAAGATGGGGGAAAGGGGGAATATGTACTTGCAATGAGTAGGCCTACACACTGGCCTCAGATTGGTCAGGAGTCAGACAATATGTCTATCGCTTTGTATTTGTGTCCATGTATATCACACATGCCAACCAAGTCTACACGTTCCTTTCAACAAATAATTGTAATTCGTAAGAGTCTATGGATGGGTTGAGAGTGAGACTAAACATGCTAATTGGTAAAGCAACGCATGAGGATCACCAGATATCTGTGTTTAATCTTTCATGTGTAAGACTAATGAATAATCATACGCATGACGGTAGATAGTTTCTTTCTTCAAAGCGAGTAGTGGAATTGTGTGTGTATAATTACATAGTTATCTACGCTATTAATTTGAAACAAATGGTTTGATCAAAGTAGCCTACACTAATACGTACAGTAATGAGTTGCAAACTTTAATTCCATTCAAAGTTATCATAATGTAAATTAACACGAAACTCGCTCGGATTTTTTTACGTTTTATTTAAAGAATATCGCACTGGCCGCTGGCTTTAGCGTTTTATGCTCGGTGACTGTGTAGGTGTAGGAAACTCACTGAGGCCAGTGTGCGTTATGTAGTTCATATAGGCCTATTGTTTGTTGCTGACGCACTCAGAAGGAACATGGAGCGCTTTTAGGTGAATGCGTGGAATTGCAAGGTGGTAACAAATGATGGAAAGGGGTCCCAACATTGATTTCTGAGGGATTTGACCTCAAACCCTAACTTACGCACCGAAGGTCGAACTATTATATATACAGAAATACTGTTTTCGTAGGATATGCAGCTTTGAAGATAACTAGGATAGCATGGGAGGAAATTATTCAAGGGCTAATGTATAATATTAAATACTTTGTCGTTTGATTGAGGAAATCCTTGGAAAAATCTTGATTCTAGATTTCCGGTTACCGGTATCGAAACAGCAGCCTAACGAATTAAAGTCTTGTGTGTAAACTGTAAATAGCAAACTTCTCTAGCTGTTCGCTACGGATATATATTTGTTTAAATAGATAGTTCCATTGTAAGGATGTTACTAACTCCGAGCCGTATTCTGGAGTTTGACGTCTGTTTATTCTCTTTAGTTGGCCCCTAAAATGAACGGAACACAATTAAATAAGTTAAATGCTACTTCACGTAACTAAATTACATAGCAACAAATTTCGTGACCTTTAAAAAAGGTCTCCAACTTAAGTTCCGCTTCACTCAAAATGAAAATGACAATAACTAATAAATTGAAATTATACGATCCATACTGTGTAACATGAATATAGGTCTAGGTTTTCATTAATTATAGTTATTACAACGACACTCCTTTATGACCATCAATTGCAGGAGTGTTCCTTTGTTTCACTGTCAATATCAGTTCCTTGTAAACAGAATCAGGTGTGTTTCATGTGTGGGATGTGTTATACCTGAGACCGAGATATAACTGATGCACGTTAAACTGCAATATAATATTACCCCCCTCTATTTGGCTCATGTTCAGGAGACTCATCACCAGTTCACTCTAGAACTCTTGTTCTCATCTTGAATTACAGGGTTCGCGTAACCTGGCACCTCCACCAAACATAGACAGGAATCACCTACAAGACAAAATGGCGTCTCTAATCGTCTGTAGTGCTTCAAGGCTCTTCTAAAGGCCGATCCACAATTGAAATAAGAGTTGCAATAAGAATCCGTGAAATAGTGAAATAAGAAGCTATTGGTTCACAAAGTCTCCTAGTACCTTATTTCAGTAGTCAAGCCAGTGCTTTAATATGTATTTTCTTTCATTGACGACATCAACAACAGCACATCCGGCACCACCGTTTTTGTTTTGATCTCCGTAGTAGGTCTTCTCTTCTGGCTCTTCTGCGTTCTGATTGGTTCGTTATAAGGAAGTTGAAATAAGAAATGGAATTTGATTAATTTCTTATGACTATTTCAATCCACTGTGACAGTTGTGAACCACAGCATTGTTATTGCATGTTCCAATTAGCTTAAACCTTATTGCTATTTCACTATTTCAACTCTTATTTCAATTGTGAATCGGCCTTAATGGAACCATAATTTATTTATCTCTACATACTATTTAAGCGAAAGGCCTGGCAGTCTTACACACTGCGCGAAATTACAGTTTTTTAAGTTGTTAAGCGAGCGAAGCGAGCGTTTCCACTTGACTCTTATGGCACTTCGTTCTGTTTTTTTTTTTTTTGTTTGTTTGTTTGTTTTTTTTTTTGGTTTTTTTTGGTTTTTATGTCCGTCGATAGCGGTCGAACGGAAAGTCCGATCAACTTGAAATTTGGACCATCCACAAGCCTCGATGTGGATTGAAAGTGTATAGTTTTGAGGCAAAATCGTTCGAAAAGTTATAAAGTTACACCATAGTTACTGCAAAATATTTTTCTGAAACAAAATGGCGGCAAAATGTGAGATAGCCAGATTTTTTTAAAGATTTTTCCGATCACGAATATGTTAATGTAATGGCGATCTGATAAATATTGGCAAAGTTACACGAAAGTTACTCGAAAATATTTTTCTAAAACGCAGTAACGGCAAAATGTGAGGTGGCTATCTTATAGTAAATTTTTGTCCGGTCACAAATATACTAATGTAAACGCGATCCAATACGTATTAGAGGCAGAAATTACATTTCTTTTGCTGTCAATAAGTGTTAGTAACGGTGGCGGACCGTATTGAAAACATGACCACGAAAATTCTTAGCAACGCACATTGCACTGCATACAACAATGTCGGAAAGTATAATAGCCATGGAAATAAGAACAATTTTTGCAATGCGCATTCTTGAATTGTTGTTAATTGTTGTTCGTATTAGCATTGAAAACTTTTCGCCAGAAAGTTCGTAGATATTGACGCGCTCGCTTATCAACGCGTCAAACAGAGCGTTTTCCTAGTATATCTTGAGAACGGCTACACAATATTAAAAAACAATAAAATGGCCTGGATTGTCGTTTTTTAAGAACTAATTTGATTTGATATTTGGGCTCAACGTCTCATGTTTTTGCAACTTGGCTAATCGAGACGATGAGTGGGTGAAATATGAAGATGAAATAAGGGGTTGTTTGGAGGAAAGGGCTAAGTAGACAGGGGAAGGGGGAGGAAAAGGGAGTGGGGAGGTTGTGGACTGCATTTCGTCTGACATCTCCTACTCGACCTGTCCGGCTTGGGTGGCCCTACCAGAAGCATACGCTTCGGCATAACTCTCGGGATCAGCAAAGCACACAAACCTGCCCACCACGATCACGATAAGGTAGCAGTCCCTGGGCAGGTTTTAAGAACTAAGAAAAATGTATTAAAAATGTTTACATATTTTTATCGTTACAAGTCCCAGATAATTAGTAATAAATTGCAAGTGCCTATTTTACATTACCAATAATAACAACCGTAACGATTTAAGTATTAGTATTTTTTAAATACACCAAAATCCGGACCAATATTACTTTCTTAGTATTGTGTAGCCTTCTCAAAAGTCAAAATATTAAAAAAAAAAAACGTTAATTTTGCGCGGTTTTTGTAGTGGATTACGCTTTGATGATGGTTTCAACTGTGAAGCTGCGTGTTTGTGTGTTGTTGCTGGTATCTTGGAGCCAGTTCAGTCCAGTGCAGAAGGTGATTTCATGAGGGTGGGTCTTGGTCTTGGACAATGTGATGGTTGAAGCAACGTTTCCCGAGATAGCTGCCGAGGTGTTGAATTGTGTGTGTTACGTTTCAACGTTGTGGCGGTTCTTGGGGTGTTGCTGCTGGGATCTGGTTTCACATACTTTTATTTTGAAACCACCTCTTTACTTTAATTCCCGTTGATTTTCTCTTCTCCTGTAAGAGTTAATTTTTTAAAACATATCTTTCTTACTATCTTTTATAATACATTTGTACATTTGTTTCCAGTTTAATGTACTTCACTTTTGTTATTTATTATTATTATTATGTGTGTTTGCTTTTAGTTTTAGGTTTTACTTATTATTTATTTAACTTTTCCCTGTTTTATTGTATTATTTCATATGTTTATTACTATATCTAGTTTTTAGGCAATTTTAGTATATATTTGTGAAGTTATAGCTTGTGCTTGGAGCTTATAATGTTTACTTTATTTTCAAACCTCATTCATTATTTATGAATGGTAATAAATAATAAATAATTAATCATCAACACTACCTTCAGGTAACTCGTCATCCATCACTAAACTAAAGGCGGAATATAGTATGAGTATGAGTATGATCTTTATTTTTGAGGTTTAAGCTTACGCTTTTTACAACCTACCTTATTTACTATGTTAATTAATTTGAGTACAATAGTTCAGCATTTCTGCTCTAAGATTAGATTAAATTAAAACAAACAAAAAATATTATTACGCTTAGGACTAAATATACATGTTAACTACTACATATGTTGTTAATATCTAACATAACAAAAAATGAATATATATATATATATATATATATATATATATATATATAGGCAGTTGAACTAATGTAATTGCAATAAACTAAAAACTATGACATATAATGAGAAAAGATATATTGAATGGAGGACACAAAATCTCAACTACAATGCACTTACAGCCGGATAATACACAAACTGATGTCATGATAAGAATATATTTATTTTAGTACAGTAAATTACGTAAAAAGATATATATATATAATAAAATAATAATAATAAAAAAAGAAAAAAAAGTCGAGTTAAGTATGTGATTTGTTCATGGTTGTTATGGCTGTTGCTATGCTATCTTCTTATGGAAAATAGCATGTAATAAAGCAATTCCATAGCAACAAATACTGTATTTGACTCTGCATACGACCCTAAATTACCAAAGGGTTTGGATGCTTGCAAAACGTGGATACTTTCACCTTACTATACCTTCAAAAAAAACAAGAACTCGCGCTTCGGATGGACCCAGGAGTTTAATCAACTGGACTACAATCCTGGTCGTCTCAATTCACCCCTCACCGTATTAGCAGAGCGGTTAGCCGCATCGGACTATTGGAGTTAGATGGGTAGACCTACTACGCTCCCCTCGGGAACTTTGCTGTATTGTTGCAGTTGAGTAGATTATAAGGGTTGAATAATGTTCGTTCTTTCCGCTCTCAAGTTCAGGTGAACGAAGAGCCGCATAGGTAACTAAGAGACTGGACCGTATAACACTGTCGTTTAGCCGTCCCCCCCCCCCCCCCCTTCCCACCTACATTTCATCATGGTAACGGGCTTGAATATCGTCCGCTCCTCTCTCAATGCCTTGCTGCATTCATCTGCATTCATCTGCATTCATCTGCATTCATTTCGAATATATATAAAACTATGAGATTTTCTACCTTTTACCACAAACATTTCTCGTGGTCAAATGATTTGTGCAGCTGGTGTACTTTTTTTGTAAATTGGATTCGGATCCAACTTCCAAACTATTTATTGGAATTTGTGGTGGGTCAAGTGTTAATTTGGCTATGCACCATTACCTAGTTTTTGCAGCAGAGTACAAAAGAATATTTGATACATAAATTGAGGTTCCTCATGTGTTGTTTTATTATTAGATAGATCATTGTAACATTTCAGCTGATTAAAACACTGTAAGACAAATTACATACACAGACACACTTTGCTAATGGAACTACGCAAGGCAAGACTGATAACCAAACAGCAGGACATAAAATACAGGACCATAGAACCAACTGTATTGACTACATTACGGAATTAAACATAACACAATACACTTCCTCCGTCCATTGGTGTTGCATCTGTATCAAAACGCCATCAGCCATTAACTGTAAACATGTGATAAAGCTAGCCTTGCTGGCTACAAACAGGCTGAAATGAACCTTGCCCACAACCCTCCATTGAAAGTGGAACCCAACTCCGCCAAAGCTGTCCAGAAGTACAGTAACAATAATCTTTTATTTTCGAAAATATGTATTTTTTACATAACACAATCTGCAAAGAAATGTGCTATTGTTTATTAGTTACAATGCAAACGTATTACAATTCATTGCTACATGCAAGACGAATACTAAATTACGAACTACAATGCAACCACTGAAAGTTATACCGGCCATCTCAATCAAAGCCATCATTATCATCATATATACATCATTCTAAAGATATCCAGCACCTCCATCAAAGCCTATAGATATGTTAACCAGAATACTCTATCAGGTACCGTTGAAACTTGCCAGGCACCTCTACAAACAATGATGAATATTACCCAGTGACTAACACTATCAAAGTTACCCGGCACCTCCACCAAAGGCCATGTATTTTATATTACGTATGGGAAAATACAACATTTTATTGTTTTAACCAATGGATTAACACATTTTATTTTCATAATTCAACGTTTAGACGGGAACACTGTAGAGGAAAACAAGGAAATAAAAGAAAAACCCCCTGCAGTATCTCAAAGGGGCCCATAACTAGAAGCAAATTTAAAGAGCTTTCTGGAAGTACACAGTAATGAAGGAAATTTCAATATGGCAGTGAGTTTGCTATGGTATATAATAGTTTATAAAATATTGGTTTTTAAAAATGTGTTTTAGTTGTTGTAATATTTAATTTTATTTATAGGACATTCCTGTCAAAATGTTGATTAAAATAAAAATAAAGTGTTTGAGTTAAACCGCCTGTTGTAGATGTAATTTAGCTATAAAAATCGTTTTATCGAATATATTATATTACCCAGAAGCCAGAAGACATTACCAGGTACCCGCTGAATCTTACCCAGCTCCGTTATGTGAAATTATTCATGTCCAGCAATAGCATATAAGGACAGTTTGCACATATAAGAAGTTAAATTAATCAACTGTATGTTGCAAGTTGTTACACCATAACGGACTTGGACCCAAAATAGAAATACGATCAGACAGGATTATTTCCAATATCCATCAAAAGTCTGACCACTATGGGTAGACGTGACAGAACGAGCGGCTTAAAGCTCAAAGTAGCTTTGTTGGAACGTATAAAGTGGGGCACATTGATTGGGAGAGACGAAAATCATCTTCTGCTTTCATAGTGAAGGGACGGAAATCGGTTTTGGTGAGGATATAAGGTTGCTGTGTACCCGCATTCGATCACAATCTACCTTCAGAATATTCTGGCATAGATTGTGCTATGGTTCGTATAATACCTGCTGCTTCCTATTCTTCTTCTGTTGACAGCCAAGTCCTCCCCTACCGCGCTCAGGGTCTACTAAAGAGCTGAGCCACCCCACGCTGTGCTTTATGACGAGACCACGTGATGAGCAAGTAAAACTGTTCGTCACGCTCTCCATTTAGTACTACACACTACACAGTATAGCATTTTGTTGTTTGACTATTCTCTGCACACGTTTTTTTTTATTTCATTGTTCATTTGGGTCGTTATACCGATATTTGTGATCGACTCGTGATTCCACAGCCGTTATCAGGCAACATCGGTATGTAATATGCAAAAATGAACATTACTACATTGAGTTTTTTATTTTACATTCATAAAATAACATAATGTACAAGTTACAAAATGTACTAAAACTTGTTATTAGAAACTAAATAAATATATAACAAACACACCGAATCCCCCTCTAAAGCCGATAAGTACCAGGTGATGTAACCTCTTATACCTTGATAACTTTAAGATTTATAATCATCTAACTACTCCTATTTCCAACTGTCCTCGTGTACTCTTATTTCTTTCTAATAGCGTGTTAATCAATGTATGGACATTTATTATTTTTTCGTATTATTCGTATACATGCAGTAACATTATCATTTATTTCTAATTTTTTGCCAATCATTCACAAAATGTAAATGAAAGAGAACGACTCGAAATTCGAACAGTAACTGCCAAACAAGGAGGTATACTAACGATATACTAAACACTAATATAGTAATGTTGTATTGTCTATACTTTACAGTATATTTTTGAGTTTGAGAAGCACTCGGGCCCCGAATGGTCTCGGGCCAGAGTCTAAAAAACTCGCTTCAAAGTTCGTCTATTAGAGTGTGTATTTTATTTCATGTTTATGCTACATGCTTTATAAATTTATTTTTAATTTCAATGTCTAAGTTGTTCTGTGGTGTGTTAATAGGGGGTGGGGACTGGAATGGCCCTTTGGCCGTGTAGTCCTGGCTCTTAGCATCCCCTCGCAACGTGGGGGGTAGTTAGCAAAGACTGACCTTGAGCCCAGCTGATCCACGTCTCGACCGATCAATGACCACATTTTCTGCAGTATATCACTTAAAACCTCCTCTGCTTCCGGTCTCTGTATCCAGACGCTGCTCAGCTGTTGACAATTTGTTTCGCTTCTTCGTTCTCGGCTTTCGGGTTCGGAGGGGATGGAAAGACAACCCTTAGTTTTAAAAATGTACACCGACTATATATTTTCTTACAACTTATCTTTGTGGCAGTTTAGGTTCTGGAAACTATTTTTCTTGTCGCTAGGGACCGTCGGTTTGAACTGGAGCCATTCATGTCCCAAGTCGTTCACGATAAGCATTCACAGAGTGAGCGTACCCGATTCCTTCGTCAGCTGCTGCCTGGCCTACTTCAGACTTCAATACGTGTTCAATGGGCTGTGGAGTTTCTTTTACTTCCCTTGCTTGGCAGCATAATGCTATAGCTCGTCTCACGAATCTTTACATCGGGCTTTCAATGCTCAGATCAAACTGGATTTCTTCCCAACTCAAAATCCTAAGAAAACATTTTTATCGGCTGAGATCGTGATCTTGAGTCGCTCCAAAATTAATGAATTGACGAACACGAACCTCACTTACCACACATGCGGGACATACGAATACGCAATTACCCAATAACCATCTTACGTTCATGGCATACGAACACACATCTTACCCTGGCATACAACACACATCTTACTATATGGCATACGAGCACACATCTTACCCTGGCATACAACACACAACATCTTACCCTGGCATACGAACACACATCTTACCCTGGCCTACGAACACACACCTTACCCTGGCATACGAGCACACATCTTACCCTGGCATACGAACACACATCTTACCCTGGCATACGAACATCCATCTGACCATGTATATTGTATGGCATACGAACGCATATGGCGAATACGAACAAGCGCCTGACCATGCATCAGTAGCGTGACAGGCTTCAACCCCCCACCCCCCCCCCCCCCCCCCTTCCCCCGAAACTACATAGTAGAGATTTTGTAAAGATCGGCCAGTGGTTTGTTGAGTTGTGTGCGCTAACCTTTAGCTTGAGTCTTTAGTCTTTAGTCTACAGACAGTCTACTCAAATTTGTATGTACAAAACAAAATCTTTATCCAACAATCTTTATGAAATAAGAAACATTTACCCATTTGATCCCCCCCCCCCCCTCTTTTTCCCCCATTAATTAGGAAACCATAATGGCTGTAAAGTGACAATAAGAAACCATCCAATCAGTAATCACTCACCGTTCTGACTATGCTATCTCCACAAAGAAATACGACTAACCAGTTTAGCACAGCGCAAACACTCGCCTGTCTCTTTGGTAGCCAAATCACACCAGACAAAGATTTAAATTCCCACTTTGATTGTTTTATTTTCTCGCATGCTTAATGCTTTTAGTTCCACCTGAAAACCTTGTACGTTGTCACTAATTGCCCGTATCGAGTGCTGCGTGGTCTCATTGTCTCTTATTTCGTATTCTTGCTATGAAATATCTCGTCCCAGTATCCGGTGTCGTAGGAAGACATAGGAGTTGCGTGACATGACCGTCTTATACCTGTTAACTTGGGCGAACATTGTCTCCCGCTGCGCCGGCTACTTAGTTCCAGCTCAATGAGTTCTCAGAGAACCTCCAAAATATCATGATAACTTATAATTGGATACGTGAAGGAGAGGAAAGAGACCAAAATTCACCAAAATGTACTTCCCGTTCCGGCCCCCGGAGCTATTACGAAGATTTTGAACTGCGATATAGAGAAATCGCAAATGATTAGTATGAGATATAAATAAAATGATCAATTTATTTGAAAATATCTTGAAGATGAGGTGGATTGATTCCAAGACAGACAAAGGATTATAAATGGATGCTTCCCTCACAGCTTGAGTCCAGACACGATCACGCTCAGTGATGATAAACTGATAGGCACAGTACTAAAAACAATATTAATTGATTGTGTTGTAGATCAAAGTGACTACTCAACACTTTATGTTGAACAATCCAAACAAATAATTTCGTATTCCATCGAAAGAACAAAACAAACGAATTTAATTAAATGTATTGAATTAATTATTTTTAAATTCTTTGATTTGTTGTCGTCACGTTCATCTCAAAGAAGATATCAGTAGAATCCCCAAAGGAAAACGAGTAGGAAAACAAAATTGAAAATTGAGTTAAGTTCCAAGTAATTCTGATTTCTTTTACCACAAATTCAACCTTACAACCGCCTTCCACTTCCAGTTCCAGCAAAACACCTACAGGTCTCTACGTGATTGGGATATTAGTGGTCTCAATAATTGAGGTCGTAAGTAATAATCGTGAATCATCATCTTTACACACACTTCAATGTGAGGGGCTTGTGCCCAATGTTGAGGAGAAACTTACACTTACAATAACCTTAAACTTACACAAAACAGAAACTTTACATGCGCCGGTACAAAGCTTTGTTCCGTACCGGTGAATAAAACATTTCGTACAGCAAAAAGTATCCATCCCAGAGGCACTATTTTAAAACTTCAGCCTTCACACCTTGTTTTCATTCAATAAGTTCTTACAACACAATTTGACTTATCAACACAAAATCGAGAGTAGCCCTAATACAATGCAAAACATATTTGGAACAGTAAATTGAGAATGCCTTTAATTAGTATATAGATAAATAGATATAGATATATATAGATGGATAGATATATAAAGATAGATATAGATAAATAATATAGATAAATTTATTTTTATGTATATTTTGAGAAAATGAAATTCGCTGGAGTAAATTAGGTAATTCCAAGTTGAGCTAGCTCGCCAAGGCCAGACCGTGTCACAACAGTCCATAGACGGCGCACCACCCCCCCACCCCCCTCCCCCGGGAGAACGGAACCACCGTAAGCGCCGACCGATGAGGATCGTGGGACAGGAAGTTGACGAGATTCTCCCATGTCCTGGGTGTCACTGCGCATGCGTGGTTTCCACTTCCGCCCGTGCGAGAAATTGATCCATCTTTTCCTCAATCACCTTCACTTCACACTAGCCTCAATATCGACTTGAGTCCCGTCTCCCCCAAGTGACCTGTAATGCCGCCGATCAAGTAAATCTTCTTCTCTCCGTCTCTTCCGTCTCCGCACTTCAAAGAGAGGTCTAGATGCTCAAGTGACACTCAGTTCGTCGGCAAGTGCAGTGAGTGCCCTTACCTTTGTGTATACTTGTGAAGGGGGTTGCACACAAGCACTCGCGACGCGTCACGAATATCATATTTCGGAAATCACATTACGGTGAAAATATAAAACGACATAACTTATTCATCAAAACTGAGAAGCAAACTTTCTTTTGCATTACGCATTCGAGTCAAAATGTGTACACTGATGTACTTTCGTTATACGCACAAGACACACGTGCACAATCTTGACTCAACGACCTCATCGGAAGCCCCCCCCCCCCCCCCCCCCCAGCACAAGAAACGCCAAGACTGCCATTGACTTTATGGTACATTGGAATTGCCAGATGCTAGGACAATTAGATACTAAAGAGGTCGGAAGGTTAGAATAACAGGTATATACGCAAGAAGCGAAGGCCAGTGAGAAGGTTAGGGTAGGTTAGATTAGGTTACTATAGTCGAAGACTGGTATCATTAGCATGGTAGTACGTATTATATATGATGAGTTGCGCAAAGAAATAACCTGCGTCTTGGATAGAAGTTCTGTAGATCTAGTTCTACCTTGTAATGAATAATTTGATAAATTATCAATTCAAGTTCACATTTATTACAGTTTGTTCTTATAGTCTACTTTACTTGGGCCATGCCCTTGAGCGCCCATGACTTGACAACTGTCGGGTGATTTGCATCTAAGTGTTCCCTGAGGACTCACGCACGGCAGCCGAGTTGTCCTCAGCGCAACGTGGCACTGAAGCTCAACGCTATCAACCCATTAGCTGATGGAGAATAAACAGCATCAAATTGAATTAATTGAAGTATAATATTCTTATAATTAATTAATAAACAAATTGATTATGTAGAAATTGCTATTTATTTGTAGATTACCACTAAGTTATTACCGTCGGGTCAGTTACACATTACAATTAAAATTAAATAATATAGCCTATCAAAAAGTGAATCATTTATTAGAATTATGTCCATTGCCTGCATTTTTTTTTGTATATAATTATTTAAACTGACGGAACCGTCACATCGAAAATGAGTGGGGGGGGGGGGGAAGGGGGCGTTCTCACATCAGAGCCCCAGATACAATCATTATTCTAAGTACGTGTTTAGCATACACTACTGCACAGTTAGTAGTAAGAGTCTGTACACTAATCACTACTACATTAACATTTTTTTTTTAATTTTTAGTTTTCTTGTGTGGCTATAGCCAATGTTAATATGCTACGGTAATAATACACTTTTCTACGAATATACCCCCCAAAAGCAAATTTCCATTCGTTTCCCAAGCAATTAAGTACTTTAAATGTGATTTTGTTCATCAAATGAAATCCATTCGGTTGTTACACGCATGATTAATTCATTACTTGACAACCATATAAAATTGCGAAACGTGTTTGACTGATCCCTTTGAAAACAAGTCCTAATTTTATGCACCTTACTTACTTCAAATATCAGCGCAAATTCTTCTTACAACAAAGTTTAAAATACACCCGGCTTTCCTACGGAGTTTTGTGAAGACTGGTCTCAGGGGTGGCTCAGCGTCCGACGTCCCCGTCCACTAATTCCATCCGCGAAGGCAAGCAAATATAATGACAGGAGGGGAGACGCAGGAAGACACTAAATGGTTTCGTTTGGCTGTGGCTTTGAAGTGAACAGGCCCAGAACGATGGCTGCATGGGAGGGGTTCAATATGAGCCATTCCCTGGAGACTTCTGCATTGAGGACTTTCTGCCCTTCTTCCAGGCAGGGAGCTCCTGTCAAAATAAATCCCTAAAAGCAAAGAATATGGCATGCCTATAAAACCAGCAGAAGGGCAATGCAATGAAGAAATAAGAACCTGAACTATATTCAATACAATAATTGGGGGGGGGGGGGGGGGTACAGCTTTACTTTATTAAATGGTCTTAAATGTTCTTGAACGTTTGAGTGAAGATACAACCATTTAAATGTCAAGGATTAGTCTTCTGTACTTGTTACTTACTGTGGTCCCTCCTTGGTAAACCAGCCAAGTTTCAATGCCAGCCAGGGGCCTAATTTGTAAGGCAAGAGGAACCGGAGTGCATATTGTTTTCATATATCATACACCCCCTACCCCAAATTTAAATACGTATATATCATTAACTTATTTCACAATTACAATTTTTTGTACTCTTTTCTATAGTAGTTTTTGTGTTTATGTTATATTTACAACTTTATGATTATTTTAAATTTTTTGTCCTTAGTAATTCAGTTTTATAACTGAATAGAATAAAAATTAAGTGAACAAACCTCCATCCCATCAACCCGTAGCCATGTCTAACTTTCTACGTGCAGTACTAGCGGGGTACATAGACTGAAATATCAAGATAGTAATAAAAAATAGCACAGGGCTTTCCTACCCGCCCGAACTGTGACTAATGCGCACACTGCACACTTCGACATTCCCGGAATATGTATTTGTATAGCGTAGTATTAGAAGCTCTTCACAGCTGTCGCATTCTCCGTGAGACGTTTGTCTTATCAGGGATGTGAATAAAAGGAATTGAGAACAGAAGCCGAGTTGATTAATTTCGCTATATTTGAGGTCATCTGCATCGCTGCATGTGCATAATATTGTATTACCATCCCAGCAGATAAAATGTTCTCACAAAGTCATATATTACACAGTCATACAGACAGTCATGTAGACAGCAAAAAATAAAAAAGCTATACGAAACATTCGCACAGTCATATTTCATATATTACACAGTCATACATTATATAGACAGTAAAAAATTAAAAATACAAACAAAACAATTATGTATATCATAAAATCCCACTGACCGACACTAGTAAAGCCCTAAAAAGGCGGGGAGGGGGGGGGGGGGGGGTGCTCTACTCCAAAGACTATTGCCGGTTCGTTTACTCCCACTACACAAACACTGTTCAAGGGATCTTATCTTACATAATATGTTTTCTTTAATTCGTTGCCATCCAATCAAATGATCTCACGCAAGCATATCTAGTTAATTGACAGGACATTTTCACAGCTCATATATTGCATTATAAATAGCAAACTTAAAATTGTGAGTTCGCGACACATTATGGTTATACCACTTGTACTAAAACACTCTTATATCATTGTTACCACTAACACGTCAATAATTTCTTTGTTAATCAGTTTCATAAATAAATTCATTCATTCATTCATTCGTAATTTTGTTTAGTTTATATATAAATGATTTGAATCGATTTCCGTTTTGATATAAGTTATTGTATATTATATGTCATGTGGCAACAGCTTTGGCTGCATAGACCGAATAAAGGTTGTTATTATTATCATAAAACAAAATGTTACTTGTTTCCTAAAATATAAGTGAAACTTGGCTTATACACTAATACTATTACCTGAATGTATTATTATACTGTGTGAGCGTAGGCTATAACGTGCTTACTGCTACGGTTGGGGTGCGTGAGAATGTTCCACTTAGCGCTGATGTCTCAAGATCTATGTATACGGAGACTCGGAGGCTGCAAGAACAATTAAACACTCCTCCCCTCACGTCTCAGTCTCACCCTCTTCGCTACCGTCTATAACTTCTAGGCTCTGACACAATATTGCAGTTTCCGGCCATCTTGCAGCGGTCTGCAGGCTGACTTGTACTTTGCTTTGACTACATCTCTGCTCCAAAAGTATTGAACAATGAAGTTAAAAATGTATGTATGTTTTCATTATTTTCTTCCAGAATGTAAAAATTATGCACGTTTTCATTTAAACATAAGAAAAAGATACGAACACAAACGCATGACGATGTAAACAGAAAACAATCTGAGGATATTTTGATTCAATTACATGTTACATTCAATTTTGTTTTGCAATTTGGGGGTACGGCAACCTGTAATTGGTACATAAAGGTGTATAGAGCACTTGTGTGTAATAATTGTTGCAAAGGAGAAAAGTATATGAATCGCTTGTATCTCTTTCACTTTACAGTACACTGCTACTCCTCTTCTCATCCGTACCTTATGTAAATCGCTCTATGCTACAGAAGAAGCCATTTCCAGCCAGTCGAATCATTGTTTTCAAAACAATGTTTTGTAAGGGCTGGTCCACACAGATTTTTAAGACATACGATTTAAGGTTTAACGCGTAGTCGTAAAGCTGGATCATAGGAAACACGTACTGACGTTCACACAAAGTTTTAGTTTTAAGACGTTGTTTTCATTGTTGCTTTTAAAACAACGTCTTAAAACCTTATGCATTATGTCTTAAAAATCTGTGTGGACCAGCCTTAATGATAAAGAATGAAGATGGTAACTTTGTTCTCTATTACAACATAGGTTCAAAGAAAGGACATGCACGTTCTGCCCTAGCGGCCATCTCTGTGGTGTGCCTCAAGGTTCTGTCCTCGGTCCGAGCTTGTTCAACATCTTGGCTCTCGATGCCAGCATAGCGTCCCGCATGTCTCATCAGCTGACTGCGTTCGGTTCAAGCATGGCTTGTTGCATGGCAGTAACTTAGGGTTGGAAGTCAAGCGGGGTACCAACAGGTAGCTGGTTCTGGTTGACATATATTAGGTCCCAGCCACCCCGATCTACCTGCTGATGCGAACTGATGATTACCTGTCTATTATTCTCACATCATAATGTTCTGAAATTTTCAATGAAATTTCAAAAAATTACATTTTAATTTAAATAAGCTAAATTATAAGCATGCCCTAACTCGTTTTCATTCAAAATTGTCATCAAAAACAAGTGTATGCGGACATCGATATTAGGTTACTTATAACACGTGCCACAGTCAATTTTATATCAAAATAAACAAAATGCAATTCGTATGCGGCTAAATAACGTTTTTATTCTTCGCCATGGTTCACCGTGTGATGTGTGATCTCTCTACAGTCTACACACAGCCTCCTTCTGTATTGCGGCTGCGGCTGCTCTCTGTGTAAACTGATCCCAGAGTCAAACTGCTGGCAGGCCTACGTGAGATAGCGGGCTTGATTTGCATGCAGTCCCCTCTGATAACCCCTGACCCCAATGATGCAAGCCAGCCAGACATTGAGACTCTACCACGTTATCATTTCTACGTACTTTGCTATCAACAGTCATCATTAGTTTGTGTTTTTGTTGTGGCTGCAGCTGGTGCTTTTATTTTTTATTTTGTTGCATTGCATACAAATTCGGTCCATCCCGCTGTGCACAACACATTGTATGGACGAAAGTATCATTATGGTGTTAATGATCTCATTTCTCCAAACCAAACTTTTGAATATACATGTACGGTTTTACATATTATATTGTAGTTGTAAGCTATAATAGTATATTATTAGTTATAACTATTGTTAATATGATGATTATTATTATTATTATTATTATTATTATTATTATTATTATTGTTGTTGTTGTTGTTATTATTATTGTTATTATTATTATTATTATTATTATTATTATTATTATTATTATTATTATTATTATTATTATTATTATTATTATTATTATTATTATTATTATTATTATTTTATTGTTGCAATACATACAAACTCGGTCAAAACCGGCATAAACATGTTGTACGGACACAAATGTCAAGTATTTCCATGTGTTTACCTTATTAAAATCTACTTAGAATTACTTAAGAGGAAGGACTACTCGCCAATATTAAAACCCGCGAAAATAACGTATTTTCGTCATATCTCAATAACGCCACACAATATCGAAAAAGTGACAAGTATGCACAATTTGGGTTCGTGAGAGCTCAATATTACATGAAAAAGATTGTGTGGATCGTAGTAATTATAGTTGTAATTTGTAATTAACTTGTCAATTAATTAAATTCGAAATAATAATTATAATTAGTGCAAACTAATAAATCTTTTTCATATAATATTGAGCTCTTAGGAACCCAAATTGTGCATACTTGTCACTTTTTCGATATTGTGTGGCGTTATTGAGATATGACGAAAAGACGTTAATTTCGTGGGGTTTAATATTGGCTAGTAGTCCTTCCCCTTAATATATCTTCTTCTTCTTCTTCTTCTTCTTCTTCTTCTTCTTCTTCTTCTTCTTCTTCTTCTTCTGCTTCTCAAATGCCCACATTTGGCTATACTACTTAATATATCATTGTCCACATTATTTTTTCCAAACCGAACTGTGGATGCTATGTACGGTCGTGGCCGATTTGTACTCATCCCAGCATTCGCTCTTTGTACGGTGGACACCACGAAAACCACCATCGGGATGGAGAACTTCTTGAAGTCTTCATTCTTCTTAGTTCAAAAATTTTCGCACTATCCTACACGTGTTCAAAATAATTGCTTTTTGCATCTCGATGTATATGTTCGGTTGGAGACCAATTAGTTTAATACTGTCATGGAGTTTACGTGGAACAATGCCATTTGCTATTATTATTATTATTATTATTATTATTATTATTATTATTATTATTGAAATAAAATTGTAACTTGAACGGGATGTTTCGCCGCGTCGTGGGTGATAAGGTGGCTTACCATGTGCTTACCTTATTAAACTCTACTTTCAACTAATTAAATATATTGTTATTTCTCCAGAACTATAACTTTCCATATTATAATTGAATAAATAAACTCTCCTAAATTGTTGTACCAGCTTGTACACTTTTATGCATGTAACAAGCTCATCTTTCAACAAATCATAGCGTAGGTGATAAAACAATAGGAAACGAGTAATACATACATAATCAATTCTTATTTACTTTGGATGTCACAACTTATCTTAATCAGGTCAGTATTGTATCGACACCACAGAACACAATCCACATTTATTGAGGAAATTGTTCGTCACAATAATAACAATAACCTGTATGTTTACATAACAAGTGTAGGCTACTCTACGCGTTTTGACTTCAATGTACCCAATTACGTTGTAACGTATTAAAAAATAAAACTGGAGCAAACTGTGTTCACACCTGGCGAACATAATCTGTAATGTTGAAATCATAACAAAAGGGCGGAAGTAAACATACAAACCACGTTACAAAGGTTCGATGCTGATAGCGAAGCATGTGTCATCGGAAATGTAAATGGAATAGATTGTATTATTGAATAGTATTACGCGTGGTATAGTGATAGTATCGTATAAGACTGAGGTCATACGGATCAGCTGTTGTGAGATAAGGGGACTGCTGACAGCTGTGCTATCAACACTACACGTGCTCGCACTACGTAGGGGTACCGCGCAAGGCTAGACCAGACGACATTGCATCGCATAAGAACAATTGCATGTTTATTGGCTGCAGTTGGAACTTGTTTCGTGTTTTATTTATAGCGAGACAGACACAGGGAGTAAAGAATATAGATAAGCTCAAGCTTTGACCTTATTGCAACTCTTATCACATAAGGCTGTCTTGATTTTTCTACGAACAATGTGCGATGGAATTAATGACGAAGCTCATAAGAAAACTATTAGGTATTTTTATTAGGATGATATAACAACAATAAAGTGAGAGTAGTTTATAAAGTCTCCCCCCTTTCTCCCATTTAACCAAGACCCGCGGAACCGTCTCATTTCACTCTATCGTAAGATGATGTGAGAGAACTCTTGGTCGATGAGGGGTTCCTGCGTTCAAATCCGGCCTTCGCTACTCATCGTCTCGATTACCATCGTTGCCAAATTAAATATGAATCGTAATGTCCAACTAACAACATTGCATTACCATCAAAAGACACTGTAAACGTGTAATCGTATATATAGCTATAATCCCCAAATAGTAAATGTTACCAGCGGTGTAAATGATTTGCTTGACATACGGTCAGGAATAGTTAATGTTACCAGCGGTGTAAATGACTTGCTTGACATCACGGTCAGGAATAGTGAATGTTACCAGCGGTGTAAATGACTTGCTTAACATCAAGGTCAGGAATAGTGAATGTTACCAGCGGTGTAAATGA